>CM065426.1:65092150-65513596 GCA_033060865.1 Dorcus hopei | reverse complement strand
ATCAAAATCCATCGATCTGAGGTGCTCCCGAGTTTTTGCCGGACCGTTCTCTATAAAATACGGCCGCTGAGTCAACTATAAATGAGCGCAACTTTTTATTGGAGCGTTGCATAAAAGAATTTCTTGCAGAATATGAAAGACATCAAAATCTATAGATCTGATGTGGTCCCGAGTTCTCTATAGAAAACGGCCTCTGAGGCAACTATAAATAAGCGTAACTTTTGATTGGAGCGTTGCATAAAAGAATTTCTTGCAGAATATGAAAGGCATCAAAATCTATAGATCTGATGTGGTCCCGAGTTTTGGCCGGACGGTTCTCTATAGAAAACGGCCCCTAAGGCAACTATAAATGAGCGCAACTTTTTATTGGAGCGTTGCATAAAAGAATATCTTGCAGAATATGAAAGAGGACATCAAAGTCTATAGATCTGAGGTGGTCCCGAGTTTTGGCCGGAGAGTTCTCTATAGAAAACTGCCGCTGAGGCAACTATAAATGAGCGTAACTTTTTACTAGAGCGTTCGACACCAGAATTTCTTGCAGATTATGAAAGAGGACATCAAAATCTATAGATCCGAGGTGGTCCCGAGTTTTGGCCGGACCGTTCTCTATAGAAAACGGCCTCTGAGGCAACTATAAATAAGCGTAACTTTTTACTGGAGCGTTGCATAAAAGAATTTCTTGCAGAATATGAAAGAGGACATCAATATCTAAAGATCTGATGTGGTCCCGAGTTTTGGCCGGACCGTTCTCTATAGAAAACGGCCTTTGAGGCAACTATAAATGTGCGTAACTTTTTATTGGAGCGTTCCACACCAGAATTTCTTGCAGAATATGAAAGAGGACATCAAAATCTATCGATCTGAGGTGGTCCCGAGTTTT
Organism: Dorcus hopei; assembly: GCA_033060865.1. Taxonomy (NCBI): domain Eukaryota; kingdom Metazoa; phylum Arthropoda; class Insecta; order Coleoptera; family Lucanidae; genus Dorcus; species Dorcus hopei. The sequence continues at coordinate 65,512,716 of CM065426.1, read as the reverse complement.
GGCCGGACCGTTCTCTATAGAAAACGGCCTTTGAGGCAACTATAAATGTGCGTAACTTTTTATTGGAGCGTTCCACACCAAAGTTTCTTGCAGAATATGAAAGAGGACAACAAAATCTATCGATCTGAGGTGGTCCCGAGTTTTGGCCGGACCGTTCTCTATAGAAAACGGCCTCTGAGGCAACTATAAATGAGCGCAACTTTTTATTGGAGCGTTGCATAAAAGAATTTCTTGCAGAATATGAAAGACATCAAAATCTATAGATCTGATGTGGTCCCGAGTTTTGGCCGGACGGTTCTCTATAGAAAACGGCCTCTAAGGCAACTATAAATGAGCGCAACTTTTTATTGGAGCGTTGCATAAAAGAATATCTTGCAGAATATGAAAGAGGACATCAAAATCTATAGATCTGAGGTGGTCCCGAGTTTTGGCCGGACCGTTCTCTATAGAAAACGGCCTCTGAGGCAACTATAAATAAGCGTAACTTTTTACTGGAGCGTTGCATAAAAGAATTTCTTGCAGAATATGAAAGAGGACATCAAAATCTATCGATCTTAGGTGGTCCCGAGTTTTGACCGGACCGTTCTATATAAAATACGGCCGCTGAGTCAACTAGAAATGAGCGCAACTTTTATTGGACCGTTGCATAAAAGAATTTCTTGCAGAATATGAAATACATCAAAATCTATAGATCTGAGGTGGTCCCGAGTTTTGGCCGGACCGTTCTCTATAGAAAGCGGCCTCTGAGGCAACTATAAATGAGCGTAACTTTTTATTGGAGCGTTGCATAAAAGAATTTCTTGCAGAATATGAAAGACATCAAAATCTATAGATCTGAGGTGGTCCCGAGTTTTGGCCGGACCGTTCTCTATAGAAAGCGGCCTCTGAGGCAACTATAAATGAGCGTAACTTTTTATTGGAGCGTTGCGTGAAAGAATTTCTTGCAGAATATGAAAGACATCAAAATCTATAGATCTGAGGTGGTCCCGAGTTTTGGCCGGACCGTTCTCTATAGAAAACGGCCGCAGAGGCAACTATAAATGAGCGTAACTTTTTATTGGAGCGTTCCACACCAGAATTTCTTGCAGAATATGAAAGAGCACATCAAAATCTTTAGATCTGAGGTGGTCCCGAGCTTTGGCCGGACCGTTCTCTATAGAAAACGGCCTCTGAGGCAACTATAAATGAGCGCAACTTTTTATTGGAGCGTTGCATAAAAGAATTTCTTGCAGAATATGAAAGAGGACATCAAAATCTATCGATCTTAGGTGGTCACGAGTTTTGACCGGACCGTTCTATATAAAATACAGCCGCTGAGTCAACTATAAATGAGCGCAACTTTTTATTGGAGCGTTGCATAAAAGAATTTCTTGCAGAATATGAAAGAGGACATCAAAGTCTATAGATCTGAGGTGGTTCCGAGTTTTGGCCGGACCGCTCTCTATAGAAAACGGCCTCTGAGGCAACTATAAATGAGCGCAACTTTTTATTGGAGCGTTGCATAAAAGAATTTCTTGCAGAATATGAAAGAGGACATCAAAATCTATCGATCTGAGGTGGTCCCGTGTTTTGGCCGGACCGTTCTATATAAAATACAGCCGCTGAGTCAACTAGAAATGAGCGCAACTTTTATTGGACCGCTGCATAAAAGAATTTCTTGCAGAATATGAAATACATCAAAATCTATAGATCTGAGGTGGTCCCGAGTTTTGGCCGGACCGTTCTCTATAGAAAACGGCCGCAGAGGCAACTATAAATGAGCGTAACTTTTTATTGGAGCGTTCCACACCAGAATCTCTTGCAGAATATGAAAGAGGACATCAAAATCCATCGATCTGAGGTGCTCTCGAGTTTTTGCCGGACCGTTCTCTATAAAATACGGCCGCTGAGTCAACTATAAATGAGCGCAACTTTTTACTGGAGCGTTGCATAAAAGAATTTCTTGCAGAATATGTTAGAGCACATCAAAATCTATCGATCTGAGGTGGTCCCGAGTTTTGGCCGGACCGTCCTATGTAAAATACGGCCGCTGAGTCAACTATAAATGAGCGCAACTTTTTATTGGAGCGTTGCATAAAAGAATTTCTTGCAGAATATGAAAGAGGACATCAAAATCTATCGATCTTAGGTGGTCCCGAGTTTTGACCGGACCGTTCTATATAAAATACAGCCGCTGAGTCAACTATAAATGAGCGCAACTTTTTATTGGAGCGTTGCATAAAATAATTTCTTGCAGAATATGAAAGAGGACATCAAAATCTATAGATCTGAGGTGGTTCCGAGTTTTGGCCGGACCGCTCTCTATAGAACACGGCCTCTGAGGCAACTATAAATGAGCGCAACTTTTTATTGGAGCGTTGCATAAAAGAATTTCTTGCAGAATATGAAAGAGGACATCAAAATCTATCGAACTGAGGTGGTCCCGAGTTTTGGCCGGACCGCTCTATATAAAATACAGCCGCTGAGTCAACTAGAAATGAGCGCAACTTTTATTGGACCGTTGCATAAAAGAATTTCTTGCAGAATATGAAAGACATCAAAATCTATAGATCTGAGGTGGTCCCGAGTTTTGGCCGGACCGTTCTCTATAGAAAACGGCCGCAGAGGCAACTATAAATGAGCGTAACTTTTTATTGGAGCGTTCCACACCAGAATCTCTTGCAGAATATGAAAGAGGACATCAAAATCCATCGATCTGAGGTGCTCTCGAGTTTTTGCCGGACCGTTCTCTATAAAATACGGCCGCTGAGTCAACTATAAATGAGCGCAACTTTTTACTGGAGCGTTGCATAAAAGAATTTCTTGCAGAATATGTTAGAGCACATCAAAATCTATAGATCTGATGTGGTCCCGAGTTTTGGCCGGACCGTTCTCTATAGAAAACGGCCTCTGAGGCAACTATAAATGAGCGCAACTTTTTATTGGAGCGTTCCACACCAGAATCTCTTGCAGAATATGAAAGAGGACATCAAAATCCATCGATCTGAGGTGCTCCCGAGTTTTTGCCGGACCGTTCTCTATAAAATACGGCCGCTGAGTCAACTATAAATGAGCGCAACTTTTTATTGGAGCGTTGCATAAAAGAATTTCTTGCAGAATATGAAAGACATCAAAATCTATAGATCTGATGTGGTCCCGAGTTTTGGCCGGACCGTTCTCTATAGAAAACGGCCTCTGAGGCAACTATAAATAAGCGTAACTTTTTATTGGAGCGTTGCATAAAAGAATTTCTTGCAGAATATGAAAGAGGACATCAAAATCTATCGATCTTAGGTGGTCCCGAGTTTTGACCGGACCGTTCTATATAAAATACGGCCGCTGAGTCAACTAGAAATGAGCGCAACTTTTATTGGACCGTTGCATAAAAGAATTTCTTGCAGAATATGAAATACATCAAAATCTATAGATCTGAGGTGGTCCCGAGTTTTGGCCGGACCGTTCTCTATAGAAAGCGGCCTCTGAGGCAACTATAAATGAGCGTAACTTTTTATTGGAGCGTTGCATAAAAGAATTTCTTGCAGAATATGAAAGACATCAAAATCTATAGATTTGAGGTGGTCCCGAGTTTTGGCCGGACCGTTCTCTATAGAAAGCGGCCTCTGAGGCAACTATAAATGAGCGTAACTTTTTATTGGAGCGTTGCGTGAAAGAATTTCTTGCAGAATATGAAAGACATCAAAATCTATAGATCTGAGGTGGTCCCGAGTTTTGGCCGGACCGTTCTCTATAGAAAACGGCCGCAGAGGCAACTATAAATGAGCGTAACTTTTTATTGGAGCGTTCCACACCAGAATTTCTTGCAGAATATGAAAGAGGACATCAAAATCTTTAGATCTGAGGTGGTCCCGAGCTTTGGCCGGACCGCTCTCTATAGAAAACGGCCTCTGAGGCAACTATAAATGAGCGCAACTTTTTATTGGAGCGTTGCATAAAAGAATTTCTTGCAGAATATGAAAGAGGACATCAAAATCTATCGATCTGAGGTGGTCCCGTGTTTTGGCCGGACCGTTCTATATAAAATACAGCCGCTGAGTCAACTAGAAATGAGCGCAACTTTTATTGGACCGCTGCATAAAAGAATTTCTTGCAGAATATGAAATACATCAAAATCTATAGATCTGAGGTGGTCCCGAGTTTTGGCCGGACCGTTCTCTATAGAAAACGGCCGCAGAGGCAACTATAAATGAGCGTAACTTTTTATTGGAGCGTTCCACACCAGAATCTCTTGCAGAATATGAAAGAGGACATCAAAATCCATCGATCTGAGGTGCTCTCGAGTTTTTGCCGGACCGTTCTCTATAAAATACGGCCGCTGAGTCAACTATAAATGAGCGTAACTTTTTATTGGAGCGTTGCATAAAAGAATCTCTTGCATAATATGAATGATGACCTCAAAATCTATCGATCTGAGGTGGTCCCGAGTTTTGGCCGGACCGTCCTATGTAAAATACGGCCGCTGAGTCAACTATAAATGAGCGCAACTTTTTATTGGAGCGTTGCATAAAAGAATTTCTTGCAGAATATGAAAGAGGACATCAAAATCTATCGATCTTAGGTGGTCCCGAGTTTTGACCGGACCGTTCTATATAAAATACAGCCGCTGAGTCAACTATAAATGAGCGCAACTTTTTATTGGAGCGTTGCATAAAATAATTTCTTGCAGAATATGAAAGAGGACATCAAAATCTATAGATCTGAGGTGGTTCCGAGTTTTGGCCGGACCGCTCTCTATAGAACACGGCCTCTGAGGCAACTATAAATGAGCGCAACTTTTATTGGAGCGTTGCATAAAAGAATTTCTTGCAGAATATGAAAGAGGACATCAAAATCTATCGAACTGAGGTGGTCCCGAGTTTTGGCCGGACCGCTCTATATAAAATACAGCCGCTGAGTCAACTAGAAATGAGCGCAACTTTTATTGGACCGTTGCATAAAAGAATTTCTTGCAGAATATGAAAGACATCAAAATCTATAGATCTGAGGTGGTCCCGAGTTTTGGCCGGACCGTTCTCTAGAAAACGGCCGCAGAGGCAACTATAAATGAGCGTAACTTTTATTGGAGCGTTCCACACCAGAATCTCTTGCAGAATATGAAAGAGGACATCAAAATCCATCGATCTGAGGTGCTCTCGAGTTTTTGCCGGACCGTTCTCTATAAAATACGGCCGCTGAGTCAACTATAAATGAGCGCAACTTTTTACTGGAGCGTTGCATAAAAGAATTTCTTGCAGAATATGTTAGAGCACATCAAAATCTATAGATCTGATGTGGTCCCGAGTTTTTGCCGGACCGTTCTCTATAGAAAACGGCCTCTGAGGCAACTATAAATGAGCGCAACTTTTTATTGGAGCGTTCCACACCAGAATCTCTTGCAGAATATGAAAGAGGACATCAAAATCCATCGATCTGAGGTGCTCCCGAGTTTTTGCCGGACCGTTCTCTATAAAATACGGCCGCTGAGTCAACTATAAATGAGCGCAACTTTTTATTGGAGCGTTGCATAAAAGAATTTCTTGCAGAATATGAAAGAGGACATCAAAATCTATCGATCTTAGGTGGTCCCGAGTTTTGACCGGACCGTTCTATATAAAATACGGCCGCTGAGTCAACTAGAAATGAGCGCAACTTTTATTGGACCGTTGCATAAAAGAATTTCTTGCAGAATATGAAAGACATCAAAATCTATAGATCTGAGGTGGTCCCGAGTTTTGGCCGGACCGTTCTGTATAGAAAACGGCCGCAGAGGCAACTATAAATGAGCGTAACTTTTTATTGGAGCGTTCCACACCAGAATCTCTTGCAGAATATGAAAGAGGACATCAAAATCCATCGATCTGAGGTGCTCCCGAGTTTTTGCCGGACCGTTCTCTATAAAATACGGCCGCTGAGTCAACTATAAATGAGCGCAACTTTTTATTGGAGCGTTGCATAAAAGAATTTCTTGCAGAATATGAAAGACATCAAAATCTATAGATCTGATGTGGTCCCGAGTTTTGGCCGGACCGTTCTCTATAGAAAACGGCCTCTGAGGCAACTATAAATAAGCGTAACTTTTGATTGGAGCGTTGCATAAAAGAATTTCTTGCAGAATATGAAAGGCATCAAAATCTATAGATCTGATGTGGTCCCGAGTTTTGGCCGGACGGTTCTCTATAGAAAACGGCCTCTAAGGCAACTATAAATGAGCGCAACTTTTTATTGGAGCGTTGCATAAAAGAATATCTTGCAGAATATGAAAGAGGACATCAAAATCTATAGATCTGAGGTGGTCCCGAGTTTTGGCCGGAGAGTTCTCTATAGAAAACTGCCGCTGAGGCAACTATAAATGAGCGTAACTTTTTACTAGAGCGTTCGACACCAGAATTTCTTGCAGATTATGAAAGAGGACATCAAAATCTATAGATCCGATGTGGTCCCGAGTTTTGGCCGGACCGTTCTCTATAGAAAACGGCCTCTGAGGCAACTATAAATAAGCGTAACTTTTTACTGGAGCGTTGCATAAAAGAATTTCTTGCAGAATATGAAAGAGGACATCAAAATCTAAAGATCTGATGTGGTCCCGAGTTTTGGCCGGACCGTTCTCTATAGAAAACGGCCTTTGAGGCAACTATAAATGTGCGTAACTTTTTATTGGAGCGTTCCACACCAGAATTTCTTGCAGAATATGAAAGAGGACATCAAAATCTATCGATCTGAGGTGGTCCCGAGTTTTGGCCGGACCGTTCTCTATAGAAAACGGCCTTTGAGGCAACTATAAATGTGCGTAACTTTTTATTGGAGCGTTCCACACCAAAGTTTCTTGCAGAATATGAAAGAGGACAACAAAATCTATCGATCTGAGGTGGTCCCGAGTTTTGGCCGGACCGTTCTCTATAGAAAACGGCCTCTGAGGCAACTATAAATGAGCGCAACTTTTTATTGGAGCGTTGCATAAAAGAATTTCTTGCAGAATATGAAAGACATCAAAATCTATAGATCTGATGTGGTCCCGAGTTTTGGCCGGACCGTTCTCTATAGAAAACGGCCTCTGAGGCAACTATAAATGTGCGTAACTTTTTATTGGAGCGTTCCACACCAAAGTTTCTTGCAGAATATGAAAGAGGACATCAAAATCTATAGATCTGAGGTGGTCCCGAGTTTTGGCCGGACCGTTCTCTATAGAAAACGGCCTCTGAGGCAACTATAAATAAGCGTAACTTTTTACTGGAGCGTTGCATAAAAGAATTTCTTGCAGAATATGAAAGAGGACATCAAAATCTATCGATCTTAGGTGGTCCCGAGTTTTGACCGGACCGTTCTATATAAAATACGGCCGCTGAGTCAACTAGAAATGAGCGCAACTTTTATTGGACCGTTGCATAAAAGAATTTCTTGCAGAATATGAAAGAGGACATCAAAATCTATCGATCTTAGGTGGTCCCGAGTTTTGACCGGACCGTTCTATATAAAATACAGCCGCTGAGTCAACTATAAATGAGCGCAACTTTTTATTGGAGCGTTGCATAAAATAATTTCTTGCAGAATATGAAAGAGGACATCAAAATCTATAGATCTGAGGTGGTTCCGAGTTTTGGCCGGACCGCTCTCTATAGAACACGGCCTCTGAGGCAACTATAAATGAGCGCAACTTTTTATTGGAGCGTTGCATAAAAGAATTTCTTGCAGAATATGAAAGAGGACATCAAAATCTATCGAACTGAGGTGGTCCCTATGTTAGGACCGACCGCTATATATAAAATACAGCCGCTGAGTCAACTAGAAATGAGCGCAACTTTTATTGGACCGTTGCATAAAAGAATTTCTTGCAGAATATGAAAGACATCAAAATCTATAGATCTGAGGTGGTCCCGAGTTTTGGCCGGACCGTTCTCTATAGAAAACGGCCGCAGAGGCAACTATAAATGAGCGTAACTTTTTATTGGAGCGTTCCACACCAGAATCTCTTGCAGAATATGAAAGAGGACATCAAAATCCATCGATCTGAGGTGCTCTCGAGTTTTTGCCGGACCGTTCTCTATAAAATACGGCCGCTGAGTCAACTATAAATGAGCGCAACTTTTTACTGGAGCGTTGCATAAAAGAATTTCTTGCAGAATATGTTAGAGCACATCAAAATCTATAGATCTGATGTGGTCCCGAGTTTTGGCCGGACCGTTCTCTATAGAAAACGGCCTCTGAGGCAACTATAAATGAGCGCAACTTTTTATTGGAGCGTTCCACACCAGAATCTCTTGCAGAATATGAAAGAGGACATCAAAATCCATCGATCTGAGGTGCTCCCGAGTTTTTGCCGGACCGTTCTCTATAAAATACGGCCGCTGAGTCAACTATAAATGAGCGCAACTTTTTATTGGAGCGTTGCATAAAAGAATTTCTTGCAGAATATGAAAGAGGACATCAAAATCTATCGATCTTAGGTGGTCCCGAGTTTTGACCGGACCGTTCTATATAAAATACGGCCGCTGAGTCAACTAGAAATGAGCGCAACTTTTATTGGACCGTTGCATAAAAGAATTTCTTGCAGAATATGAAAGACATCAAAATCTATAGATCTGAGGTGGTCCTGAGTTTTGGCCGGACCGTTCTGTATAGAAAACGGCCGCAGAGGCAACTATAAATGAGCGTAACTTTTATTTGAGCGTTCCACACCAGAATCTCTTGCAGAATAAGAAAGAGGACATCAAAATCCATCGATCTGAGGTGCTCCCGAGTATATGCCGGACCGTTCTCTATAAAATACGGCCGCTGAGTCAACTATAAATGAGCGCAACTTTTTATTGGAGCGTTGCATAAAAGAATTTCTTGCAGAATATGAAAGACATCAAAATCTATAGATCTGATGTGGTCCCGAGTTTTGGCCGGACCGTTCTCTATAGAAAACGGCCTCTGAGGCAACTATAAATAAGCGTAACTTTTGATTGGAGCGTTGCATAAAAGAATTTCTTGCAGAATATGAAAGGCATCAAAATCTATAGATCTGATGTGGTCCCGAGTTTTGGCCGGACGGTTCTCTATAGAAAACGGCCTCTAAGGCAACTATAAATGAGCGCAACTTTTTATTGGAGCGTTGCATAAAAGAATATCTTGCAGAATATGAAAGAGGACATCAAAATCTATAGATCTGAGGTGGTCCCGAGTTTTGGCCGGAGAGTTCTCTATAGAAAACTGCCGCTGAGGCAACTATAAATGAGCGTAACTTTTTACTAGAGCGTTCGACACCAGAATTTCTTGCAGATTATGAAAGAGGACATCAAAATCTATAGATCCGATGTGGTCCCGAGTTTTGGCCGGACCGTTCTCTATAGAAAACGGCCTCTGAGGCAACTATAAATAAGCGTAACTTTTTACTGGAGCGTTGCATAAAAGAATTTCTTGCAGAATATGAAAGAGGACATCAAAATCTAAAGATCTGATGTGGTCCCGAGTTTTGGCCGGACCGTTCTCTATAGAAAACGGCCTTTGAGGCAACTATAAATGTGCGTAACTTTTTATTGGAGCGTTCCACACCAGAATTTCTTGCAGAATATGAAAGAGGACATCAAAATCTATCGATCTGTGGTGGTCCCGAGTTTTGGCCGGACCGTTCTCTATAGAAAACGGCCTTTGAGGCAACTATAAATGTGCGTAACTTTTATTGGAGCGTTCCACACCAAAGTTTCTTGCAGAATATGAAAGAGGACAACAAAATCTATCGATCTGAGGTGGTCCCGAGTTTTGGCCGGACCGTTCTCTATAGAAAACGGCCTCTGAGGCAACTATAAATGAGCGCAACTTTTTATTGGAGCGTTGCATAAAAGAATTTCTTGCAGAATATGAAAGACATCAAAATCTATAGATCTGATGTGGTCCCGAGTTTTGGCCGGACCGTTCTCTATAGAAAACGGCCTCTGAGGCAACTATAAATGTGCGTAACTTTTATTGGAGCGTTCCACACCAAAGTTTCTTGCAGAATATGAAAGAGGACATCAAAATATATAGATCTGAGTTGGTCCTGAGTTTTGGCCGGACCGTTCTCTATAGAAAACGGCCTCTGAGGCAACTATAAATAAGCGTAACTTTTTACTGGAGCGTTGCATAAAAGAATTTCTTGCAGAATATGAAAGAGGACATCAAAATCTATCGATCTTAGGTGGTCCCGAGTTTTGACCGGACCGTTCTATATAAAATACGGCCGCTGAGTCAACTAGAAATGAGCGCAACTTTTATTGGACCGTTGCATAAAAGAATTTCTTGCAGAATATGAAAGAGGACATCAAAATCTATCGATCTTAGGTGGTCCCGAGTTTTGACCGGACCGTTCTATATAAAATACAGCCGCTGAGTCAACTATAAATGAGCGCAACTTTTTATTGGAGCGTTGCATAAAATAATTTCTTGCAGAATATGAAAGAGGACATCAAAATCTATAGATCTGAGGTGGTTCCGAGTTTTGGCCGGACCGCTCTCTATAGAACACGGCCTCTGAGGCAACTATAAATGAGCGCAACTTTTTATTGGAGCGTTGCATAAAAGAATTTCTTGCAGAATATGAAAGAGGACATCAAAATCTTTAGATCTGAGGTGGTCCCGAGTTTTGGCCGGACCGCTCTCTATAGAAAACGGCCTCTGAGGCAACTATAAATGAGCGCAACTTTTTATTGGAGCGTTGCATAAAAGAATTTCTTGCAGAATATGAAAGAGGACATCAAAATCTATCGATCTGAGGTGGTCCCGTGTTTTGGCCGGACCGTTCTATATAAAATACAGCCGCTGAGTCAACTAGAAATGAGCGCAACTTTTATTGGACCGCTGCATAAAAGAATTTCTTGCAGAATATGAAATACATCAAAATCTATAGATCTGAGGTGGTCCCGAGTTTTGGCCGGACCGTTCTCTATAGAAAACGGCCGCAGAGGCAACTATAAATGAGCGTAACTTTTTATTGGAGCGTTCCACACCAGAATCTCTTGCAGAATATGAAAGAGGACATCAAAATCCATCGATCTGAGGTGCTCTCGAGTTTTTGCCGGACCGTTCTCTATAAAATACGGCCGCTGAGTCAACTATAAATGAGCGCAACTTTTTACTGGAGCGTTGCATAAAAGAATTTCTTGCAGAATATGTTAGAGCACATCAAAATCTATCGATCTGAGGTGGTCCCGAGTTTTGGCCGGACCGTCCTATGTAAAATACGGCCGCTGAGTCAACTATAAATGAGCGCAACTTTTTATTGGAGCGTTGCATAAAAGAATTTCTTGCAGAATATGAAAGAGGACATCAAAATCTATCGATCTTAGGTGGTCCCGAGTTTTGACCGGACCGTTCTATATAAAATACAGCCGCTGAGTCAACTATAAATGAGCGCAACTTTTTATTGGAGCGTTGCACAAAATAATTTCTTGCAGAATATGACAGAGGACATAAAAATCTATAGATCTGAGGTGGTTCCGAGTTTTGGCCGGACCGCTCTCTATAGAACACGGCCTCTGAGGCAACTATAAATGAGCGCAACTTTTATTGGAGCGTTGCATAAAAGAATTTCTTGCAGAATATGAAAGAGGACATCAAAATCTATCGAACTGAGGTGGTCCTGAGTTTTGGCCGGACCGCTCTATATAAAATACAGCCGCTGAGTCAACTAGAAATGAGCGCAACTTTTATTGGACCGTTGCATAAAAGAATTTCTTGCAGAATATGAAAGACATCAAAATCTATAGATCTGAGGTGGTCCTGAGTTTTGGCCGGACCGTTCTCTATAGAAAACGGCCGCAGAGGCAACTATAAATGAGCGTAACTTTTTATTGGAGCGTTCCACACCAGAATCTCTTGCAGAATATGAAAGAGGACATCAAAATCCATCGATCTGAGGTGCTCTCGAGTTTTTGCCGGACCGTTCTCTATAAAATACGGCCGCTGAGTCAACTATAAATGAGCGCAACTTTTTACTGGAGCGTTGCATAAAAGAATTTCTTGCAGAATATGTTAGAGCACATCAAAATCTATAGATCTGATGTGGTCCCGAGTTTTGGCCGGACCGTTCTCTATAGAAAACGGCCTCTGAGGCAACTATAAATGAGCGCAACTTTTTATTGGAGCGTTCCACACCAGAATCTCTTGCAGAATATGAAAGAGGACATCAAAATCCATCGATCTGAGGTGCTCCCGAGTTTTTGCCGGACCGTTCTCTATAAAATACGGCCGCTGAGTCAACTATAAATGAGCGCAACTTTTTATTGGAGCGTTGCATAAAAGAATTTCTTGCAGAATATGAAAGACATCAAAATCTATAGATCTGATGTGGTCCCGAGTTTTGGCCGGACCGTTCTCTATAGAAAACGGCCTCTGAGGCAAATATAAATAAGCGTAACTTTTTATTGGAGCGTTGCATAAAAGAATTTCTTGCAGAATATGAAAGAGGACATCAAAATCTATAGATCTGATGTGGTCCCGAGTTTTGGCCGGACCGTTCTCTATAGAAAACGGCCGCAGAGGCAACTATAAATGAGCGTAACTTTTTATTGGAGCGTTCCACACCAGAATTTCTTGCAGAATATGAAAGAGGACATCAAAATCTTTAGATCTGAGGTGGTCCCGAGCTTTGGCCGGACCGTTCTCTATAGAAAACGGCCTCTGAGGCAACTATAAATGAGCGCAACTTTTTATTGGAGCGTTGCATAAAAGAATTTCTTGCAGAATATGAAAGAGGACATCAAAATCTATCGATCTTAGGTGGTCACGAGTTTTGACCGGACCGTTCTATATAAAATACAGCCGCTGAGTCAACTATAAATGAGCGCAACTTTTTATTGGAGCGTTGCATAAAAGAATTTCTTGCAGAATATGAAAGAGGACATCAAAGTCTATAGATCTGAGGTGGTTCCGAGTTTTGGCCGGACCGCTCTCTATAGAAAACGGCCTCTGAGGCAACTATAAATGAGCGCAACTTTTTATTGGAGCGTTGCATAAAAGAATTTCTTGCAGAATATGAAAGAGGACATCAAAATCTATCGATCTGAGGTGGTCCCGTGTTTTGGCCGGACCGTTCTATATAAAATACAGCCGCTGAGTCAACTAGAAATGAGCGCAACTTTTATTGGACCGCTGCATAAAAGAATTTCTTGCAGAATATGAAATACATCAAAATCTATAGATCTGAGGTATGAAAGAGGACATCAAAATCTTTAGATATGAGGTGGTCCCGAGTTTTGACCGGACCGTTCTCTATAAAATACGGCCGCTGAGTCAACTATAAATGAGCGCAACTTTTTATTGGAGCGTTGCATAAAAGAATTTCTTGCAGAATATGTTAGAGCACATCAAAATCTATCGATCTGAGGTGGTCCCGAGTTTTGGTCGGACCGTTCTATATAAAATACGGCCGCTGAGTCAACTATAAATGAGCGCAACTTTTTATTGGAGCGTTGCATAAAAGAATTTCTTGCAGAATATGAAAGAGGACATCAAAATCTTTAGATCTGAGGTGGTCCCGAGTTTTGGCCGGACCGTTCTCTATAGAAAACGGCCTCTGAGGCAACTATAAATGAGCGCAACTTTTTATTGGAGCGTTGCATAAAAGAATTTCTTGCAGAATATGAAAGAGGACATCAAAATCTATCGATCTGAGATGGTCCCGAGTTTTGGCCGGACCGTTCTCTATAGAAAACGGCCTCTGAGGCAACTATAAATGTGCGTAACTTTTTATTGGAGCGTTCCACACCAGAATTTCTTGCAGAATATGAAAGAGGACATCAAAATCTATCGATCTGAGGTGGTCCCGAGTTTTGACCGGACCGTTCTATATAAAATACGGCCGCTGAGTCAACTATAAATGAGCGCAACTTTTTACTGGAGCGTTGCATAAAAGAATTTCTTGCAGAATATGAAAGACATAAAAATCTATCGATCTGAGGTGGTCCCGAGTTTTGGCCGGTCCGTTCTCTATAGAAAACGGCCTCTGATGCAACTATAAATGAGCGAAATTTTTTATTGGAGCGTTCCACACCAGAATCTCTTGCAGAATATGAAAGAGGACATCAAAATCCATCGATCTGAGGTGCTCCCGAGTTTTGGCCGGACTGTTCTCTATAAAATACGGCCGCTGAGGCAACTATAAATGAGGTAACTTTTTATTGGAGCGTTGCGTGAAAGAATTTCTTGCAGAATATGAAACACATCAAAATCTATAGATCTGAGGTGGTCCCGAGTTTTGGCCGGACCGTTCTCTATAGAAAACGACCTCTGAGGCAACTATAAATGAGCGTAACTTTTTATTGGAGCGTTGCATAAAAGAATTTCTTGCAGAATATGAAAGAGGACATCAAAATCTTTAGATATGAGGTGGTCCCGAGTTTTGACCGGACCGTTCTATATAAAATACGGCCGCTGAGTCAACTATAAATGAGCGCAACTTTTTATTGGAGCGTTCCACACCAGAATTTCTTGCAGAATATGAAAGAGGACATCAAAATCTATCGATCTGATGTGGTCCCGAGTTTTGGCCTGACCGTTCTCTATAGAAAACGGCCTCTGAGGCAACTATAAATGTGCGTAACTTTCTATTGGAGCGCTCCACACCAAAATTTCTTGCAGAATATGAAAGAGGACATCAAAATCTATCGATCTGATGTGGTCCCGAGTTTTGGCCTGACCGTTCTCTATAGAAAACGGCCTCTGAGGCAACTATAAATGTGCGTAACTTTCTATTGGAGCGCTCCACACCAAAATTTCTTGCAGAATATGAAAGAGGACATCAAAATCTATCGATCTGAGGTGGTCCCGAGTTTTGGCCGGACCGTTCTCTATAAAATACGGCCGCTGAGTTAACTATAAATGAGCGTAACTTTTTATTGGAGCGTTGCGTGAAAGAATTTCTTGCAGAATATGAAAGACATCAAAATCTATAGATCTGAGTTGGTCCCGAGTTTTGGCCGGACCGTTCTCTATAGAATACGGCCGCTGAGGCAACTATAATTAAGTTTTACAAACTTAAAGAAGTATTTCAGATTAATGTCTCTTAATCATAATTTTCAAGGTTTTCAACAATATTTCAAACAGTTTTAGCAATAATAAATGTCTATAAATTAAATTAACACTTTCATTGTCCATATAGTAATTTCATTTAGATCGCTATATATCCGCCACAAAGATTTTCCAGCCCCATATATGTGTCACGCGACTCTTTTAAAATTATTTGAAACCGAACGGTATCAGATATCTCAATAATTTTTCTTCAAATGGTCTTCTTGAGTCCCTTGAAAAACAGATGGTTATTATTCTCACGTCCAAGTAATACATTTTTAGAAATGAGAACCATGATTCTGACCCACATATGAGTCACGGACTTGCGGTTCAAGAGCGGCATGAACCACATATAGATCATTGGATAGTGAACGTATTAAATTATTTAGAAAGTTATCTGTAAAATGTAAAATGGGCCAAACAATATGATTCTGGGCTCGTAGATCACGTGCCCTTTTTCGTAACGATTTCTTCGGGAAAGTTTTTACAGAATCAATAGCGATCAATGTAGCGGTGTCATACGAATATGCTTTTTCTTCTTCAAATCTGTTACAGTGCATGTTTTATCAAACTTTCTTACTAAATCTCGAACACAATTTCAGAGAACGTATACTCCCGGATATTTCCTATTAAAAAGTTCAATTGCAAAGCGGTATGACACTTCACCTATACCGTAGCATTTTACTAAATAAATTTTTTGCTCCAGAGATAATATTTTTCAAACATTGACTGACAATCGCCAACAAATTTGTTGACATGAAATAAAGCATTTGGTGTTATAGATAACTGCGATAATCACGTTGGCTAATTTATACCTATTACTTATTAATCATAATGAAGACAAAAAAAAATCAATTTTAAGATACAACGTTCAGATTAGATATTTGAGTTCCTATTGACATTACAAACATCTTTTTCCAGTAATACTTTTACTTTCCTTTCAAATAAGAGGTACTCTACTCTTAACAAAATTTCACGTTGTCTCGATTTCTAACCACCCTGTATGTTATTTCGAAATTTTGGTAGTGGCTGAGAACTCGCTAGAAGAAGCAAAATTTTTTATGAAGAATGACTGTTCTTCCTAAAATGCGAAATAAGGAAGTTTATAAGTATAGTTAGGTCCATCCGGGGACACACTATACATATACAGGCTGGGCCAATAGTGCGTATTCGGAAGATAGCGACTTTATTATTGCATATTCTTAAAATCCGTGTGCGTTAAGACTTAGATGAGATATATCTGCATGATTTAAAATTAGTTACAATTATACAGGTTGTTTCGTCTGGATGTGCCAACCCAAAGTTATGTTTTTTTTAAATGGAACACCCAGTATATTATGAGCTCGTCTGATTCGCCTTTAAAAAAGGAACAATTTTTTATCAGATGATTACGTACCTAAATGTAATGCTTTTCGAGATATTGGCATTTAAACGTAAAAATACGGTATGTTTTGATACGCTGTAGATACGTTGTTTATTAAAATTTTATTTTGTAATTTTATAGGAATATTACATGACTTGTTGGCAGTAAAAAACAATGTTCTTTTTAAAAATAAGTCATATACTTTTTACAGGGTGAATCATAACTCGAATGCCTATTTTACTCTGATTTTTTAAATGGAACACCCTGTACATTATCATTAATTCTGACACACCGTAGATTAAGCTTTTCAATAATATGCGGTTTGGTATACGTTACACATTGAATTCTCACATAATGACACTTCAAATTCGACACTCTGTAATGCGGCGTTTATTCCGACTTCTAACGGATTACTTCCATGACAAATCGATCATTTTAACTAAAAATTATTTTAAAAAGTTGTATACAATCTGATTTTAAGTTTTTAGTTTGTTAGAAATGAATTTTATCATTTGAATTGCTTATTTTAAGTACATTACTTAAATAATTAAATCATTAATAACAATATGATTTTACATTAAAAATAAAATTAACAATTAATTTAATAAATGTTCGAAATGCTGGCCGTGTATGCTTGCCATGATTAATGCGGAAATGCTGGAAAATGTTCATCGATCCATCCAACAGAGGGTACAGTTGTGTGAAGAACAACATGGCCAGCATTTCGAACATTTATTAAATTAATTGTTAATTTTATTTTTAATGTAAAATCATATTGTTATTAATGATTTAATTATTTAAGTAATGTACATAAAATATTTACAGTTGGTTCTTGTCCGATGAAATTTGTATCACAAAATCTTTTAAGCGGACACTAAATCGCGCACTTTACACTTTACGTTTCGCAGTCGTTCGACCGCTTCGTCAGAAGTGAAAAATATTTTTCACTTCTGACGAACCTCTTCATCCAAGTGAGTGACAAAATCTGTATTGCTGTTTATTGAAATTCATCAAGTCAAGTACATCTGATTTGTCCTAGCGATCCATCCAAAATCTAAAATTCTTAAGACTCCGCACGCATTGAACAGAAACAGATGACCTTTATTAACCAATGTCTATAAAAAAAACTTAGACAAACATTTCATATCGAGGCCAAAATCAAATTAATGCTTCTTATTAATTTTCACAAGATACGAAAATTTGTTAAGTTATCTAACAATCAAGTAAATTTCATTCATTCAAATTTTAAAGTAAATGTACTTTAAAATTTATTTAAAATGACTTTGAAATTATTATAAACAAATTGCATTTTTAATTAAAGTTTAATAAATTCAATTTCTTACGTGTTTTAAACTCAATTCACTACTTTTGCTAACTTGTATGTTGGTCTTAAGGAGCTCAACATAGACTGAAATTTACCCTTGAAATCTCCCCCTTTTATATGCTTTTTAGCCTACAATAAATTCTGTAACCCTAATTAACCCATTTGGTCCCACTGTACTCATTTGAGTACAGGCATCACCCTCTCTCAAAATGGAACTGTGACGGTATCTACCGTTTTTTATCAAAACTGCATCTGTGCACTAACGACCTACAATATCACAATAAGTAAGGTAAACAGATTTTTAACAAGAGGGAGCTGTTTTTTGGTTTTTTATAAGCAGTTGTTGCGCGGTCATCATTTTGAGAAATTGTCAGCGTCAGTCTTTGTCTAATTTTTAGTATTTTATAATAACATATTATACTTCAGTGACTTTTTCAAGTTCCAAGGTATGTAATTATGTGATATATGCACGTTGTAATAATTTCCCTCATTTTGCATGGTAACACCACACAACAAAAGAGACGTGTACTTGTTTGAGTACACTGGGCACATGTATGGTCTAAAACCACTTTACTTTTTCAGTTGTTGATCAGTTTTGTCATGGATGCTGACAAATTTCAACCCCTAAATGCTGTTTCATTCTATGGTAGGCGTTATAACACACTTGCAGCTGCAGTTGATGATATTGCAAGTAGTGGTCATAACAATGTAAACATCGTTGTGATTCCTCCGGATGTAGACATCCAAACCGATGAAGAAGAAATTGACGATGACAATTGCGCTTATTCGTGTTTACCAAATGACATGCCAGGGAAGATCGAAGTT
This sequence comes from Dorcus hopei, assembly GCA_033060865.1. Classification (NCBI taxonomy): domain Eukaryota; kingdom Metazoa; phylum Arthropoda; class Insecta; order Coleoptera; family Lucanidae; genus Dorcus; species Dorcus hopei. The sequence goes on along the minus strand of CM065426.1, from coordinate 65,494,207 downwards.
CATTTTGACGAAGATAGCGATTACGATGAGGAAGATATGTTGCCATTAGCAGAATTGAAAAATAAAGATATATACCGACCATGCAAACGTGCCAAAACAGTCATGTCGAAAGAAATTGAACCAAAGTGGACCAAAAATGCAACTGACCTCAAAATGAATGAAAGCTATGGTTATGTCGACCGGCTGAATAATTTGAAAACTGAAATGGTAAATAAGACCCCAGTACAAGTTTTTGAAAGTCTGTTCGACACAGAAATATTAGAATATATCATAGAACAAACACATCTATATGCGGCTCAGAAAAACAACCACACTTTCTCTCTTTCTTCAGAGGATTTGAAAATTTTTATTGCAATTCTGCTTTTTAGTGGTTATCACAAAATACCAAGAGAACGATTATATTGGAGTTTAGACGAAGACGTAGGCGCTCCACTTGTCTCTAAGGCCATGTCAAGGAACCGCTTCCAGGAGATAAAGAGATTTCTTCATTTTGCCAATAACACTAAGTTAGATAAAACCGACAAAATGTATAAGATAAGACCTATTATGAAGAGGCTCAATACAAATTTCCAACAGTGGGGAATTTTCCATCCAAATTTATCCATAGACGAAGCTATGGTCAAGTACTTCGGCCATCACTCCTCCAAACAGTTCATTCGCGGAAAACCCGTAAGGTTTGGGTACAAAGATTGGATGTTGTGCAGCTCAACTGGATACTGTTATAACTTCGACACGTATTGCGGAGCCAAGCCAATAAAAGATACCGAAATCCAAAATAAAGCCAAATCTTCGTTGCCTCTAGGTTCTCAAGTAGTTTTGGATCTTCTGGAATGTGTTTCTGAACCCTCGGACCACGTGTTATTTTTTGATAACTATTTTACAAGTTATGATTTGTTGAAAACATTGCGTGAACGTGGTTACAGAGCAACTGGTACAGTACGAGAAAGTCGTACCAAAAAGTGTCCTTTACCTTCAATAAATGCAATAAAAAAAGAAGAGCGTGGTGTGTTCCACCACATGTATGATGAAACTAATTCTGTATTGTTTGTGCGCTGGAAGGACAATAATATCGTCACGATGGCTACCAACTACGCCACCATCGAGCCACTATCAAAAGTAAAACGCTGGTCTTCAGCAAAAAAGGCGAAAATTGATGTGCCACAACCTCAGCTTTTTTCCAAGTACAATATATCAATGGGTGGGGTTGATCTTTTAGATCAGGCAGTAAATAACTACAGAATCAGTATTCAGGGAAAGAAATGGTGGTGGCCGCTTTTTACTCATATGATAAACGTATCAGTTGTGAATGGTTGGAAGATACAAAATTTAGCCTGTGAGGAGAAAACTGATTTGCTCACATTTGTTCGAAATATTACACGTCATTACCTCAGGTGTTTCGAAAAATCCAGTATTTCGAAAAGGCCTTCTGGATCAGTTCCAATCAGCATAAAAAAATACGAAGGCGGTCATTTCCCAGAAAAAAATGAAAAACAATTACGATGCCGACAATGCCATCTTCGAGCACGTTGGAGGTGTATCAAATGCAATGTTGTTCTCTGCATTGAACGCGATTGTTTTATAAAGTTTCACAATGTTTAACTAGTGTTGGACATGTAATAAAATCACCTTGGTAAGTTCTTTTTTCATTGTACAAGACTTCACAAGTGCCCATTGTACTCATTCGAGTACATATTGTTTTCTAAACTACGTTAATAAATTTTTGCGAAAAATCAGACTCATTGTGTTCAACTAATGTTGCATTATTAGAATATAGCAAAATTTGCCAAAATTTAGAGAAAAAAAATGTGTGGGATTATATGGGTTAAAAAAAATTAAAAATTCTAAAATGAACGAAAATCAAAATTCTAACACACAAATAATGTCAACCCTGTATCAACACAGTATCAATTTACATCTTGAAAAGACCCAGGCGAACAGCTTCAATCTTCGAAAGACGAACCCTGTCTTGCTTTTTCAACTTTATGAGAATACGGCGTCTTCCACCATTCTTTTTGAAGAAGTATCCTCGAGGCTTGTTCCGGATTGCCTCTTCTAGCGTAATTGAAGAACTTGAAACGCCTTCCAAAATGACAGGATCGGCTCGAATAGAAGTTCTGAACTCGGAGGGCAGCTTTTCGATGTTTGATGTCTGGAAACTCAACTCATGTTGCTTGAGTTGATGGTTTCAAAATTCCTCAGCACCTTGGAATACTTCCTGGAACTTTTGATCGAACCAGCTCTTTGTTGTTGAAGCGTTCTGTCGTTGAAAGCGTTCCGTCGTTTGACATTTTGTAAATCAAACAGAAATGTGGATTAATTATTTGTGCAAATAAAGTTATTCTTAAGTGATCTGGAAGATGTTCAGGTAACGTACAGTAGTATTTACATTTTATTTCAAATTAAAATTACAAAAATAATGACTTAACCTAAGTATATACAGGGTGTTTTAAATTAAATTAACAAATAACACAGCAATATGTATATAGTATTAGCAAATAAGTATATTAAACTTACTATCTGCACGTTCTTTGAGTGATAACCTTTGGGGTTTAAATATTTATGTTCTTCCCGGACCGACTTTAATATTGCAACATGTATGCAATCAATTGCGCCAATGGCACTCGGAAATCCTGTTTTTCCTATGAAAATTTGTTTCACTTGCTTTTCTCCTCCACAGTAATAGGAAATTTTATCCAATCATCACATAAGTGAGTGACTAGACATGCACTCACTTCCGATATAGTTCTCCCAACAGACTACTGGCTCACAGCAGTTAAGAAACCTTGTTCAGTTGTACGCTGATATGAGCCCGTTGCATAAAACTTGAGTGCAGCAAATATTTTTAAAGCAGGTGGAATTGCTGTTGTCCGTTGAGGGCCATGCATATGTGGTGTCAATGTGACAATTAAATAATGTACAACTTCTTTATGTAATCTAAACAATTCTATAAATCTCACATCAGACAAAGCAAAAGGGTCGGAGCTGTCTCTCATACGGCGGTTTTCTATTCGTGATAACAAATTTCGTGCATGCTGATTTTCTTCCTCAACTTGCTGGTATATTGCCATCTGAACGGGAAGCTTTCTACAAATATACTCAGTGACATTAGAAGTATTACACGTAGAAGGAATAATTTTTTGGACTTGATTTTTTGGCAATGTGGTAGTCTTACATCAAGAATGAAACGATAAAATTTGAAAGAAATTTTAATAACATACAATACGGAAAAAATAGTACTGAGTACACTCCTGTAACGTCTAGGCATCGACAAAATGAGATGCTCGATGCCTGTCTGCTTGAGGCACCTCGTTCCAAGCAACTTGAACTTCGTGGATTAACTGTGCCAGAGTCTGTGGAGGATGGTGCAAAATGGACAGTCTTCTCCCGATCATATCCCACACATGTTCAATGGGATTTAAATCCGATGAACGGGGTAGCCACGGCAAAACATTAACGCCAGCTTTTTGGAGAAAGTCCATAGTTCGACGAGCAATATATATGAGGACGTGCGTTGTCTTGCTGAAAAAGGACGTGTTGACGGCCATCTAGATAAGGTAGTAAAGTGGGCTGTAGGACGTCATCCACATAACGCGCAGCTGTCATACTGCCTCGAATAAACAAAAGAGGTGATCGGCTACCATAGGCAATAGCCCTCCAAACCATTATTCCAACGGTCCTGTGTACTTGCCTCAGCAGCAAACCCAATATCACGTCGCTCTCTACGGCGGCGTCTTACCCTTCTACGGCCACCATGCATGCCTAGACAAAATCGCGATTCGTCGCTGAATACGATATTATGCCATTCTGCCTCCCATTGCTGCCGTCCTCTGCACCAGTCCAAACGTTGACGACGGTGTTCCACCGTCAAAGGAAGCACTAATCGTGGACGGTATGAAACAAGTCCAAAGGCTCGAATGCGGCGATATAGGGTTCGCTTACTAACAGGTCTACCTTCTTCTCCAAACCATTGGTCACTGATTTGGCGCGCAGCAGCAATCGGCGCCGATCTTGACGCTCTGTAGTACGCCTCGGTTGACCAGTTGGTCTTCTTCTTGTTGCTCATTACCGTCATTGCAGTGCTATTAACACGGCGGGCAATTTCGCGATAGGACAAACCAACATCTCGATTGGCAACAATTCTACCCGTGTCAAAATTGCTAAGATGGTGATATATTGATGTCCTCGGGTTCTAGGCATTTTGTTACGCTTAACACAAGTAGACGGAGGCACAAGAACTTAAAATATCTGTCGGGCGTCTCCCAATAAAATTTCACTTGTGACGCCCAATCACGAGATAACTCGACGACCGACAAACGCATAATAAGCGATAGAAAACCCGTCGAATTACGAAACAGGAAGTATGCATTATGTACGTATTTTTTGAGAATGTGCAAAGCAATTTTTTTCGGACATCTAATATTTTTTTCTTAGAGCGCTGTAATAGCTAGCGTTTGGTCCGATTGGTCTACTCTACATAACGCTGTTATGTCAGGTGATTACTTTGACTAATGAGTTGGACAAGATATCCAGAAACTCATGAGAAAAATACTAGATATTCTATCGTCAGGGGACCTTGTTGTTTTTGTCAAACGTTTTATGCCAAAAAAAAAAGTTTGGTGGGTCGTCTTCAATATTAATCACACTAACCTTCGTTGGCTAATTACGGCAAGAACGAACGCTTGTCGCATTCGCTCGTCTGAATAAGTTTCTATAAAAAATACAGAGTTCTAATAGCACATAGCAGGAGAGTGACTCTGTGGCGCCACCGAGTGGCAACGTAGAGTCATGCCATAGTTTGCCTATTTCTCCCGTAACTTTCTAGAGCGCGCTTCATGTCGGATGCGTTCGATATTACGCTCGGGGCACGCTCTGAGCAGAAGTGTGCATGTAAGAGTGAGATAAAGGAACACTCCGAGCGCTCCGAACGTAATGTCGAATACACCTGTCATGACCCTTTAGTTTCAATTTGCGATTTCACGATAGCTACTTGTTTTTTTTTTGTAAAAAAATGTTCAGAAAATGAAAGCTGAAGCAAGAGGAACTCGAACGATATGCGGAAATGAGTGAGACCGAATGGGAAAATTTCCTTCGCAGGATAATTCAGAAGATGACGTGGACTATGAGTTACCAAGCGAGCAAAGCTCAACAAGCGAAGAAAGCGCTCAGAACTCAGTGTCACAAAGCCTCAATTTTCAACTGGAGCAACCCCTTCTGGCGCCGAACCTAGAATCAGCCAACGAAGGTTGGTGTGATATCGAAGACAACCCTCCAACCTTTGATTTTTTGGCACAAAACATTGGACTAAGACAACAAGGTCCCCTAACGATAGAGTATCTAGTAAACTTGTTTTTATCTGATGAGTTTCTGGACATTTTGGTTCAACAAACAAATTTATATGCCACCCAAGAAATTCAAAAAAATCCCCTTACAAGGTCATCTAGATTGACTAGATGGGTTGAAACTAACGCAAATGAATTACGAGTATTCCTTGGTCTTCTTTTGCACATGGGCCCATGTACGTTTCCATCAATTGAGCATTATTCGTCCCGAAACGTTATGTATAAAATGCCCTTTTGGAAATCAGTAATGAGTAGGAATAGATTTCAGTTACTGCTACGTTTTTTACATTTTGCTGACAACAAGGAGATCACAGAAAATCGTTTGTTCAAAATCAGACCAGTCCTCAATCATTTCAACAAAATAATGCAAGACAATTATGTTCTAGAGAAAAACTTATGCATTGATGAATCTATGGTCTTATGGCGCGGTCGGTTGTTTTTTCGGCAATATACATATAAAAAACAAAAAACATAAATACGGAGTGAAGCTATATGAATTATGTGAATCCAATGGAATGGTTTTAAACATTAGAATATATTGCGGCAAATCGTAAACCGTGGACAGTGATATTGGGCATGCTGCAGCGGTAGTCCTGGACTTAATGAAAAATTTTTTGAATAAGGGATATGTTCTCTACACCGAGAATTTTTATAATTCAGTGGCCCTTACCGAGAAAATGACATCCAGAAAAACATATATCTGTGGCACTTTACGCAGTAATCGAAAGGGAAATCCAAAATATGTGGTGTCAAAAGAACTGAAAAAAGGTGAGTGTGTGTGGCAAAGACAAAAATCTGTAGTCGTGTGTAAATGGAAAGACAAGCGTGAGGTGTTAACAATTTCAAACATGCATAAGGTAGAAATGGTCGAAGTCCGCAGCAAAAAGAGAAACCTAGCTCTAAAACCTAATATAATCAAGGATTACAACGCCGGTATGTCAGGTATAGACCAATCGGACCAAATGCTTAGCTATTACAGCGCTCTAAGAAAAACCATTAGATGGGCGAATTGTCTTGCACATTCTCGAAATATACATACACAATGCATACTTGCTGTTCCGTAATTCCACAGGTAGTAACATGCAATCTTTAAAATTTCGGGAGATTTTTGTTTCTACGCTTCTTGGTAACAAAATGCCAAACTTCAGCCAAAATCCATCAGAAAAATTTCATTACCTAGAAAGTATTCCACCAACAGAAAATTTAGTAAATATGGCTTTTCAGATACTGTCCCTAATATAGGTATATTTTTTGTTTGTTTATGTAGGTTATTGAAAACCTTTAGGTTTTTCTGATTTATACTTAGTTTATTGAACCAATTGCTGGTTCTTTACAACCTTTTCTCTCTTTAGATTTCATTTATTTTACTGGAAACAATTTGAAAGACATAAACGACAGATTCGAATAGAAAGTGCTCTCTTAGAAAAACAACACATGGAAGAATTGCATAAGATTAGAATAGAAAAAGAAAAAGAACTGTTGGAGAAAGCAAAGATTGAAAGAGAAATAGCCATTACTGAACTTCTCTTGAAGCAAAAGGAAATAGAAAAAAATTAAAAAACTGATCGCGATTTGTACTACTAAAAATATATATAGATTTATTTAAATAAAAGGTGTATCAATCTACAATAAACTTATTTAACATTATTAAAATATAGATTATTAAAATTAAATAAAATGTCTTTGAATTAAAGCTCGACGAACTGCATGCCCAATTTCTACGTTATGAAGACGCTGGTTATTATGTTCGTCTTCGAAGTTTATAATTTCTCGTTCGTCAACAAGAACATTAATGCCAATACATCCATTACGGTTTCTTTTGAAAATCTATACCGTTTTTAAAAATTTACATTGTCGAAGAAATGTATAGGATTTTCCAAATCCCTGATATAACATCGAGGTACCCTCATAACAAGTTGAATATCCTCGGACTCATCGTATTCGGCGTTTATATTATCATTAATATACAAATCTTCTTCCATTACTTTTTATAAAACAATGTCACTTATGCAAATACAAAAACAGAAAAACAATAACGTTTTATGTAAAGGCCAGTACACAATGGATTTGCATAAAACATAAGACATAAGCCGTAACAGTAATTCGACCTATGTAAAGAAGTGCGCTGTAACACAATAGCTCCGTAACGAGAACAAAGCAAATGTGTTTCTTACGGCTTATGTCTTATGTTTTATGCAAATCCATTGTGTTCTAGGCTTAAGCAAACTACTACTGGCGATGCGCTGAACCATACTGCCGTCACCTTCAGCGGTTCGCCATCCGCATATGTTAACATCCCCATATATTTGGCGCCTCGCATTTCCAACATTTGTAATTAACAAGAGAATAAAAAGAGAAACGATTTGAAAAGAAGAACAAAATAAGAAAAGGACAAATTTCTAAAGCAAATGCTCAAATTGTGAACCATTAACTTCTTGGCAACAATGTAAGCGTTGCATAAAATTTTGTAATGCATTTTTTAATGCATCTGGTCGTGTAGAACATGATTTTTATACCGAGTGAGCATTTTCAATCCGGGACATAGGAGATAAGCACGAGTACCCTTAATAATGACATTTTTAATGACATTAACGCTGAAACACAAACGAATGTGATTAATGGATTTTATAATGGGTTAGGGTACTGTTTGGCGCAAAATGGAGGGATATTTGAATTTTTACTATAATTTATAAGAAAACGTTCAATTTGTTTTTAATTTTTAGCTTGTAATAAAATTAGAATACTTAAATTCAATAATTTTTAATATGATTTTAATCAAATATGTCATTATTAAGGGTAGTCATGTTAACTTCCTATGTCCCGGATTGAAAATGCTCACTCGGTATAAAAATAAAAAAATCGGATTTTTATGATATACATATATCATGATACAGTATGTGGCATTTAACCGGGTTTCTTCATTAACGCCTTATCTAATGAAAATATGGAACAACGTTTTATACAAAAGTATCATCCTTTCAAGCTCCGCATAATTTAAAATTATTTTCGAATATACAGAATGTCCCAGTTTGGCTGTACGATGTGTTAGTTCGTTATTTTAAATGGAACACCCTATATTTTATAACGAATTTGAGCTTGTCAGGTTATTTTAGGGTAAGTTTGATAAGAATTCCCTATACCTAAGTCCTATGGTTTTTAAGATAGGCTTTTTTACGGTTTTCGGAAAATACAGATGTAACTTTTATAATTAATATCTCATTAACGAAGAAAGTTAGAATGCAAATATTGTGGTACTGTTACAAGCTAAGTGGAAGGTACCTACCGCAGTAACAAAGTTTATTTTTCTTTAAACAGGGATTCAGTAAAACTGTTTCCATTTCGACAATAATTGAAGGGCAATAACTTTTGTTTTTTAAATGGAACGGTATTATTTTTATATCGGCGTTAGATACTCCATACAATTATCTTTCAATTAGCTATACACTTCCCTATACCAATTACTGACGGTTGAGGAGATATTTAATATTATTTCATAATTTCTGCATTTTAACGTATTAATTAAAATCAGGAGTGAGTATTACTCAAACATTTTACTTGTTTTAAGTAAAAGGTCAGTTTGCTAAGTTTTTAAGTCCTAGTCGTATCAAATACTGTTAAATACATGATTATTTAATTCCATTGTTAAGGCTTTTGATAGGTTAAACAGTAACGAGAGAAATAATTTTGATTGGTATTTTTAAGTATTGTTGAGTATCCTCAAGTGAAATTGCTTAATCACACGATTAACTTGATTGTGTGGTTAACTACGTTTCACACAATGGGTTCCAAGACTTCTTGTACTTCAGCTTAACTTTTTTTTGTGTCAAATAATAAAGTGCGCTCTAAATATTATTGACGGAATACTTATTAATCATATTTGAATAATACGAAAAGAACTAACGAAATTAAACACTGGTCTCCCAAAATAAATACGAAACTTTTGGAAACTGTAGGAACAAAATAATTCTAAATTTATTCAAAGTTTGGGTAAATACTCACTCCTGATTTTAATTAATATGTTAAAATGCAGAAATTATGAAATAATGTTAAATATCTTCTGAACCGTTGGTAATTGGTATAGAGAAGTGTATAGCTAATTGAAAGATACTTTTATGGAGCATCTAACAACGATATAAAAATGACACCGTTCCATTTAAAAAACAAAAGTTATTGCCTTTCAACTGTTGTCGAAATGGAAATAGTTTTACTGAATCCCTGTTTAATGAAAAGTAAATTTTATTACTGCGGTAGATACCTTCCACTTAGCTTGCAACAGCATCACGATATTTGCTTTCTAACGTTCTTCGTTATTGAGATATTAATTATCAAAGTTATATCCGTATTTTCCAAAAACCGTAAACAAAGCCTAATATCTTCAAAACTATAGGACTTACGTGCAGGGAACCCTTATCAAACTTACCCTAAAATAACCTGACAAGCCCAAATTCGTTATAAAATATAGAGTGTTCCATTTAAAATAACGAACTAACATATCGTACAGCCAAACTGGGACATCCTGTATATTCGAAAATAATTTTAAATTATGTATGATACTTTTGTATAAAACATTTTTTCATATTTCCATTGGAACGGCGTAAGTGCCATACACTGTATATCAAAATATAAATAAATAAGTCGATTTTTTAATTTGTATTTGTTTACAAATAAAGTTGTCCGTTCATCTTATTACACTTATTTATCATGATAAAACAGTATCAGGCTGAAGCAAAATTAATAAACAAGCGAAACTCAACTTAAATTCAGAAGCATTGTCTTGGTCGTCGCCAAAATGTTTGCCATCTTCCCACATCCAGTTTAAATTTCGCTTTTTTGGAGCTTCTGAATTCATATATTTGAACATTAAAGCTAATTTATTTTGTTTTTTTAAAATATTTCATAATAGCTATACTTGTACTTACTCTGTCAATTTTTAAAATGTGAATAATAAATATCCTGTTATATATCTTGATATATATCGTGATATATATCAATTGATATATATATCATCAAACCCTGTGTAGAAGCCAGTTCTTGCCTAATCCTTTCTTTCAATTCATCCAGATTATTTGGTCTGTCCTTGTAGACTCTGTTTCTAAAGTCACCCCACAGAAAAAAATCTAAAGAATTTAAATCGGGTGAGCGTGGCGGCCATCCAATCGTACCTCTTCTACCAACGATTTGGAAAGTTGGTATTTAAAAAGTTCCGAACAAGTAACGCATAATGCAGAGGAGCTCCATCTTGCTGAAACCAAACAGAATTTAAATCCTCAGTAATTCTTCCAATTTCAGGACAAATTTCTTGTTCGAACAAATCAAAATATTTTTGCGCATTCAGTGTGCCTTGAATAAAATAAGGTCCAATAATATTTTCTCGTAAAATACCCAGCCATATATTAACTTTCTGAGGATGTTGTGTATGACATTCTTGCACCCAATGCGGATTTTCTGTTGTGACGGTTAACTGTACCATTAAGACAAAACGTCGCTTCATCAGAAAAAACAATGCCGTTAACAAAATCGTTTTTAATACACCTTACACTCATACGTTCACAGAATTGTAATCTTTTGTCAAAATCATCTTCCGTTAGTTCTTGAACCAAATGAAGTTTGTATGGCCTGTAGTGAGATTTTTTCAAAATTCTTCCAACAAATCGACGACTAATTTCAAAATTTAAAGCCAGCTGGTTAGTGGAAGTTTTAGGATTTTCCTGAACATGTCATAAAACGTTTAAAGCAGTTTGTTCGTTTGTAACTGTTTTTGGTCGACCTGACTTAGAAGCGGATCGCACGTTTCCAGTATCGTTAAAAGTTTTAAGTATTTCGCAAACTACAGATTGATTTATTGGATTTCTTTCTGGATGTATAGTATTGAACAAATCGCAGACTTCTTGCTGTTTACGCTTACGATCTCCGTAGCCGACCATCATTAAAATCTCTAATTTTTCCATATTCTTCCGGTCTCGCTGAATGAGGTCAAATTCACTAAATTGATAAATTTGTATTTGTAATTTGTAACTTGTAACACGTATGAACTGACATTGAACAATGAATGTCATAATTTCGATTCTCAATTGTTTATTGCCTAGCAATTTCACTTTTCCTCTCCGATCCTTCAGAATTTATTGTTTGACTATGGATTACTTCATCAAACTAATTTCTGTTAAAATATCAGTTAATTTTTTATATCAACATATAAAATGTACTACTGTTGAAAAGAAAAAAAAATATATCCTATTTAATGATGTATCACTCGACCTATGTACAGGCAGTTTCAGTGAAAATGCACCAAACTCGGTATGTTGGTAGATATCGTGAAAAGAAATAAAAGTTTCCTATAATATATTTTTCTTAAATGAATAAGTTTTGAGATAATCGAAGGGAAAGGAGAATCGTATATTTTTAAAACGTACAATAGATGAGAGCGGTCCGAATTCTTAACCTGCCTTAACGTTTGGGGTTTTGCTTTATTACCCCATAAACTGTCGCGCCTCAGATGATATGATGAAACACATTTAGTTCGTTCACTCCGTTCTGGTTAACGTTGACGAATAATTAGTTGGTGTAGTTTATACTTTTCATTTTTAAGTTTATTATGTAAGTGTGTGTGTGGGTGTGTTGGTGGTACGATGGGCGATTACACATTTCGAGAATACGCAGATTATTCGAACACAATGTTGTAAGATAATTGCCGTTTTCGAAATTCGCCCGCTTCCGATTTTTTTTCTTCCTCATGTGATCAAGTTCAGTCTGATAGGCAAATAATTTAGCAGACGGGCGTGGCGGAAGCAAAAATTCTAGTTACTAATTTTCCCAATTTATTAATTGTACATAATTGTAGTAATTCTTGGATATAGGAATAAATAAAAACGTTACAAGCGTTAATTATCGTACATCATTAAGACTCGGCAAATTTGATGTAATTACGGTTTGCATAAATGTTAGTGCGACGAAAACGCACGCTTTTTTCAAAGTGCTCGCCTTTAACACGTCTTGCGGTCAAGGCCAAACTTAAAAGCCTCTCATAAATTTTTTCGTTTACGATAGATATTTACTGTCTTCTTGCAGGCGCGTGCCATTCATAAAACAATTTAAATCGCTCGTCTTGCTTCACGGCGGCAGAAATTTAAATCGCTACGGTATTTATAAAAACATCGGTTCCAAATTATGCAAATTTCAAGTTGCAGCGATTAAAAATTTTTATTAAGATATTTTGTTTGGAATAATGTCAGAAACGTGTCCCTCAAGTTTGGTGCATCTTCAATGAAACACCCTGTATATTGCCATTTAAAAAAATTACATATTTCTTATTGCGGTTTTGTTTTGGGAGTTAAGTGAAAACTAAATAGGCTAAAAGTTGACAAAAATTTTTTATTAAAATAATCTCTTAACAAATTTTTCATAAAATTAATATTTAAAGCGCTAGAAAGAATATTCCATACTTTTGCACAACCCAGTATACAGTGTGTCCCCGATTTCACTGTGTGTCTCAGATTTTACTTCTTCCTGTGTTAATTCTGCCACCTTGAAGACTTTCAGCGTCAAATTTGGCACAAATTCATTTCACGCCAAGCAGACCTGAACTGCAGAACATGAAACCTGAATTCAAAAATTTTTGGTCCATTATACGTATTGCGAATTCAATCCGGGGACACTGTGTATAGCAATCAGGCAGTAAAGAAGTTAATGCTGGGTAGTGAATTTTCAGCAATTGTAGGTATCCATATCGTTTGCAAAGGACGCACAAACAGGTTTTGCTGCTTATTATTTGGCAATCATTTGCACATTTATTATGAATTTTTCTTTTGCAATTTTTATAATTAATCATAAGCTTGGATTTACACAACTCTTTTCCACAAATTAAACATCTACTTTGCATGAGTCGTGACTTGCTTAAAATGTTTAACCTAATTAAAGATCTGTAAGTGTCCGGATTACGAATTGGTTCAGATTTTCCTGTAATTAATTTTACTGCATTATGTATTACAAAGAGACCACAACTACTTTCATCATTTTGTTTTTCACAATAATGCATTTCAAATTTGAAATCTGAAACCACCAAATTATATCTGGAAAACTTTTCGCATCTGTCATTAAAATAGGTAATGATATTTAAACAGATAGATTTTTCTTGTTCGTGCGGCAAATTGGTATGCAAAGAATCATATACATATATTTTTCTTTGGCGTACGTTTATATTGATTAATATCCAATGACTATTATTGATTAATTAAGGCATAACAATATTTAGAGCGTTTGTAAGTTTAATTTTATTAATTGGAAAATCAGAATCTACTGGGAAATTTAAATGTCGCATAATATAAAAGAAAACCAGGATGGAATAAAAATACAGGAATTGTTACAAAAGCAGCCACATTCTAACAGAATCGTTGCGTCTATAATATTTCCAGATAGCCACTGGCCACTCCGTAGCGTTCGATAATCTTCTCCATAAACGAAAATAGAAGGAAGATTCTCGATATTGTGAACTTCTTCGTTAACAATTGAAATTACGTATACAGTATTGTTACTATTTTCGTTTTTACTAAGAGCCATGTATATTCTGGAATTTGTAAAAGGCCATTATTTGTATTTATCATACTGTTTTCATTTAGATTATTCTTATTATCTATTTTAAGGGACGCCGCATTCAGTTTTGACAATGTGGTTTTCTTAAAATATGAATGATTGACTTTTGTTTTTTACACCATTTTTCTTGATGATCTACAATTTTTCGCTTTCTGGATGCACATCCTTTTCGAGGAATTTCAAATTTAACGGACCGATACTCAGATATAATATGTTTTCTAATTTTTCTTATGAAACAGGAACATTCCTGATGAAGATTAGTTCCTAAAATATTATTTTTAACAACGCCAAACCAATTTTCAACGGGTGCATTGCTGGTTCTACCAGAACATACTGCACTCCACAATGGCAGTATCGAAATATAATGTTTTAAAAAATATAAAATAAAATCTACATTGTGAAACTTATTTTCAATTTTGGAATTACTATTATATTTTAATGCCCTTGCTTGGACCTCATTAAAAATATTATGGAAATGCAAATAAAATTTGTTTGCGTTATAACTTTCCTCTTTGTTCTGAAGAAAAGATGGTCCAAGGTTTACATTCACATCATTATTTCTTTCATGTAACGCATTAATAGATCATTTAGATATTAATTTTTTTTCAGTTGTTTTTGTGTATTCATTCCTATGCACATGTAACGTTAAAACAAAAATTTTACGAATAATAGAATCTAATATATCAAATGTTGTTACATCAAAGATAGCTGCGAAAGTTTCCTTTAGAAATATTCTTGTACTTTTGTCAGATTGTTCAAAATATCGATTTATATCTCGTGCAAATAACTTCATCACATGTGCACAACACAGTTTTAAAATAACTAAACCGTCACATGATACTTGTTTATGATTATTCTTAACAACTTCATCAAATACGTTATTACAATATTTTGTCAAAGTAACCAAATTCCAGCTTTCGGATACAGCATTTATAATTGCCAAACTAAAATCAGTAACAACGACATTAAAAACTGGCCATTTAAAATTATTTTTGATGCAGTAATCTCGGAACTGTAGTAACTAAGCAGCTATTGATGCAGTATCATGCTTTACTGAAATCATTTCAAAAACAGGCAATATACGTTTATTTAAACTTATCACCCCAGCATAATACAATACCTTAGGTGAGTCTATGCTCGGTTTTTTAGTTACCGATCCAGTTGCGTCAATAAAAATATGAGTACGTGTTTCGGAAACATATTTTAGAAATTCTAATTGTTCCTTGCTAAAAACATGAACATTTAATGGCTGGGAAATGCTACGAATGTAATGAGAATTGACTCCGGCCATATAGATCAGATCTACAATATCGTCTTTTTCTCGATCATATTTACATAAATTTTCACTTTTTAGTCCCCTGTATACGCATTCCGATTTAATATTGACGAGATTTTTTGTGACAGGTATATTTTTTTGCTGTATTATGTCTTCGTTTCGTATTCTTAATGCTGTTGATGTGGCTAATCTTTCAACAAGTAGTATTCTCTCCACACCTCGCACCTGACCAGTTAATGTTTGTGAATGATAATAATTTTGGGAATTACTGTATACGTCAATATCTAAGCCATTTCGAAAAAAAACATAACAATTTAAAAGATTTGCAACCTTCATGAGCACAATAACCGTATATAGTAATTCTTTTTCGAGAATAATTACAGTTTTTAATATTAAATATACATGTGTTATTTATAGATTTTAATTTTTCTCTTAATACAAAACCATAAGTATTACTACAAAATGTATTCGTTGTCCTGTCAAATATAATTTCAAATTCTTCCTCTGAAACACTAAATGAACCTTCAAAGATATCAAAAGAACTTGTCATATGTAAGTGATTTTCAAAAGGATACATATTTATTGAGTTCAATGATAAAATATCAGAACCATAACGTTTTTCATAAATTACCTTTACACAAGAGTCTATTTTATCCTTTTCATCTGTAACATCTAAAATATTATTCGACGTACTAAAATGAAGAGAGTCGTTTGGAACACCAGAAGTAGAAATATTTGAAGGCACGGATTCTACAGAGTTCGATACGTCGTAATCAATTATCTGATTACTGATATTTAAAGTGTTTATAACTGATCTATTAAGTAGTTCTTGTAAGTCAATATTTTTTTCATAAGGAGCAGAGGTATGTGAAAGTTTGGATTCTGCGGTGTTTGGCACAACATAATTACATGTTTCATTATTAATAGGTACACCAATTTCATGACATTTCCGGTATTCCGTTTTAATAAACTTACAATTTTAAGACAAGATAATTTCTTATTGATGCTTTTTTTATTATTTGATGTGACGACTTTAAATACAAAATCTGACTTTTAGTTAATTTCAAACTAGAAAAATAAACTTCGGAATTCATGATAAAAAAGAACAAAAGTCAATAGTATACTATTACCCAAGAAAGTAAAATGGAAGAGCAACTCAAATGAACATATTATAAAACATACACCAACACTTTTAAACGTAAAATGTGAAAGTTGCTACTCAATTGATGGTTAACATCAAAATGGACGAACAGAATTTAGCGAGTACAGTTCGAAGTGCAGAAAATTAACACATGTGTTTGAATGTGGGTGGTCATAGTGACCCTACTGACGCAATAATTTGCGCTAGGCGCCAGTACTTGAGTCGAGCCCTAATGGTCCGTTTTCACGCTCAAGCAATTTGCGCAAATGTGCTTGTGCACACAAATTTGCACAAGGAAGTCGTAGCATGAAAACGTACTTTTTGCTTGCACAAACTAAAAAGTTTGGCAAACTGCATGCATTTGCGCAAACAAATTTGAATGCGCAAATGCTAGCACAAATTCATTTGCGCAAATTGCTTGAGCGTGAAAGCAGACCATAAGCGCATAGAATTGAGCAAGGTATTGTTTGCGCGTTGGTCTATCCGTTTGTCTTCATTGGCGCATTTTGCGCGGTCAGAGCTTGATTGATATTGCCAACATCGATAAAATCAATTTCCTACTTTCACTGCCCAGTTGACAATATTAAATTCCTGGCGACAAGTTCAAAGTTGGTTCGAATTCTGACAATTTCTTCAGATACTTCAGACGCTGCGTAAAATCTGGAAAATTAATGATAAAATCAGTATGTTCTAACAGAACCAATAATGCACCTATTGCAAATTGGTTTGGTGTCGTGAAAAATAATATTTTAGGAACTAATTGTTCAGAGACGTGTTAACATTTTTCAGTGGCGGCTCGTGGTCTAAAACATGGGTTGTTGCAGTTTTGATTTTTACCAAAAATTGACATTGATATTGATACCTACATTATATACGTATTTGAATACATACATATACATTATGTATATATACACTGCGTTCGTAAAGTATGGAATAAATTCATTTTCTACGAAATAAACGATTTTTATGTAAAATCCTGAAACAGGTCGATTTTTAATTAAAAAATGACACTATTTCAGCGGAATTTTGCATCTCCTCCTCCAACCCCCTCCGAGTGACAGTTGCCCCTTTAAAATTTTTAAATGGAATGGCGGGACATGTGATACCTCATTTGAAAGGGCTTTTCATTCTCTCTTCAGTAGTATAAGAGTGTTTTTTTAATTCCTATTTTTTTCTGAAAAGAATAATACACTTTAAAATCAACACACAAAATTTTAAAATGGATTATTTGGATGACGTTTTCCCCAGTAGATGGATTGGTCGAAGGGGGGCAATTGAGTTGCCGGCTAGATCTCCTGATCTAACACATCTAATAAACCAAACAGTCTTCAAGAACTAAAAGACAGAATAAAAAATGAAATACGAGGAATCAGTCCGGAAATAATCGACAATGTTTTGCATGAGTTTGAATTTCGTCTTGGTTATTGTCAAGAGGTAGGAGGAGGACATTTTGAACAGTTTCTTTGATATTGGTGTTATTACTTTTACTTCTACGTTGATTACATACATTAGTATCTACAGTTTCTACTCGTTTTCATAAAGAATTTTAAAAAAAAATTTAAAAATTGGAATTAATCAAATTACCCTGGAAATGAAATGTTTTAGATGAACGTCAGTAACGTTTGTACTATTGTCATGAATCAAACGGTTCCCAGTTCGAACATTTCATTTAAATTGTTTCATTTTAAAATTTTGTGTGTTGATTTTAAAATGTATTATTCTTTTTAGAAAAAATAGGAATTTAAAAAAGATTCTTACACTACTGAATAGAGAATGAAAAGCTCTTCCAAATGAGGTATCACATGACGCCCCATTCCATTTAAAAATTTTAAAGGAGCAACTGTCACTCGGAGGGGGTTGGAGGGGGAGATACAAGATTCCACTAAAATAGTGTCATTTTTTAATTAAAAATCGACCTGTTTCAGGATTTTACATAAAAATCGTTTATTTCGTATTAAATGAATTTATTCCATACTTTACGAACGCAGTGTATAAATAGGCCAAGTAATCAAAAACTATATTACGTTAAAAAAGGAATTTATTTAATTTTATTGCATACAGAAAATGGGTGGTCTATTATGTAGTTTACTAAATAAATTGTATGGATCACTTACTTAAATAAGAAATCTATGCCTCTATTTTTCATTTGTGAAAATTTATCGATTACTCTGCTATTAAAATCAGGTATCTGCATTATGAAATCTCTCTCTGTAGACAACATAGCAAGAGAAGCCAGTCTTTCTTGACCCATGGTGTTCCTCAAAAATGTTTTTATGCGCTTTAGCGTAGAAAAGCATCGTTCAGCTTCAGCAGACGCCATCGGAATTGTGATTAATATTTTTAAAAGCTTCACGCATTCAGTAAATGTGTCACATAAATTATTTTCAGTCATAAATTGAAACAAACACAGTGCACCGGAAACTGACCTAAATTCATCTCTGCCGTAGATTACAGACAGCTCTGTTTTAAGTTTTTGCGATTCAAACAACTGATAATACTCACAAGTTGATTTTAAAGTTGTTTCTGGAAAATGTTGATTATACTGTGAAAACTTGTCCTGCGAAAACAATGATGCTGCTATTAAGTGTCCAGTAAAATTGAATCGGTCCTTCGCCTGACAAATAATTACGTCACATACTTCTTTAGCCTCTCGTTGCAAATTCTCCTCACTTTCCTTTTTTCTCCTTTTATTTAGAGGACCTTCTATAACTGGTTGGTCTCCTATATTTTCCCTAATACGTAAAACTTCTCTTTCAAAATCTTCAATTTGCTTCTGCAAGAACGGAATCAATATCTTTGCTTTGTAATCTATGAAAAAGTATGTCCACGTGAGGCATGATTTTATGAAAAAATGAAAGCCAAAAAATGAAAACATCATTGCTTAAAATTTCAAGCTGACGATGCCTGTGCAAATGTATTACTGTTGGTAATTTCGTGACGATCTAGAATAACTTTCATACACTCAATTAACTGTTCGCGATATTCAAAAATTGTATTTACGCTCCTGGTATGAAAATTCCACCTTGTTGGAACCGACTGCGGTAGTCGCTTTTTGACGATTTCGTCTAAAATTGCAGTTCGTTGTGGAGAAGTCGAAAAAAATGTACAAACTCCCTGCAAGTTAGAGAAGAATATTCGTACATATCGATTAACTGATGCCGCTTTTGTCATGACCAGGTTCAGTTGATGTGCATAACTGGGCTTGGGGATAAACTTCCTTGACAATTGCTTGAACTCCACGAGATGTCCCACTCATAACAGATGCCCCGTCATATGTTTGAGCTATCAATTTATGTTTATGTATATTTAATACAGGTTGCCAAAGTTTGGGCGTTATGATTTGAAGGGGCAAGAAAATTCCAAAATCTTTCCACCGGCTTACTATTCACAATATATCTGTAAACAATAACCATTTGATAAATAGTTGCGACAGCACTCGTTTCATCGGCTATCACAGCTAAAAATTCTGCTTCTTTAATTTCCTTCGATATTTCCTGGTGTACTACCTCAAGTATATATTGGAGTATTTCATTCTGTATAATCTTTGATGTCCCCTTAAAGACAGAAGATTTTTCCAAATGAGTCTTCAGGGCAGTATCCAATTCTGCACTAAAATTAATCAATCCTCGAAAAATCCCCGGGTTAGATGAGGAATCTGACTCGTCGTGGCCCCTCAGGGCCAGTTCAAATGCACCACAAAAACGAATACAGTTTATTATTAAGTTTAAAATGTAGCGATTTTGGGTAACACGTTGGTTATGTAAATCGATGGCCCTTCGATGGGCTGAGTCCAACTACGAGCTACATTGACTGTACCAAAGACAGCTAAATTAATTTCATTTGTAATATGAATTTTCGATCGTTCGTGTTTACTGATACGATGAGATAGATGGTTAATGTCATTTGTACCTAATTTTGTCCAAAGATCTTCTCCACCGAATAATAAGCACGGAAAACAAAATAATGCATTTTTTACACTACAACCGCAAAGCCAGGTATGTTTTTATATAGTTCCGGATTAAATATTCTATTGAATTGTCTATTTTTTGCTTTAATAGATTGACTAATGAGTAATTTTGGTGTTGGCCTCCCAAGCCTTTTCATTTCTAATTTTTCTTCCAACGTGTGGGCAGAAAATGACTTCTTTAATGAGCAATCGACGGTATTCATTTTACGCCTTCAAAATATTAAAAATTAATCAATAATTGTTTAAAAACAGTTGTTTTACCTTTATGATTTTTAAACAGATGGAAATAATTTGAATTCAGTGATTCAACGCAATATTACACCAGTACACCTGACCGGGCGATAATAGAATCTCGTCGGTTTGCAACTTAAACTGCAAACATATGCCCATGCATTTAAGCGTCTTACTCGTTACGTCTCGACTTCCGCCGGGACAAATCGTACCGATAAATTTGTTTGCAACGTCGACTGCAAACTAAGTTGCATCGAAGCACGGCCGCCTGGATTAATGAAGTACTCAAGTGCTTGATCCGGCCGGTCGCGTTCTCAGTTCAAAGCCATTTTTCCGTGCCGAAGAGGGAGCCACACTACAGACATCTGTCAATGGTGCATAACCTCAATCGCAAATGTCAACAAGGTGTTAATTGTGTTGGTCCTTTATTTTTGTGTTATAATAATTTTAATTTACGGATGCACAATCAATAATCATAAGTAAATAATGACAATTTATTTTCAAACCTAGGTGTTATGTTTGGGTACATCCATACATAAAAAATAATGGAAATAGAGGTGCTTTCATATGTGCCCGTGTACTTTCAACCATATTTTCAAATTTTCAAATCACACTTGCGACTGCGCCCTGATATTACTTGAATCTGTCGTACTAAACTAACGACAATGATCGCGCATGCAGCGTCTTGCCCGACTAGTTGTTCACGACGTTGATTAGACACGACTGAAATCGTATCAGTGGACAGGTTACAATAGAAATACATTTACACGATCTTTATCGCACGATCCCAATCGAGCCGATTGTGGTCGGCCCGATCTGGTGAACAAGCGGCCTTATGTTGTTAAATTTGTACCACAATACTTTCAAAAGACTAAAGGCGCTTTCCAATTGCACAGACGAGCTACTCGGTGATACTCGGAAGCTAGTACGGAGCTGTTCAAGTGCATTCCAATTGCACTTTGAACAGCTCGGAGTAGCTCCGATTAGCTAGCTCATTTGTGCAATTGGAAAGCGCATTAAATTTTGTCTGCATATGGTAATGATATGGTACCAAAACTGAAATTCCAAAGTTGAAAATGAAACACGGTAAGGAAAAATTTATATTTACAGTTGGTTTATAAATCAATTTAATTTTAGGAGTTTCCTTTTTTTTGTATAGATATTGTTACATTTTTTTCTTACATTTTGTGTTTGCAAATTATAGAAATTAATCAATAGTGGAGGTATTATTTTGGTTAAAATAATATTGCAAACAATGTTGCTGTGGAGTTTGCATTTGAACAAGGGATTACCACGAAGATATGAGCCAATTACTCTTTTTAAAATTGAAGCCACATCTTGTTTAGGCAAACTTGGTAAGACTTCTAAGGTAACTTGTATTATATATTGAACTAAACCAACAAATTTTTCAGTGGGATAATTTAGTCTACCACGATCCTGATTATAAATTAAGTCCAGCAAGGGGCTAGTTTTATCGCAAGAATTATCTCGTAGAGCCAACAGGCATGTCTCACAGTTCAAAAACTCTTGAACTTTCATTATTAGATAACCACAAAGAAAGGCAACTGCTGCAGATTCAATTTGATGCAGTGCTGGCATATTTTACTTCAGACATGCTGTTGCTGTTGTTGACATTTTTAATGAAACCACTTCTTAAAATTTGTCGAATTGCATACTCAGCTGCTCTACAATCTGTCAAGTCATTTGACCCACCACGAAGTCGAATATTTGCAAAAACTGATTCGACCGCATCTGAACTAAAACTTCTTGTTAATACATAATAAAAGTTTAAGTCACGTATTAAATATTGGATGCAAAGGTATGTGCTTTTAGCAGTGAAAACCAAAGCTTCTGCTGTCTCTTTTGTTAATCCAGGAAGGCCTGCTTTTGCTGAGCTAGACTGAATATCAGCAATAAAATGAGGAAATTGCAGGTTTAACCATGATAGACGTGCATCTTGAGTGTCTGTATATGGAGCAGTATTGGGATCTCGCTGATGTATATGTTGAAATCTGTTACTTACGTCATGAATTTGGAAATATTTGTACATATTTTCCATATATGTAACTGTTGCAATGCAGTCTTTAAAGTAGGAAAATTGTTCACCACCATGGTGAACAAGGTACTTGAGAGCTGCAGTTACAGGAGGAGAAAATATTTGAATAGCCAACTTAACTTTCATTTTTTCCAAATTTGAAGGGTAGAGGTGTTTCTTAGTTAAATATCTAACTGGTTTAATAATAAGATGTTCTTGTATGGTAGCTAACTCTTTAAGATAATCAGCTGAAATTATACCATCAGATGATACCATATCCCGTTCCAGTAGTAAGTTTCTTGCATTTTTTATCGCATGACAATGATCAAAACTTAAAAAAAGTTTCAGTCCAGGATTATAGGGATGAGGTAGGACATTTTCCAGCATACCATTTCTAAAATGTTTAAAAAGTGCTACATAATACTTATGATTATCGGCAACTATTCTTATTACTTTAAAACCACAATCAGCCAATAGCTTCAACACATCTAATGTTAATTTAAATAAATCCTTGGCATTCAATTGTTTGTGAAAATGGTAACTGGCTGGTATTATATATTTTGTTGATAAACCATAAATTACGTAGCATAGCAGTTGATTTGCAATGATAGGTTTATTGCCTATTTCTTTGTGGGATTGAGAAATAGTTTCTAAACCAAATATCCGGTCTTCAGCTTTTGAATAAATGACAGCTTCACGCACAGCCATATCATCTAGAATTAATGAACAAACTCTCTCTGGAGCACTTAATATTTCAATTTCTGACATTAATCGGTCCTTAATTAAATTCTTGTTGTTTGTTCCCATGTATTTTTTTAACGTGGTCTCACAGGGCAATTTAAGAAGAGTATTTCCGGGAAATTTATATCCTTTTGTAGAACAGAATTTCCAAGCAATACAATGTCGAATAGTAGTCTCTGACCATCTGGGAGTTTTTTTTTGGTAATTTTTTATCTGATCCAATATGAATGTTGCACGAGGATTCATTTGATTGGCATCTGCTTTTATCTGCTGCAAATGTTTCCAGTCTGAATCTTGACACTGTTTCTTATTTTCCTCCTTTTGTACAATAAGTTCTTTTTTTAAGCGATTACATTGACTTTGCATACGTTTTAATTTTTGTGCAAGACATTTGTTTGTATAAGCTAGATCTTTAGTTTCAGATGTAATGTTTGTAGTTTGAGTAGAAGCATCAGAAATTTGAGGAAATAAATTTTCAGAAAGACTCGGATTTTCATTACCAGGCTAAAATGTTTTGTAATATAGTTAATAATAAATATTTTAATTGTATATGTATTAATTAAACCTTAAATAACGAAAGTACGGCGCTTGCATCACAAATTTGAGGAATTACATTTTCAGAATGACTTGGATTTCCTTTAGGGAGCTAAAATCATTTGTAAGACTGTTAGTAATGAATATTATAGTTGTGTATACAATTATTGAACCTTAAATATAGAAGGTATAGCTCCTGCAATTAACACTTTTCAATTTCGCGTGAAGAAGAAACTATCTTCTGAAAAGTGATTGCTACAAACCAGCGAATGATCTGAGAAAAGTCCAGCAACTACAGGATGAAAAGCTTTATTTTTACGTATTTACTAAAACAAAGAATTAATTATACCTGTGTAATTTGCCAAAATTTCTCTCCATTTCAAATTTAAATCAAAATCTGCAGGCAAACTGTGAAAGGAAACAGTAGCTTCTGGATTGCAATTAATTACACAACACCTTCGCATTATTTATAATAAAGACGTGATACAGGCAGGTATTATAGTTATTTATGATTTGTTATTCAAATTGAAATAGGATATTTAAGTGTCGACAAATAATTTGAATTTAAATTAGATGTCAAAAGTAACTGACGTGTAACGTGGTAACTATGACAACGGTATGTGTTTAAGTCAGAACTGTGCAGAGGGAGCCACACTAACGACAACTGTCACGGAACAGGATTTTTTCAAACGCGACTGGCCGTATAAAGCACTGGTGCTTCATTAATCTAGGCGGCCGTGCATCGAAGGATCGAGGTTTCGCGTTTGAGACGCACAACGCCCGGTGGTGCTGTCCAACGA
This sequence comes from Dorcus hopei, assembly GCA_033060865.1. NCBI lineage: Eukaryota > Metazoa > Arthropoda > Insecta > Coleoptera > Lucanidae > Dorcus > Dorcus hopei. Next base: position 65,469,557 of record CM065426.1, on the reverse strand, counting down.
AAAATAAGTTTTTGTTCGAAATTTGTGCGTAATAATGTAACAGTTTGAATAATAATACCAAGTAATTAATTATTAACTGAGTCAAAATGGTTGGTTGTTGCACAAACCTGCAACAACCCTTACGAGCCGCCCCTGACATTTTTAAAGAAATTTTCCAAAAATTTTCATGTCAACTACCCCGAAATAAACTTTTGTTGACAGAACGCTGTGAAATATACGCACGCGAAAGTTTGAGATTAAAAAAAAAATAAACTAGGATGGGTTACATCGCAATTTTTTTATATGTTGCGTAAAAACTTTTGTGAATTAAGATCCTGAAAAAAATTTCCAAAAATTTTCATGTCAACTATCCAGCAATAAACTTTTACTGACAGAACGCTGTGAAATATACCCACGCGAATGTTCGAGATTTAAAAAAAAATAAACTAGGTGGGGTTACGTCGCAATTTTTTTATATGTTGCATAGAGACCTTTGGAAATTGAGGCCCTGAAGATATTTTCCAAAAATGTTCATGTCAACTACCCCGAAATAAACTTTTATTGACAGATCGTTGTGAAATATACCCAGGCGAATGTTTGAGATTTTTAAAAAAATAAACTAGGTGGGGTTACATCGCAATTTTTTTACATGTTGCGTAAAAACCTTTGGGAATTAACGTCCTGAAGAAATTTTCAAAAAATTTTCATGTCAACTACCCCGAAATAAACTTTTATTGACAGAACGCTGTGAAATATACGTATGCGAAAGTTTGAGATTTTTTAAAATAAACTAGGGGAGTTACATCGCAATTTTTTTATATGTTGCGTAAAGTCCTTTGGGAATTGAGGTCCTAAAGAAATTTTCCAAAAATTTTCATGTCAACTACCCCGAAATAAACTTTTATTGACAGAACGCTGTGAAATATACCCACGCGAATATTTGAGATTTTTAAAAAATAAACTAGGTGAGGTTACATCGCGATTTTTTTATATGTTGCGTAAAAATCTCTGAGAATAAACGTTCTGAAGAAATTTTCCAAAAATTTTCATGTCAACTACCCCGAAATAAACTTTTTTCCACTACTAGTACTATAGCCTGTCATTTTGACATGTGTTAGGTTGATGTGAAAAACAATTTCTCGACCTGAGGTAAATAATTTTATTATTTACCGGTAATTAATGAACATCAATGTTACGTACGCTTTCAGGTATAAATCGTTTGATTTTTCAGGCAATAGATTGTTTGCCACTTGTCCGGCAATTTCCCGCATTTCAGGCGGCGCGGCGTACAATTTAAATCGTCGTACATCGTTTACCGTACTTACTTTATTTAATTGACGATTTGGCAAAAAGATCGACGTAATGTTTGTGACAAATTAGAAAATTTAAATCAACTGTCATATCGGTAATACAAAAAACTGTAAACCTTTCGTAATTTGAAATAAATATTTGTTCAAATTAAAATTATCATTTGCACTAGTAGTGGAAAAACTAGTATATACACCACGGTAGAGAAGTCTTATAACCCTCGGTCCTTTACATCCCTTTATACCCTCGGGTTATAACACTAGACTTCTCTACCTAGGTGTATAATATACTATTATTGACAGAACGCTGTGAAATATACGCACGCGAAAGTTTGAGATTTTTTAAAAATAAACTAGGGGGGGTTACATCGCAATATTTTTATGTGTTGCGTAAAAACCTTTAGGAATTAATGTCCTGGAGAAAATTTCCAAACATTTTCATGTCAACTACCCAACAATAAACTTTTATTGTCAGAAAGCTGTCTTTTTATACTAAGTTTATGACGAACTAAATAAATTCTATATTTATTTTAAGTAATTCTGGGAAAAAGAGGCTCTACTTCTGTGTTAGTATTGTTACGGTATAAATCGAAACAAGGGGCATAGCTTAAATATTATATTAGAAATATGACTAGACAAACATTAATTATACAAATATAACGTAAATACTCACATCCTTAATTCACAACACAAAACAAAGTACAAGAAGTTACACGCTGTACTGGCAGCTGATTATAATCTTATCTCTTTATGCAGATCGCGGGGTTTTTATAAGAAGTGTAACTCGAGCAATTCCGAGTTGTTACGAGACCGGAAAGATTCGACAAAATACGAGATAATTTAAATCCGTTTTAACCACAGTATAAAGATTACACAGTAGCGCGACTCTCATGAAAATATTCAGTTCGCGCATAACATCCCGCGCAAGGTCTGAGTCACAATCTCGGGATGCAGAGCTCATTCATTTACGGCTCTGGTGACGAATGGATCTTTATAATTATATTTACAGTTGGTTCTTGTCCGATGAAATTTGTATCACAAAATCTTCTAAGCGGACACTAAATCGCGCAACTATACACTTTACGTTTCGCAGTCGTTCGACTGCTTCGTCAGAAGTGAAAATTATGTTGTCAAAATAAACAAGGTTGTCAACGGAAACTGAAAAAGTAACTTGATTTTTTTTTTTTATGTATATTATATTTATTTTTTAATCTAAAAATAATTTGAACATTACAAATGTTAAAAAATTGACAGATCTATGTTCTATTTAAGGAATCGAGAAAACTACAAAATGTATCGTTTAAATTTGCAAAATCAGTACGTTTATTAATAGAATTCGACGACATTTTTATTTTACACATTTCAATAAAACGTCTTTTGAAAATATTAGACTCGTAATATAAAATGTTAGTATTTTCAAAATCAAAATTATGGTCATTTTCTAATGAATGTTCTACAAGCATTGAATGATTTTGATTATTTTTTGGATATGATATTTATGTTGGTCTAGACGTTTTTAAATTTTGGCTTGTTTCTCCAATATAACATGAATTACAATTGAAACATTTAATTTCATAAACTACGTTTGGTTGTTTTAATTTTGGTGTTTTGGTTTTAAATTTGAGAAAATACTATTTAAATTATTTACAGATTTGCTAGCTAAAATTAAATTGTGTTTTTGAATATGTGTTTAAATGTGTCATATAGTGGTTCAATGTAGGGTAATGATATGTATTTTTTGTTTGAAGTTTGTTTATTGTTATTGTGGATTTTTGAATTTTGTAAATATTTAACACGATTTTTATTACTGATTCTATAAGATTTATTGGATAAGAATTTTGAACAAGAGTCTTTTTATTAAATTTAAATTATCATAAATGAAAAGTTTATCTGAAAGTAAAACAGCTCGATCTGTTAAAGAAATAATTGTTGCAATTTTATAGTTTTTAGAAGTATACGAATGAAAATTAATATATCTACCTGACCACGTAGGTTTATGAAACCAATTTGTTATTAATTTGTTATTACGTCTGATGATATTTACATCTAGAAAACTTAGTGAATTGTTAATTTCTTTTTCTACTGTAAATTGTAATCTATTATGAAAAGAGTTAAATCTACTTAAAACAAAGTCTACTTTATCTGAAGGCAAAATCAATAAAATATCATCGACGTAACGAAAATATAAAGTTAAATTGAAAGGTAATGAGTTAATGACACTTTTTCTAGTTCCTTCATGAAAATTTCAGTTAAATCAGTAGATAAAGGAGACCCCATTGCTGTACAGAAAATATGTTTATAAAATTTATCATTAAAAGAGAAATAAGATGTTTCAAAACATAAAGTAACAATTTCTAAAAAATTTCTTTGGAAATGTCTGTAAAATCTTTAATTTCTATCCACCTATCATTAATGCTTTTTAAAGCTAACTCTTTTGGAATGTTAGTAAACAAAGAAACAACATCTAAAGAAATTATAATACAGTTATTTGGTATATCTATGTTTTTCAATTTATCTACAAGTTCATAAGAATTTTTATAAAGTATTCTGATTTACTAGTAACTTGAGTAAGAATTTTTGAAACAAATTTTGATAAGAAATATAGAGAAGAACCTATAGTAGAAACTATTGGCCGAAGAGGTGTGTTAGGTTTGTGAATTTTTGGAATGCAGTATAATTTAGGAAATATGGGATGCTGTACTTTAAGAGATTTAGCAATATTATTACTAATTTCAACAGATTTTTCTAACTTATTAATAATATTGAAAGTTTTACGTTGGAAATTTTCTGTGGGATCGTTATTTAATTCTACGTATGTATTATTGTCAGAGAGCATGGTTTGAACTTTTGAAAAATAGTCATTTTGGTCAATCAAAACAGTAACATTGCTTTTGTCTGCTACTGTGACAATGATGTTTGGATTTTCTTTAAGAAATTTTTTACAAGCCAAAAGATCTCGAATAAGAATTTTATATTTTGATTTTTCAAAAGTCCTATCAATATTCCTAATGTAATTTAGAAAATTAGAACAAAATTTATTTCTTACTTGTATTTTGGAAGTTGAATCTAAAGATTTTATACCAAACTCTAAGCTACTTAAAACGTTTAGAAAATCTACTTGTTTTTTATTAAAATAGGGTAATGAAAATTTTTTTCCCAAAGCAAAAATGTATTTTAAATTTGACGGAATTTCAGTTTTGGTATAATTAATTAACCATTTATCGATTGTATTTTGGTCAAATTTGATATAAAAGTTTTTATCTCTAATAGAAATAAGATTATCCAACTTTTTAATCTGTGTCGATCGAATTCTATTAAACAACCTTTCATTTTTTTGGTTTTCAAAATGTAGAAAATTGTTTATTGTAATATTATCTAGAAAATTACTTAACTGTCCTAAAGTATAATCTAATTTCCACATTAATTTGGTAAGAATTTTTAGAGTTACTTCAATTTCATATGAAAGAATTTTATTAGCGAAATCCGATACATATCTGTCAATTTTCTGACATGACATATCATACGCTCTTTTCAAAGGGCCTATTACATGATTAGGATATACTCCTTCTTTTCTATTGGAGAAACAAGCCAAAATTTAAAAAACGTCTAGACCAACATAAATATCATATCCAAAAAAATAATCAAAATCATTCAATGCTTGTAGAACATTCATTAGAAAATGACCATAATTTTGATTTTGAAAATACTAACATTTTATATTACGAGTCTAATATTTTCAAAAGACGTTTTATTGAAATGTGTAAAATAAAAATGTCGTCGAATTCTATTAATAAACGTACTGATTTTGCAAATTTAAACGATACATTTTGTAGTTTTCTCGATTCCTTAAATAGAACATAGATCTGTCAATTTTTTAACATTTGTAATGTTCAAATTATTTTTAGATTAAAAATAAATATAATATACATAAAAAAAAATCAAGTTACTTTTTCAGTTTCCGTTGACAACCTTGTTTATTTTGACAACATAATTTTCACTTCTGACGAAGCAGTCGAACGACTGCGAAACGTAAAGTGTATAGTTGCGCGATTTAGTGTCCGCTTAGAAGATTTTGTGATACTTTATAATTATGTTAATACACATTATTTATGCCTTGTTTTTTTTACCACGTCCACTAAACACTACAATCCGGCCCTGGTGTGTGGGCACGTGTAAATTTACAATTTACAACAAAATCGCTCACACGTAAAGCAGAACAAACAGTTCGACACGCCCCTTTAATCTACTCGAGGTCAATGAAAATCCAGTAAAGAGATCAAAGTGCCGACAAGTGAGTTGCGTTACTGTATTCTTTATACTGTGGTTTTAACTTGTTCAAGGTTTACCACCTGCATCGGAGGCGCATGTCGAGGTCATTTCTGTTGGCGCCGCCGAGATGCATTTTCTCTTATCTTAACTTCGCTAAATGAATTTAATATTTTAATTTACTTGTATCTTGTCATGCTGGATCGGGTCCTTCTTCTGTGCGTAAATTAATGAGTTCTCGACGGATTGGTGGTCGGAAGAGAACTGTTCCCCCATTCACCGGCTGCCGCTTTTATAAGCCGGTGCTGTTTGTACGTGAAATTTCCCTGAGGGTTCCAGAGTGTCTGTTCTAATTTCTTCTGCCGCCGGAATTCGGTCGAAGTGGAAACTTCGAGATTCTGTCGCGCCAGGCGGTGACGCATAGACAGACTGGCACCGAGCAACAAGGAATCGTCACAATACTTACCCAGGTATCCAGAGTCGTTCGCCAACCTCTAGCGCTAGCGCGTCGCCAGCGCTCTTCCAGATCCCCGGTTCCAGAGTCCGTACACAGCGAACCGCTGGCGGGCGCATGCTTCTAGCGCTGCGCGTACTATGGTAGCATGAAAACGTCAGCAATGTTGTGATGTTTGTAAAAACATCAGTACATATACTCCGTAATAGATTGCTAGTATAAACCCGTATTGACGACTCACTAATGCGTAGGTTGCTCGCCATTGTTTCTTTTTAACAATTTATTGACTTAATAGTACTTATGCCATACATTTTAAAAATATAATTCAATTAAAATATTTGATAATAGTATAATATTTAATAAATATGGCTGTTCAGATACCGTCCCTAATATAGGTATATTTTGTGTTTGTTTAGTGTAGGTTATTTAGCTTTAGCTTTGTCTGATTTATAATTAATTTATTGAACCAACTGCTAGTTCTTTACAACCTTTTCTCTCTTTAAATTTCATTTATTTTATTGGAAACAATTTGAAAGACATAAAACCTCTCTGTATTTTGTAACTTTTTAAATCCTTTAAAGTGTAAAGCATTTCAAACACTGCAATTTATTTAATGCATTTCCGCTGGTTCAAGGGTAAGGACCGTATATCATAAAAAACTCCCACAAGGATAATTTCTTGGCAGCGTTATTGTGTGATTGCCTTTCAGTTTCGGCCAATTCTAAATTTTCTGAGATTTATGATATCACAAATCTAATATTCTGTTTAACCCATCATTTCGGCCTCCGAATCGAGCTCACAAACTTTCTTTGATCCCAGGCTAGTTTTGGTCAACCAATCAAAACTTTAATATTTTCGGAATACCAATCAGAGTCGTGTCCCTTCCTTCTATCAATACATGCCTTCACAATTTTCCCACGTGGAAATAAAACTAAAAAACTACAATCGACAATACACACATCTCAATCAAACATCAATTCTCGGGTCAGCGCGCAGTGTTTGCATCAGGAAAATTACGTTGGATTGTTCAGCATTGCGCAGTTATCAGCACGTTCTAGATGTCATTACGCAACAATGGCTAAATCAAATTACACCAGGGAGGATAAAGAGATATTGGTCCAAATTTTAAAAAAATATTCTGTAATAGAAGAAAAGAAAACGGACGCAACAAGTATTAAAAGGAAAGCAGATGCTTGGGTGAATGTGTGTGATGAATACAACTCTTCTAGAAATGGTGAAAAAGTGAGTAGGAATTCGTATTCATATTTTCTCATTTTTTAATAAACTTTTTAAAAAATATTTTATACAAAAAGTATTTCAAGTTTGAGATTATTTTAAAGGTAATTAAGGAATTAAGAAAACATATATTTGAATGTCAGTAAATAATAGAAATTATTTTAAAAATTTGTGCTTTAAGTACAAAAATATCAGTTGAGTGTCAACAATATTACCTACAAGTACTTCTTGTGTTCGTACAAGAAAAATTTATCAATTAGTTTTTGATTTTATATTATTTTTTAATCAATATACATTTTAGAGAAATCAGTTGCAATTGAAGAGATGCTGGGATAAAATAAAACGACAGAGAAAAAGTGATTTGGCGGAAGAGAGACGGGAACGTGTGGCTACAGGTGGAGGTAGCAGTGAAAAAGATATTGACATCATTCCAGACGTTGATGTGGTGGCTCCACATTTAACAACGGAAGTTGACAATATCTTTGACAGTGATGCTTCATACTTAACAAATTCAGAAGAAGTTAAGATCAATAGCGGTATAAAATTTTTCACGTTAAAAATAAACATTTTCCTAATAATAATAATAATTAATCTTACAGGTGAAAATTCATACCAGCCTGTTGCTGAATCCAAACACATAATCCCACATCGTGATGATGTTCCACGTTCGAACGCTGTAACATCCAGTCGCAGAAATGGTAACATAGACCGTCTTCTGCAGATTCGAATAGAAAATGCTCTCTTAGAAAAACAACACATGGAAGATTTGCATAAGATTAGAACAGAAAAAGAAAAAGAACTGTTGGAAAAAGCAAAGATTGAAAAAAAAATAGCCATTACTGAACTTCTCTTGAAGCAAAAGGAAGTAGAAAAAATTAAAAAACTGTTAAAAAATTGTTGTACTTGTTAAAAATATATATAGATTTATTTAAATAATAATAAGAGGTGTATCAATCTACAATAAACTTATTGAAAATTATTAAAATATAAATTATTAAAATTAAATAAAATGTCTTTGAATTAAAGCTCGACGAACTGCATGCCCAATTCCTACGTTATGAAGATGCTGGGCATTATGTTCGTCTTCGAAGTTTATAATTTCTTGTTCGTCAACGATATCGCGAACACTAGTGCCAATGTTGTGCAACACCGCACAAGCTACAATAATTGCCGAAATCGTCTCTAATTTGTTTTTCAATTTACGGCTTAAACAAGGAAAACGCCTCTTCCAAATTTCAAATAACCTCTCAACGGTGTTCCGGGTAGGGAAGGTAACCTGTCAAATTATTTGTTTTTATGGCACTATTATTAAAAATCATTGAATGGTGCTCCCGGCCTGGCCATCTTGCTACGATATCAAATATTTCTAAATTTGGACCACCAATTACTTGAACATTTAATGAAAATGTTCGTTTTCTATTTCTGTATACTTCTGCCATTTCTCCTCCAGGACTTTTTATCGGTATATGGGTGCAATCGAACCATCCAATAACTTGGGGAAAATTGGCAATATTAAAAAACGATTGGTTAACGCGCCTTGACTCTGGAGCATTATTTGGGAATTTAATGTATACAGGTAATCTTCTAGCAATCAAAGAAGAAACTTTAGCCACAATGCGCGAAACAGTACTTTGTGCAAGTCCCTGTAGGTCGCCACATACAGCCTGTAAATATTTATTCCATAAATTTTTCATATTATTGAAAGAAGCAAAAAAGTCTTACTTGAAAGTTTCCTGTTGCATAAAATCGCAGACAAACCAAAAGAGACAACAATGGTGTTATAGGCAAACCTCTACGCGTAGGTCTTTCAATTTGTTCTTCGACAAGCGGCATTAATACATCCATTACGGTTTCTTTTGAAAATCTATACCGTTTCTTAAAATTTACATTGTCGAAGAAATGTATAGGATTTTCTAAATCCCTGATATAACGTCGAGGTACCCTCGTAACAAGTTGAATATCCTCGTACTCATCGTATTCGGCGTTTATATTATCATTAATATACAAATCTTCTTCCATTACTTTTTGTAAAACAATTTCACTTATGCAAACACAAAAACTGAGAAAAACAACAACGTTTTATGTGAGCAAACTATTACTGGCGACGCGCTGAACCATACTGCCATCACCTTCAGCGGTTCGCCATCCGCATATGTTAACATCACTATATATTTGGCGCCTCGCTACGCCTACAGTTCTAGAGAGCGTTTATGAAACGTGCTTGGCGAATCCATCTGGCGCATCGCTAGAAACCGTCTCGGTGGACGACTATGAAACACGATTCGGCCAGCCAAACGCCAGCGACTCACTGGCGTCCGACTCTGGATACCGGCCTTACACAGTTGCAACATCCTCCCAGATTATAAAATGCAAAGAATTTGCTTTAGTAAAATATAAATAGAACCGGGGGGGAAAAGGTGAAAATATTATTTAGTTAACTAATCTAAAGGGTGAACACAGCAAAATTGGAGCACCTAAAGTAACATAATAGCACTTTAAGTATATTTACAGTTGGTTCTTGTCCGATGAAATTTGTATCACAAAATCTTTTAAGCGGACACTAAATCGCGCACTATACACTTTACGTTTCACCGTCGTTCGACAGCTTCGAACAATTTAGTGTCCGCTTAAAAGATTTTGTGATACTTTAAGTATAGTAGTCTGGATAAAAAATATAAGTAGTAGGCGTTGAAATGTCACCTGACAAATGCAGGTTTGTTTATATTTGTCAAATATAAAAATGTCGTCAACCGAACTGGAACGCCGGAAATTAGTTTTGCACGTTCACATACAAAATCCAAACCTGAGCACTCTCCAGCTTGCTCGGAAGGTAAACCTTCCTAATTCCACGGTCTCTCACGTACTAAAAAACTTCAGAGAACGCCTCACAATCGAGAGGAAGCATGGAAGTGGAGGTGAGCATGGAATGTCCAACCGGAAAAAAGAACAGAAAGTCACAAATCACATACTTTAGACACAGATTAACCAGATGCGTCACTTGGTGTCGGCGCCTTTGATGTTGAAGATTAAATTTCATGACCTTCAGCCATGTTGAGATGGTGTTCCTAACTTCATCACAGTAATTATACGGGGGCAAATTTGAACTTTCTTTACCATCACGTCATCAATGCAAGTTAGAATAAAATTTATACGTTCTTCAACACATTTCAAGCAATTTTTGTTAGAACAAGATAAAAACAAATGAGAATGAAAACGTTTGTTGATTCGGACATATGAAATTGATGATATAATGGTAAAGATCCATTGCACAAATAGTAAGTATAACTTGTATGTAGTAGAATACGTAATAATGCTGATATGTATGTATGATTTATAATATCCAATTAAAAAATATTGATAACTAGAAAACAGTAGTTTGCACATATTTATTGTCACAATGTGTAAATATGTAAACATGTTCATATAATAGTATTATTTTAGTATTAGTATTTAGTATCAGTAGTACTAGTAGTATTTACATACACCATATTATACCGGGTGTCCAATTTTTTATAATTGTAAATTCCTGTTATCGAATATATCAAAAAACACTAAACTGCATAATACACAGTGTTATGCATTAGCTAAGACTACTTTTACTATGTTTTTCAAAATTAAAAAAGAAAACATGAAAATAAGCAGGTATTTCTTTATTCCACAGTTTTGATCAAGCAGGCAAACTTATAATTGAAAAACTTTATTGATTTTTAAAATTTTGTAATGAAAAATAGAGGCTTCAAACATAATTCGTATTGAAAAATATTTATTTATAAATTAATAGGTACATCAAATGTTCAAATAATTCGCCGTTTGCGGCAAAACTGCCCTAGAAGCTTCTACGAACATTGTTCAACATTCTTCCATGATTCTACCTTTCACCTTATTCAAATCGCGGAAAGAAGTCTAATTTTAAATAAGACCGCAAGAAATCGTTTGGTATTAAATCCGGCGATCATGCAGACTATCGTGGATCAGCAAGACTGCATTCAGTATGCTCCTTTTCTAACAATAACTTCAAAAGGGAAGCAGGAATTTACAATTAAAAGAAATTGCATTGAAATTCCTATGGTGCGTAATCATAGTGGACACCCGGTATATATTATATTAATATGAATATATTAATATGAACATGTTCGTTATAAATGACATACATTTAGATATTTCTTATTTTTTCCTTTCTGTGACAGTAAATCGCGATTAATAAATTTTAATGAAGAAAATATTCTAAATCTAATGAACAAATTTAACAAATATTCCTTTGGAAATTTTTTACAAGGATGCAATAATGGTATGTCTTGGAGGTGATTCTTTACGTAGAGGCCAACTCTTTTTTTAGAGCATGCTACAGGAAAAATTTTGACAAAGAGTTCTTCCATTGCACTTATGTAGTTGTAAAATATATCATCTGGCATTTTTAAATTTTCATATGCACGCTCAGTATTATCGTATGTTTTAAAATGTGAAAATAAAAAGGCAGTATCTATGTTACGTTGGCTTTTGGAGAATGTAATACACTTGTCGCAGGAATGCTTTTGAAGGCATTTGTGTATTAAGTATCCACTAACATATACAAGTGCGTTCTGTTTTTCAACTTCCAAGGTTCTGTAATCTGTATCTCCAATAACCAATTCAAAATTATGCTCTTCTGTATGTACAGGGTGGATCAATTTCGATGTCTCTTATGGGCATCTCTGTAACTATAAGAGATAGAAAAAAACTAGTGGCCAAGTCTCGATCTCTTTTTTCGAGATAAAGTCAATAGACTAAACAAAAATTGGCTATCTTCTTTTGTTTTCGAGTTATAGGCAAAAATTGACATTTTCGACTTTTCGTCAATCGCACATATCTCGCTTATTTTTACAGATATTAAAAAACTGTTTTGACATTATTAGGACACTTTTTTGAATACAATTCAGTGGTGTAGTTGGTTTCTTGATATTTAATTAAATTATCGAGTTGTAACATAAAGTTATATTTTTTTAAATGGAAATCATAGTAGGTAATGCCACCATTAAATAGAGATTTTTTTTCTGTTTTCAAAAATATATACTTTGTTGGGTTTATTTGTTACAATTAATAGAATAAAACGCCTTTTTTATTATTCTTGGGTGCATTCTATTCTTAGTAGGCTGGTTTCAACAAAGACCGACAATTATTTTGTTTGTTTTTATTAAATATCAACTCTTGTCCAAATATTTTAACAGTTGCAGCCGCATAAAGAGAAAGAAAGATAGAACGAGCATCCTCTAAGTGTCACAAAGATTACAACAATACCGATACCATGTGGTTTGGGTCAAATTCGAAATTATGGAACTTCATTTCATATTTAAGTTTAAAACGCATTTTTTTCGATCAAATATGCATTTCATGGGATAATGAACTAAATTATATGTATAAATTAAAAACATCTTAAAAATAAGAAATTATTGCAGAAAAAGTTAAAGAATATTGAAATGTAAGTAGATAATAAACACAACTCTTGATATATCACAATAAATAACTTAAAACCCAGAAAATAATGTCAAAATAAAATCACAATTTACGCACTGGCGCGCTAAAATACGCAGCCAACTCATGTTGTAACCCAACCCAGCTCTATCGGCGCTAGCTTTGTATCTCTTATGTTCATCGCAATACCTCTCACTCTTTTGCTACCCAATCATCAAATCTTTGTTAATATTTAATAAAAACAAAAGAAAATTGTCAGCTTTTGTTGAAACTAGCCTACTAAGAAAAGAATGCACCAAAAATAATAAAAAAGGCATTTTATTCTATTAACTGTAAGAAATAAACCCAACAAAGTATATATTTTTGAAAACAGAAAAAAAAATCTCTATTTAATGATGACATTGCCTACTATGATTTCCATTTAAAAAAATATAACTTTATGCTATAACTCGAAAATGTAATTAAATATCAAGAAACCAACTACACCAATGAATTGTATTCAAAAATGTGTCCTAATAATGTCAAAACAACTTTTTAATATCTGTAAAAATAAAGGAGATATCAGCGATTGACGAAAAGTCGAAAATGTCAATTTTTGCCTATAACTCGAAAACAAAAGAAGACAGCCAATTTTTGTTTACTCTACTGACTTTATCTCTAAAAAAGAGATCGAGACTTGGCCATTAGTTTTTTTCTATCTCTTATACTTACAGAGATGCCCATAAGAGACATCGAAATTGATCCACCCTGTACATCATTATTTTGTAAAACAGTTTGTAAATTAGATATTCCTATATCTTGTAGATCATCAAAATCCTCCGAACGATTGGCTCCTTCTATATATTGAAAATAATCTAGGCAAAAAAGTTTTTTAAAAATTCTTTGAAATTGTATGGGCGTTGGATTTGTTGCATTTCCACTCTGTTGTCTTACGGTCCCGAAGAAATTTTCTAAGGCGTCTTGATTTAATCGGCGTGTCAATAATGTAGGTTGACCAAGAAATTCCCATAATTGTAATATTGACGATATTGTCACTTGCCAACACCATAATGACTTAATCTGTTTTGTTACATTTCGATGGTTTTTGTCAATTACTTGTACATTTAGAAAAAATAAGCGCATTTGTTTCATAAAAGTTACTTGAAATTCTTCACCTTTGAATGGTTGAGTGTACATTTTCTTTGCTTGTAGATTAGATGAATTTAATATGTCAAAGAGTCTATCAATTTTTTCAATGAAGTCAGTTGTTCCTGCTGCACTGCTTGGAAGGCTTCCAAAGGATAAATATGTAGTTAAACCAGCTGCTACGGTCGAACTTAAAACCTGTGCAGCCAGTTTTACTCTCATCTTTTGAAAGTTGTTTGGATTGATATGACTGTCTGTTAATTTTGGTGCCAACCGAAGGGGAAATGTTTTATCTCTGTTATAAAATGTCTCAATATCTTGTTTATCTCTTTTATAGTACTAGAAATGATGTTTGAAAAAATTGTTTCTAGTAGCCTTAAGTAAATGTGGCGTATCAAATATATAAAATACTTTTTCATTATGAAAATAAAAATAAGGCTTGTCAGAAGTAATATTCATGTCTCTAGCTAATTTATAAAAATTGGATCCAATGTCCGATACAACAGCTTTCACATTGCAACCTTTCTCGTGTAATTTGTAAATATAATTCAGCATCAATATTTTCAGTTCCTCTCCAGAATAGCTCCTTGATGCAAAGACATATCCTACTTGTTGCTTCCAACTTTGCCGAATACCTCTTATCATCAGGACTAAAGCAAATTGTGCAGGTTCTTGAATTTTGTTACCATTCACCTCATGTACTCCTACTATTTCATCTTCCTTTAGATTATAAAATAAGTTAGTTTTTAATGATATTTCTACCATATTGAAAATAAACTCATTGCAGCCGGGCCGAGCAGACCAATTGGTGGTTATTCTTTCCAATAAAATAACTAGATAAAATAACTTTTGTAGATATTTATACACTCTTGGTTCTAAAAAATACATATGCAGTGCAATTTGCTTAAATTACCTTCTGCCTCTTGCAGACTTTCCAATTAAATCTATTTGCATATTTATTAACACAGTTAATTCTTTAGAAAAATACTTGGTGCACAGTTGTTTTAATATCTCTAATTCTTCTTTTTCATTGAGATCGGTTGCAGACTTTAATTTAAAAGCTGTTGAATACATCTCCTCTTGTTGTTTTAGACACTCCCTTAATTTTTTTTTCGAGGTGAATTACGTGACAACAATGAGCTTGTTTGCAATCCAACACTACTCTTGGAAGTACTAGAAACTGCTTCAATATCTTGAACAGACTTGAATGAGCTGGTTTGCAATCTGCTCTTTGAAGTACTAGGAACTGCTTCAACGTCTTGAACAGACAAGAACGACTTGCTTTGCAATCCTAAACTACTCTTTGAAGTACTGGGACCTGCTTCAATATCTTCAAACGTACCTACACAACAAATGATACTATAAATATACATATTCGCATTGCCAAAATTATTCATATTGTATGTTGCAAATTTTCTCCTTCTGGTCCCACGTTGGTGAAGCCAAATTTATGCAATGTTATGGTATCTCAGGGTATTTTGCAATTTTTTCTAAATCTTATTTGTTTATTGTTATTCTTATTAATTTGTTTTCTTAGTCTCCTGCTGTGATGGTGGATTTTTGCAGTGTATCTCGTAGACCAATTCTTGCTTGTAGAGTGTATTTGTTGTGATAAATTTTGGATGTAGATGGCACTCGCTAGCCTTCACATTCAAAATTATCTGTGTTAGTGTGTGTATGGGTGATTAGTAAAGAAAATATTTCGTAGGATAAAACGTAATAAACGACAATTTATTGGTTCAATTTAAAAGAGTTGCACAAACAAATTTATCCCGTAAAGAAGTTCAGAGTTTTAAAGAAGTGTAATTATTCTAATATTTACAATAATTGTAAGCTTAAATCTTACATATTTACATTTAAAAAATTCTAAATAATTTATTTATAATAAACATTTAATTTTAAATTGCCCATTTCTAAAAATATGTATTTACATAAACTTAAAATATTCAAAAAATACATTTGAATTAACAATTTTACAAACAATTCCCGTAAAATACATTTAATACATTACTCTCAATTTACTTTATTATTTACAAAATTATTTCAAGAAATTAAAAAAAAAAAACAACACGTGCTGCTTGTAAACACCGCAATATGTCCTCCACGGAAGTGCTAACAGGAATGAATCCGTTTAACCCAGTTCCATCCATGACTTTCTCACATAAATTGGGTCGAATGTCAGGAATGACACGTTCAATGTTGGTCTGCTAGGGGTCAGTTAACTTGCCCCCCCCCCCCAGTAATATTTTCAAAGTTTTCTTGCATCAAATGATTGTACCCTTATGCACCACCAAAATAAATTTTTGCACCCCTTCAGGAGAGAAATTGCACGCAAATTTCACTGGGAGGGGCCAAGTTAACCGTGCCCCCCCCCCCAGTGAAAATTTTCAAAGTTTCTTTAGTGTGCCTTGTTGCACCCCTAAAACACCCTTATGCACCACCTTTTTTAACTTTTGCACTGCTCAAATAGCTGAGGAAAAAAAATAACTGAAATAACTTTCTATTTTATTCTTTTTCTCAGCTATTTGAGCGGTGCAAAAATTAAAAAAGGTTGTGCATAAGGGTGCATTAGGGATGCAATAAGGTGCACCAAAAAAACTTCGAAAATTTTCATGGGGGGGTTAGCTGATTTTCTACTTTATTTTTTTTTTCTCAGCTATTTGAGCAGTGCAAAAGTTGGTGGTGCATAAAAATGCATTAGGGGTGCAACAAGGTGCACTAAAGAAACTTTGATAAAATTTTCACTGGGAAGGCTACGGTTAATTTGGCCCGTCCCAGTGAAATTTGCCTGCAGTTTCTCTCCTGAAGGGTTGAAAAAATTAATTTTGGTGATGCATAAGGGTGCATCATCTGGTGCAAGAAAACTTTGAAAAACGTTACTGGGGGGAGGGGGGGGGCAAGTTAACTGACCTGTCTGCTAGTCGTGTAATGTTGCTGGTTTGTTGGCGTAAATTAATAACTTAACATAACCCCATAGAATAGGGGTGTTAAATTGCAAGAGCGAGGAAGATAACTGACTGGTCCATTTCTGGAAATAATAGATTCATGAAACTTGGGTTAAACGGATTCATTCCTATCAGTGCACAGAAGGATATTTGAATAACGATATTAACTGTACTTTAAAACTAAAAATGGTGTTAAATCCTTTATATACCAACCTTGCAATTCTTCTGTAGAGGCTGGTATTAGTAAAGTTGGTACGGCATGCTTATGCAATCTATTCTGCAATTCATTCAGAAACATTTTTGGTTCAAAATGTTTTGCACAGACTCTCATATGGTACAGTTTTTGGACATCTTTTTCTAACAAATCTATTCTATGGATATTTGTTAACCATTCCTTGCTCCTAGAAAAATTGATTCCTTTCAAACATATACCACGTGTTAATTACTATAGCTGCATTCGATTCGTGCAGGATTCACCTTATGCATGCTTTAACGCCATAAGCAAAACGTAATGAAACTGATCCAGATCACTTCTAAGTGATCTACTGATTGAAACGAATTGATTTAGGCTGCGAATCGAATGCGGCTATATAAATGTATTACCTTTCAGCATCTCTTGGGAGAGTAAATAATGAGGTGGTTTTTTCTTTTGAGTTTGATTTGCAGTTTGCCACTGCACACCAGGTCCCACCACCCGGAGGCATTTTTCCTAATCTGGGAAACTTTAAGTTGATATAAGCGCCCACTTGCTTGTTGCACAATTCACGAAGTTATTCAATAATAATAATAATAATAAACTTTTATTCACTGCGACAGGTATTGGTATACATGAGGTAAAACATAAGCAAAGAATCTATCACAGTGAATCAGGTGTAAGCGCATGCTGTTATTCTGTTAATGAATATAAATAATACGTTTATAATTCAACAACGAAGCAACATAACCTATCAAATACCTAGTCACAGTGACAAGTAAACATACGTGAAATTCGTAACACCCTTTTCAAAATGGCGACCGTCGTTTAGGCGGGAACGTCGAGTGTCGCATCTGGTTAATCTGTGCTTTAGATGTGAAAGATCTAAATAGTTGACTGTAATACAATTGTTACTGTCACCTGGCGGTTGTGGGAAGAGATAAAAATAAACCGCGTAAATTTTTAAATTTTCATTTGCTTCATTATTAGCCTCGTTTATTTGTCCTGCTCTAACTGTTCTGAGTAAAAACATTAGCGTTATTCCAAATGCTACTTTTTTACTCAGAACAGTTAGAAGAGGACAAATAAACGAAGCTAATGATTTATAAGGTATTCAGCGCAGTTACTACGGGAGCTTGTATGTACGTACTTACGAATAAAAATCATTTAAAACGTGTGAAATACTTTTATTTTTTAGTTTTTCTTCTTTTAACATACATTTGATGTGCTTGTAATTTCATAGTATCAATTAACGTGGTGTCCGGCTTGGTTTTCAAAAATAAAAGAAATTTTTCGTCTTTACCGCCCAATAACATGTTAATTCTTTTCACCCAGAAATAAGTTACAGTTCTTATTGTAATTGTTTTTACAAAATCTCCTATCTCTATGTGTGTTGGATAATTTAAAACATTAAAATTAATATGATGTGGTAAAATCTGTCCCAAAAAATTAGTAATATTTCGTATTTCACAATTTCTTGGAAGGATTTAAAATACACGACTTAATGTCTCAGAAACCACATAATATAAAAAACTACCTGGTTTAAACAAGTTGGAATGTGTGTATTGTTTTGCTTCAATTACCTCGAGAGGTACATCTTCATCGGAATGAGTCAGTAATGCTCTGCAGTTTGCACATTGCGATTTTTTTAATATTTTGCGGCCAACATATCCAGCTACGTACGCAATTGCTGCTTTAGCCACTCTGCGTTTTCTGCAATGTTGTACGAGTGGTGGTACACTTACAGTTGAGGTTTCCAAGCTGAATACATTGGCAGCATCTTAAAAGTCTCTTAAGTTATCCAGAGCACCAATTGTGAGATCCTCCTCACAATTGTGAGATCCTCCTCACAATTGGCTCCTGGTGAATGACTTGACGGAAAATTGTTTACAAGTAAGGCCTTAAAGGAGCTTGAAAAATGTGCCACATCAGGCATTTTATTATGATGGCCTTGACCTCTTAAACTGGAGAAGAAATTTTCCAAACAATCTTGATTTATGGCCCTTGGTAGTATATAATGCATTTTTTGTAATAATTTCATCCTGAAATGCAGAAAACCTTTGATTGTTTTAATCAAGTTAGATGCAGAAGATACTTTACACAGTTTTTGTTTATTGGAGTTGTAGAAATATACAGTTTGAAGAATTTCTACAGCTCCCCGCCAAAATTCTTCATGTGGTGATGAGCTGGATATGCCGCCTTTGTACGGTTTGCTTTGTGGGGCAGTTTTGGAATTACCATTGAGGCTATCGAATAAGTTATCCATAAATAATATGAAATCTGCAGTATCTTCTGCTTCATTTGGTAAGTCATATTCACTTTTGGTATCTGTAACATTACTCTACAGTTACTTTTAAACTATGAAAAATTTGCTTGTTTATTCCAGGTCGGTAGGGAATTTTATTTAATAAATTTGTTAAAGTTCGTACTGAAGGAAGGCAAAAGATTTTTGACAGTAAGTGATAAGCTTTACCACTTGATTTAAAAAAAGTTAAACACAAAATTTTTTCATCTAGTGTGAATCATCGTGCACGAGGCTTCTGCTGCTGAGTTCTCAATTGCTGCATGATAAATATATAAGTTGCTTCATTTACCTTATTCATTAAGTTGATTAAGTTTCCACACTCAGCTGCTTTTTCTGCATTGTTAAGTCGTTTTTTGAAATTACGTATTTTATGTTGTAAGGCTGCTGTTTTTCTACTCCAATCACCAACAATTTTATAAAACTTTCTACAGCGTGGTGACAATTCATTCTGACGATTTACATTTACTTGTTGGAGTATCCGGGTCCTCTTCTTTGACACTACAAAAAATAACAAGGAAAATAAATAATAATAATATACACATTTTGCTTTATTTATGTCATGATGGGAGTAGTCATTCTCGTTATAGTTTCACAAAGTTCTTGTACCGGTGAATCTCTATGGGCATCAAAACATTTTGAACCTCGTTGTTGTGTGATCAGGGAGCCACAAGATTCTACGTGTCCTACATCACATGCTTCTACTTCTTTTGGTTTGACGATCATCGATTCAGAATATTTCTTTACAAAAATTGGTATAAATTACTTACCAGAAGTACTAGGTTGTGGTGAAAGGTGCCTTGTAGTTGTACTCGAGATTGGTTGCAATTCGCATATCTCCATATCTTCTATACCTATTGAAGTAAATATATTTAATTTATTTGTTTTAAAAACTGATGGTGATGAAAAATTGAGCAAAAATTTCCCCTATAAAGTGCTACTGGTAAAACAACACTACAAGACCCTGCTTATGCAAGGTTATGAAGAATAATAATAATATTAAAATTATTATTGATAATAAAATAATTATATGAATATGAAGAAAATTTTAAATATCTTACTTGGTAAATAAAGAGTGGGAACTGCATCTCTTCGTAGGCCTCTCCTGGTACCAGGTACAACATATTCTCTTTAAAAATGAATATCACATATAGGCCCGGTTTATTCATCTGTGAGTAAGTGGCCAGTAAAATACTTGATGATTAAAGATAGGGCAACGCATTGTGCTAATCCGTCAAGTTATAACTTGGGACTTACTCAGAGATGAATAAATCGGGCCATAAAATACATTCAATATATTTGTTCAGGAGTCAGTACTTTTAATTGGGGTGAATTGATGTTTTCTACCCAATGTTTGCATAATTCAGTATCACATGGAAAACGATGTCTGTTATTATACCAGTCCTTGCACCCCGGCACAGCGCACTTGTTTTTATATTTCCTATCTTGCTGCATTTTTGCAAGCCAGGAAACAACAGTTACTGGATGGCAAAGTGATTATTATGTACAAGCAAACTACATATTGTTATGTTGTGTTTCAGCCCCTCGTTGGGCTATCAAATTTTTTTTTTTGTGTATCAGTTTTGATTTGTGAATATTTACTTATTTATTTATGCAAATTGAATTATACACACACAACACTTACTATTTTTCTCTCAGGGCTTATTTGTATGTAATTCGGGGAAGTTGGGCGCCAAATTGTAACACTTATTTATTATATGTAAATTTATTAAAAATAAAGTATATTTACACATCAAATAATAATTCAAAGAAAAATTAACTGAATTAGTTTTAGTTCATATTTATCAGAAATACATTAATAAATTGATTTAATAAAATGTTATACACGAAAATGTGCAAATTTGTTAAACTTTTGGGACGGTCATCTTTCTCGGCTCTGCCATCCTTCTGTAAAATATACAATTTATTAGTTTTGCACGCTGCGAAAGATTAAATAATCTTCACAGATATTCTATAATAATAACATAAAATAAATTATTTAAAAGGACTGTAAACAAAATACATTAGTTAGTAAAGAATGTTTCGTCCACATTCCGTAACTGTAAAAGAAACTTTTTCATTAGTTTCTGAAAGAAATATAATAATTAGTTGAGAATTTTTGCATTCTCCAGCTGCAAAGCAAATAAAGATTAATTTCTGGAAAAAATATAATAATTAGTTTAGAATTTTAAACATTCCTTGGCTGTAAAATAAATAAAACATTAGTTCTGAAAGAAATAAAATAATTAGTTTAGAATTTTTAACATTTCTTGGTTGTAAAATAAATAAAACATTAGTTCTGAAAGAAATAAAATAATTATTACTTTGAGAGTGTACCCACCACTTAGAGTTTTAGACACTCTGCTGGCTGGAGAGCTATCTCGAATTCGATTAGAATCCGTGCTTATTAAGGGTTTTCTCATCGCCCGACCTGAATTATCCAATGACAAATCGGTATTTTGAATATTTCCCTTTATAATTGCTAATTATTATTTATTTAATTTCCTTGAGTTGTGTTACATGTCATTTTATTCAACATCGTTTATTCTTTCATTTTGTTTAAACAGAATTTTTAAATTTTTCGATACTAAAAAGATTTTTGCAGTTTTATAAATTATTTTCAAGGGTTCGAAAGTATAATGACATACCCGTTACCGTGTACCGCGTTTTGCTCAACCAATCAGAGAATTTTTTCATTCTTTGCATAAAATCTAATATGTACAAAACTTTTCCTCGACTTTTCTGTATGAAATTGTATTTATAAACAGTTGTTGAATAATTTGGTTGAATGTTTTCCCAATTTGGATTTTAAAACACATTTAATTGCAATTTTTATCATATAACGAGATTATTTGCAAGAACCAATCACAGCATTCGGCGTCGAGATTAACTCATTTTGTTTTGTTTATATCCAGTGACAGATAGCTAACCTACAAATGTACGGTCATGCACGTAAGTACGCTTTTTCTGTTTTCCTTTGGTTTTTACAAATGTATTTAATTATTTATAAACGACTTAATCATTTACCTATGCTAACAATCCCATTCTTACTGCGTCCTCCTTCTTTAGACGAATTTTCTTTTCAGAATTTGGCATCTTTATTAATATCTTTTTCTTTCTGCCATACTTGTTCCGCATTGCCAAGTTCTTGCAAGCCGGCTTGCGTGCTGCAGAAGATGTTGAAGCTGCTGGCTGGACAGGTGTTGCCGGACGGTTTGTCACACGTAGCGGTATAGCAAATTGTGGCGCAGGGCCTATGGGCAAATTTATTCGCTTGAGGTGCCCCTGTTCAAGTTCGTTGTTATCGGAGGCGTCTCCGAATAATTCCTCGAATTTATGTATCACCCAGGACTCTGTACGCGGTGAATACAACCTGAACTCGGGTGTAATAGCCCGTGGTGGCGTCGAAATAGGACTATCCATTTCTGTAAAGTATAGCATTGGTTTAAAGCATGTATGAACTCTCATATTTTCTCTTTGTAGGAATAATTAGACACAAGAACATCCTCTGTCGTGGCCTGGAGCATTGCCTAAAGTAAATTGGACATAAAAACATGCGGTATTCCGAACATAACACAACATTATCCCCAAAGAAAATATAAAATAAAATTTTGATTATAATTTTGTTGTTATTATTTTCTTTCATGCCGTTCTTTTATATGGTTGTAGAGCACTTAAATGATATTTACCCTTAACTTGAGTTTCATCTAAAGAAGCAAGTTCAAATGTTATATCACCAAAATTACGTATAATTTTTTATGGACCAGTATAAGGCAAATTTAACTTAGCACATTTATTTCTTTTACGTCTTCCTTCTCTGTAGTTCTTCACTATCACTAAATCACCAATCTTTAGTTGTGTTTTCTTCTTAACTTTTTCATTTTCTTTCCTTACATATTCAAGTGATTTTTTTCTTATTTTCTCTCTACATTTTTGCATTAATTGTTGTAACTCTTCTCTTTCTTCTTCGTTCTTCCAAGGTCTCTTGGACTGTATTCCTTTCATCAGTATTATAGGAGATACTTCTGTGACTGTATTCGGTGTCATATTTATAAAGTTTTCAACTTGTTTGACATAATTTTCCCATTTCGTGTGCTTCTGGTATGTCATCATCCTGAGATATTTAATAACCTCCCGAACATACCTTTCACATGGATTACCTTGTGGATGTCTTATACTGCAGTATACTGTTATTCCTTGGTCATTCATTGTATCGGTAAACCTTTTATTATTGAAGTAAGTAGCATTGTCTGTAAGTATCCTCTTTGGCTTTCCTTCTAAATTTATAAACTTTCTTATTTCCCTAAGAACAGTTGTAGCATCACAGCTTCTTGTTGGATATAACTTTATGTACTTTGAAAATACATCTATCATTATTAAAATATTTTTGTGTCCTGACTCACCTGGGATAAGATTTCCTAAGAAATCTATTGCTACAAGGTCTAACACATTTTCCACAGTAATACTTCTTACAGGTGTTGCCGGACGGTTTGTTACACGTACCGGTATAACAAATTGTGGCGCAGGGCCTATGGGCAAATTTATTCGCTTGAGGTGCCCCTGTTCAAGTTCGTCGTTATCGGAGTCGTCTCCGAATAATTCCTCGAATTTATGAAGGACCCTGTACAGGGTGAATACAACCTGATCTCGGATGTAATAGCCCGTGGTGGCGTCGAAATAGGACTGTCCATTTCTGTAAAGTATTGTATTGGTTTAAAGCATGTATGAACTCTCATATTTTCTCTTTGTAGGAATAATTAGACACAAGAACATCCTCTCTCGTGGCCTGGAGCATCGCCTAAAGTAAATTGGACATAAAAACATGCGGTATTCCGAACATTACACAACAGTATGTATATGTATACACGAATCTATTCTAATATAATATATACTGGGTGTCCGGTAAAGAATGGGCCATACTTCAAGGGGGGCTTCTTTGGGTCAAAACAATTCGATATAGATCAATTTATCTTAGTACAATTTTGCTTCTTTAAAAAGTTATGGCCTTTCAAAGATAATTTTTTTATTTCAATATTTTAGCAAAACTCGTTCATTTTTGGAGATATTTAATTGTAATTTGGTATTTAAAGGTTTCTTGTACTGCTGAATCTGAATATCTTCCTATTTTTAACGTAACATATAGGGGGCGCTCTCGAGATCCTGACATTCCTTTGTTTATTGCTGTACTTTTTTTTAACGTGAATATTTTTTAAATTATATTCATTTTCTTGAAAGAACTTTTAATTTACTTTAAAAAAGGTATACTTGTTACATGTCGCTAAAGTCTACCAGTTTTGAGAAAAATGGCTTTGAATATGATAATGCTGAATATTACTGTTTTAGGTCTACGTTGAATCAGGCACATAGACCCGTATTTCAGTTACAGTTTAACTTTAATCTTCACTTTATTTCCATGGGAACAACTAATTGTTACTATGGGAGTAATCTGGAGTTGAAAGTTAAAACTATGAGTGAAATACGCGGCCATAGCAAACATAATAAGATTTTTTTACGTAATGTATCGTTGATTTAAATGTGGAATTGTAATTTTTTTTCAGTTTTAAGTAAATTACGAAGTATTGCAACTTTAGGTAATTGCTTTTCATCTTGAAGTAGCGTTACTGGTGTAGTAAGTATTCAACATTTTCACATTCAAAGCCATTTTTCTCAAAACTGGTGTACTTTAGCGACATATAACAAGTATACCTTTTTTAAAGTAAATTAAAAGTTCTTTCAGGAAAATGAATACAATTTAAAAAATATTCACGTTAAAAAAAAGTACAGCAATAAACAAAGGAATGTCAGGATCTCGAGAGCGCCCCCTATATGTTACGTTAAAAATAGGAAGATATTCAGATTCAGCAGTACAAGAAACCTTTAAATACCAAATTACAATTAAATACCTCCAAAAATGAACGAGTTTTGCTAAAATATTGAAATAAAAAAATTATCTTTGAAAGGCCATAACTTTTTAAAGAAGCAAAATTGTACTAAGATAAATTGATCTATATCGATTTGTTTTGATCCAAAGAAGCCCCCCTTGAAGTATGGCCCATTCTTTACCGGACACCCCGTATATATACAACACAACGCTAACTCAACCCCTAACATAAACTTTCACACTAACACTACGATAATTACATTATTTACAAAAAAATATTAATTGCAGGCATACGCGAACACATTCCCAACACGTGGCTCAAGCGCGTGGGTCACGTGGGTGGTCGCACTCACCTGGTTTTCAAAATAGAATCGCGTAGTGTGAATATTTGTCGGACGTTATGATATATGCAATATAATATAAAATAAAAAAATAATAATATAATGTAAAATAAATTTAAAATAATAATTATTATCATTATATAGTTACGTATTTGGAGGTCTATAATAAAATATTAAGAATTGAAGATCACGTAAATAAGAAAAGAATAAAGAAAAGAACTTACAAGTAGCACGTCATTATACCGGAATTTGTTCCTGGCGGTGATCTGAAAAATTTCAAGGAATTATTTTTCACGTAAGCAAATTTATTTAGAAACTTACATTATTGCAAAAATGCTGTCTTGTGTGTTTTTTATAAAAACATAGATTGTTTTATCATGATTGCAAATAGCAATGAGCTTATTCTAAAATAAACTTAGGTAGAAATTGACAAACAAAAAAGCAGAAAAAAACTCTCATAGGTGACGGAAGCCTCCTTCTAATTTCACTCGATATTAACGCGAGCTAGTGTTTTCGAAATCGATTTTAGAATTTGTAACGAAGTAGTTTTTATTTCCTCTTTACTTTGTATGTTAAGAATAAAGTTTCAGTTCAGGAGGGGGCATTTACTCGGGGATTGAGAAGTGGGGCGTTGCTCCCACTACTCACCGAACGATATAAAAGTGACCGCGCGGCTCAAACGAGGCATTCAGTTGAATTCCTTCAGCTGAATCCGGTCTAAGCGTCTTGGATCGACCTTTAGCAGGAGTCTTGCTAACAATCCCGTCTTTCAATGCAAGCGTCTTGCATAATTTACCTGAGATAAGCGTCTTATCTAATCCTCCCGTTTTCCAGTGCAAGTGTCTTGTCTACTCCCCTAACCAGAGTGCAAGTGTCTTGCATAATCCGAGACAAGTGTCTTGTCTACTCCCCTAACCAGAGTGCAAGTGTCTTGCATAATCCGAGACAAGTGTCTTGTCTGCTCCCCTGTCCAGAGTGCAAGTGTCTTGCATAATCCGTGACAAGTGTCTTGTCTACCCCCTGTCCAGAGTGCAAGTGTCTTGCATAACCCGAGACAAGTGTCTTGTCTGTCCAAAGTGCAAGTGTCTTGCATAATCCGAGACAAGCGTCTTGTCTGCTATTCCCGTTTCCGTCAAAGTATCACACATAAACCGAACCCAGACTGTTATGTATCAATATGTAGATTTGTAAATATGTACATAAATATTTAGTATTTAAGATTGGAATAAAGTTTGAGTTACATCACAATCACGTCTTCTCAATATACGAACCTGGACACCGGCGAGTTGACCCGTTCCGACCGAACCGACCCGTTACAAATTTTAAAAAAACACAAAGTTACAAAACTAAACTTTACTGTGCGAAAGCTAGATTATAACTCTTCTACAAAAGGTATAAATTCATAATGCATAAAAATACAATGTCAGCAGACCTTGATCGCTGTGTCGCATGTGAATCTGCTTATCTTATGTAATTACAGATGCTGCTGGTATCATAACTCGCGCAGTCTGAAATTACACAATTATTAACACTAGAAATTAGATATTTTAAATATGTTAATTTACTCATGGTCAGAGTCTCGCTTATGTAATTCAGTTTTGATTGGTATGGCTTGAGTAGGGGGTATCGCGATAAGCTATGCCACAGCCATCTTTACATACTAGCCATGGTGAGAAATGTGGCAACATCGCATCAGCTGATCGCGGGAGGTCTACTACAACGAATAAAATACCATTATATTTCATTGCTCTACCGCTGTGTGCCTCTAATTTTCAGGAGTGCTGCAAAATTTAATGAGCTATTATCTAACAACACTGAAAAATTAGAAAGAAAAAATGTTTTATTACATGTTATGCATGTAATAGGTAGTAACGTGCCAATTTAAGATCGGTCTTTTCATCTACCCGTTAAAGTTATTGGGCGAATAACTTGATTTTTATGAATTGTATTCATGGTAGTTATCAGTCACCAGTTTATTAAGAAATAGAAAGACTCTTAACGGAGTTGCTGTTTCATCGTTGATAAATTGAAATAATGCAGTTAATTTTCACACCACCCGAGAGGTTAATGATGGCGCCTTACTTCTTTTAAAGGGTAGTTCACCTGTAGTCCAAAGGGCCAAAGCCCTACTTCCCAAAGAAATAAAGTATTATTCAAAAAAATAAATAAATAAATATAAAACGTTTGCTACATAGATGCACCTGAATATCTTGATAGTATCCAATCTTTGCCACTTGCCAAGAATAGAAGTTATCAATTTTTGTAGTAGATTCTCATCTTTCAGAAATAGAAACACTCAAACATAGAAATAGGAACACTCGGGAACACTCAAAGTGCTACTGTGATTCGACTTGCAATTTGGTACATTACGAGGCATTTTAAAAATATAAAGTATATATGTACTTATAAAACAAATCCCACTAACAATAAGTGAACTGAAATATTTATATTTTATTAATTACACGAAATAATCCGCAATAATGAGCTGTTCTCCATGACATAACCTCCACACTTTCATTTACTATTTCAACAAAGAAATTAATCCAATTTGGCACTAATACCATTTGCTGTGTTCTCAGTAGTGATTACCACACCTCTGAACGCTAGAAGTAATCAAAAACTAAGTAGAAAACAATCACAATAAACAAAATCCTTCACTAGAACGTCGTACAAATCTGTGGTGGTATTCTGCCGAAATGCAATGCGATTGCATGACGTCATTTTGACGTCATGCAATCGCATGCAGTCTTCAACGGTATTCTGCCGCCAAAAGCGATTGCAAAGTTTTACCCCCACGCGCACCCTAAAATGCGATTGTTTTCCGGCGCCTGCAATTTTTATCTCTTTTATTGCGTTGCGTAAGAAATCATGTGTTAGATAAAGAAAGTACAACATGTATTCCACACTTGTTAAATGCGCCATAAAATTCATGCCCATGTGTTTTATGTGTTTCAACAACAGCAATAGTTAAAACTTTAATTTCAGTTTTTTAACTTTCTCCCAAGTTTAAAACGATACAAAAACGACGTCTTCGTTCCTCCATTTCCAATTCTTGATATAGAGAAATTCGTACAGGCAACTTGCTAATAAAATAAATTAAAATATACAAACGTCCATTTGCACCGCTTGTGGTTAAGTTCTAGTTAAAATTTAACCATAACTTTCTTTGCACAGGTCAAATAATTAAGGATGAAGCCTTTTAATTTATATACATATCTAACTACTAATGAAACATAACTCAGGATTAGTTATTTAAAAAGTTAATTATAGGCGGTGCAAATGGCCGAAATACTCCTGTAATACTGTCGTATAAGAAAAACAGTTAAATGAACGAGTCGGATGCTGTTCTTACTCGTGAGATTATATGAAAAATAAAAAGAGATATATATCGAGTTATTTATCTTTACTGAGGTTAAATTAATGTTAAATACATATTATTACATATACATGAAGTTCGGCAACTTTTTAGAATTTAAATTATTGTTTGTGGTACTTATATAAATAAATATCTAAAATAAATATGGATGAACACAGTTTATGTGATGCAGACGCAATTTTATGGAGGGAGATTGTTTAGTAAATAAACTACCAACAATAAAGAAGAACTAAATAGAATGTCCCTAAATTTCTACTATATTTTCTATTGTTAGTACAGAATATCACTAACAATCGCATTGTTCCGGAAATTTCCGAACGCTTTGCAATAGTACGGCAGAATAAGAAATAACTGAAACGTCTCAAAGCAATTGAATGACGTTGCGTAACGTGATGCTATTGCATTGCATTTCGGCAGAATACCACCACTGGTCTGATAAGCAGGGAATACACGATCCCACATGTCTTAACACATGTACGCGCGTACATGTTCGCCGAACATCAACGTGCGTGTGTTGGCCCGAAAAACGCTTCGAACATGTACGCACATACAAAAAGTCCGTCGAACTTGTTTTCTGGTTTTCCTGAAAACAAGTGCGTGCGTTGATGTTTGCACGTACATGTTCGACCGTGTGGTTGCCAAACGCACATGTTCGCCACGGACTTATTCAAAGCAGTACGTCGGCGTCGTGCATAAGCTTTTCCACAGTACCTCAAAACAGCCAATTTATGATTTTTAAATAAATAACTTTCCGGCAATGTGTGGTGGCAGATCCTGCAATTGGAACTATTAAACTGATTTACTTCAGCTTTATCACTTTCAGATAGCTGACGGCTATTATTAGGTGCACGCCACTGCCACCAAACATAACTCTTCGGACATCGTCTTGGTTGATAACTGGACTATGATGTCTTAAGACATGTTCGATCGTGTGTAGTATGGTACTATTTGACGTTGATGTTCGGCGAACATGTACGCGCATACATGTGTTAAGACATGTTGGATCGTGTATTCCCTACTTTAGACCTCCCGCAGTGTTGCCGCGTCGACGCTGCGCATGGCTAGAATATAAAAACAGCTGTGGCTATGCATGAACAACGGCCGTCGCGTCGCACGTTGAGCGGTCATTCTTCCTTCGCTTCAGAGTTATCGCTGTTGTTTAATTATTCTCTTGGGTTCTTGATACATATTTTGCTTGGTTTCTGGTTACACTTTATAGGATTTTACGTTTTGGGATTTATTGGAAATTATCAAATTTATTTTCATACCTATTAAAATTATCTCGCGTTTTTGCAGCATTCCGTTTTGTTTTATTATTATTTTATTAGTTAGTACATATATCCGTTTTACCTATATTACAAATTATTTAAAATTTGTAAAATTATGAGCAAGAACATTTGTCACGATCGCTACAAATCCTGTCAAAAATTTCACGGCACTGAATAGCGTAGAGTGGGGCTCGATTACGCGCTATTGAATTTTTCATGCGAGTCTTTGCTCATGGTTAATCTGCTAATGAGGAGTACTGATGCAATTAAGGAACAATTACAGCAAAATAGCAACGTAAACGAATAAATTATACTCTAGTTGTCTTTAAGAGAGCGCTCCATTATTCACACATTAAAAAAACGTAATAAGATAAATAAATTTTTGGCATTTGACGGTCTGTAATGAGTGACGTGACATGTTTACATACCGGGTGGAGATATCTATTAAAATGTCAATGTTTTGTTGCACATTATGCAACAAAGTTCACAGGTTTTTTGATAACTTTATAAATGCTGTTTCTTCAGTAATTTTCTCAACTGCTGCTAGGAAGAAAAAGAAACAACACCTCTGAAGGTTCGCATTAACTTTGTGTATAATTAAATTTGATAGATTAAGAAGAGAGTTATACATTCGAGGACGAAAAAGGTGGAATATGATTTGAAAACTGAAAATGAGGAAAAATGAACGAATAATTAATTTATATTTAATATTTTTGTCAGTAATAGTATTAAATAAATTGTTATATTAAAATAAGTGAATTTTATTTGTAAATCGATGTTCATGATGTAACTAACAATAAATAAAATACAGGGTGAGTCATAATGGGCGGAACAAATTTTACCAGTATGTAGGAAAGACTCTTTTAAGTAAAAAAGTTCCTATAAACCTATGTCCTAATCCGCACAGTTGAGGAACTACAAGAAGTTTTTCTTAATTAAAATTAAATTCAAAAGGTAATATCAAGTAGTTTGCGGTCGTTTCTTGTTTTGTTAACAATTGATAAAATTCTTATATCAGTTTGAAGACAGTTCGTATTATTTAAGTGGTTTAAAGTGTCGTAATTTCTAAAATGGGAGATTTTAGTGCGGCTGAATATGCAGACATTGTTTATGTGTACGGTTACTGTGGTGGTAATGGGCGACGTCCGTTTCGAGAATACCAGCGTAGATTTCCAAACAGGCGTCATCAACCATCTTTTCAAGTATTCCAAAGGACATTCCAAAGATTAAGGGAGACTGGTGCAACAGCTGTAAAAAGTAAAGGAGGTGTCCATGCAAATCGCAATAACGTTGACAATGAAATCAATGTTATTGATCCGTTCCATTCGTCAGGATTTCGAATTCTAAACTGTTCAAAATCTTACTGAGCATGCGCAGTGCACAAAATTGGATATAAATTTCATGCTGTGCATTATTTGAACAGTTCAGAACATGAAATTCTGTCAAATGGAACAGACCTATTGACACAGTATTGGATGACTCCACAATCAGCACCCGGCGTGTTGCGACACAGTTAAATCTTTCTCAAAGCTTTGTTTCCCGAGTACTTCGGAAAGAAGAACTTCATCCGTACCATTTTCAACGAGTACAATCACTGCTACCACGAGATTATGGCCAACGCGTAGAATTCATTCGTTGGCTGCTACATGAAAATATTGAAAATCCCGATTTTATCTCAAATGTGTTATGAAGCTCAGTTTACTCGAGACGGGATCAGTACAATTCATAATAGTCACGTATGGTCTATCGATAATCCACACGCCATCATTTAAACACGATTTCAACAACGTTTTAGTATTAATGTTTGAGCTGGAATTTTTAGAGGAGGTTTGCTGGAAATTGAGATTTTAAATCAAGTCGCCTGTACGAAATCATCGCAGATGTTCCGTTAGAGAGTCGTCAAAGGATGTGGTTTCAACATGATGGCACGCCATGTCATTATGGAAGGCAAGTCACCCGGTGGTTGAATACTCACTACCCTGGTAGATGGATTGGATGTGGGGGCCCTGTGGCCTGTAAGGAGTCCCGATTTAAATCATCTAGATTTTTACCTCTGGGGATAAATGAAACAGCTAGTATACAATACTGAAATTGACACACGTGAACAACTGCGACAAAGGATTTTTAAAGCTGTCAATGAAATTCGCAACAATGGTCAAGTGGCTACAGTGTACGATTCCCTTATGCGTAGAGCTCGTGCTTGTGTTAGAGCTCAAGGAGAACAGTTTAAACAGTTTTTGTAATACTGTGATTTAATTGAACATCTTTTGTACAGTTTATCCAATTTTTTAACAGTTTTCACAGTTGCCGTTATTACTAAATACTTGTTTATTACAAAACTTTGACTTCTTGTAGTTCCTCAACTGTGCGGATTATGACGTAGGTTTATAGGAACTTTTTTACTTAAAAAAGTCTTTCCTACATACTGGTAAAATTTGTTCCGCCCATTATGACTCACCCTGTATATAAAGTTTCATTCTAAGCATTTATTTTTACATGCATCGTTGTAAAATATCCGTATACAACACATTACAAAAATGGTTGAGAATACATATCGAAGGGAGGTCTTCTTCTTCTTCAAAAGATCATCTGGTGGTAGATCTTCTTTCTTTAAGAGTTCTAGTTTGTAGGTGCGATCCTCCAAACCGTGGTTAATTAAATTGTAATTACTTCCGCCGGCGCCGAGTTTTGTCAGTTGTCTATTCGTAAACGTGTTATAACATTTAGGTAGATACCTATACTTTTGTTGTTCCCTCTAATTCTGCTACAAGTCGATCGTCAAATTTTGTTGCAGCTTTTCATAAATCGTTGATCTGGTACTGCTGCTTCTCTTCCATTCTTATGAGATTCAACCATCCCTAAGCATCGAGGGAA
This sequence comes from Dorcus hopei, assembly GCA_033060865.1. NCBI lineage: Eukaryota > Metazoa > Arthropoda > Insecta > Coleoptera > Lucanidae > Dorcus > Dorcus hopei. Next base: position 65,436,562 of record CM065426.1, on the reverse strand, counting down.
TTAACTTTTTCTTGGATATTATTCTTGTTTTTCTTGTTTAACGTAGAAAAAGAACTAAGTTTTTGCTTCTTTATTTGTTTGTTCATTCTCTTGTTGTCCGATCTTCTTGAGGAAATTTCTTGACGGCGGTAGATATACAAATGAACTATTGCTTTCGAGGACCTAAGGAGCTGTGCTCACATATCAAGCTGTCCACACATGAAATGAAAGCATCCGTTTCTTTCGTATATCATTTTCTAACTTCACGTGTGAATTTACCAGCTCCTTTTGCTCCAGGTGTCCGTTAAGTGTAAACATAACATTTTATGAGATTGTATTGCTCCAGTTTGAGAAGGTTTCCACATTTTCTTGTAGCCGACTTTCATATCTTGCATAATAGTAATAAAATCTTCAATAAATTTTATTGATTCAAGATAAATGTCAATTTTTAATTTGCTTAAAGAAAGTGTAGGGTGTCTCGAAGTAATTAATTATATCAATAAACCAAGCAGTAGTGAAGTATGCTGGCTCTTGCAGCTGATCAACTAAAAATTTCAGTCCACTACTGCCACCTATCTTTTAGTATCTACCTATTTGACCTTGCATAAGTTGCGATCGCTGGCGGAAACTCGTCGGTGTTGAAGAAAACCTACCTGGAATTATGCCCAGCTCAGTGGAGATGTGGTGGGCTACAACAGGATTGTCGGTAGCTTGATACCTTCATGTAAAATAAAGGGCACCACCTAGCGTTATAAGTTCCAAGTAGTACGGTGAAAAACATGGCACCGCTAGGACTGCACACGTGGATAAAAGCGTTTGAGATTCCCTCAGATTTAAATTCTGCAAAGCAAAAGTGTTTATCAGACGACCTATATATAACACATCGGTCACCCTGTATATTGACCATAAAGAAAAATACGACAAACGGTGATACGTAGTTTATTAATATGCAACAAAATGAGGCCCAATAAAACGGGCGAAATGCTCAGCATGTTACAGGGGCGGCCATGACAAAATGCCTAAAAATAAATTCATTTCTTTAAATAAATTAGAAATTACAAAGCGTCAACTAACGCGTAATTACCGGCTCACAAAATAATGTACCTACAATAAATTCTGTCGGAGGGACAATAGATGCAATTACAAGAACGAAACTCTATGAACGCATGCAACGAAATGCGGTTCTTAAGGAACCAAGGCCTCCGGCAGGCAAAAACGGTATCACGAGGCACCAAAGGTACCCAATAATCAATTTTAAGACGCGTATAAATAAAAGACAGAGGCTTTGTACAATATCACACTCGTATCCCACCAACTCTACGTTACGTTACAAAACTCGTTCGGGCAAATCCAAACGGGTACGTCAAGGTCACGAAAAGTGACACAGATTTTTCAAAAGTATTCGATCCTTCGAAGTTGCTGATGGAAGAAAAGTAAAAGAGAACAATGACATTGAAACAGAACCAAAAAAACTTAATCCTTGTGAAATAAGGGCCCGGGGTGGAAAGAAACTACGACGCGTTGGTTCGAACACGTGGTATTCTCAAACAAAATTCATAACAGATTTTAACTGCTATAAAAGCATTGGATTACTCTTCCAGAAATCGTCCACGAACGATAAGATCCCCAAAAGCTTTTGAGTGACCCTGAAATAATACTCGAATTGCGCTCAGGATGATTGTCCTGTCAAATTATGTCAACATCAAAACAAAATCATTTTCAATATATTGTATTTTTATTTACATGTTACGAAAATACAACTTTACCAAATTTATAAGAAACACATTTTACAAAATTGTATTGTGATATTTCACCCCTATCTAACTGCATAATTTTTTCTTGTATAAATTGTTGCCTTAATAAAACCTCTCGCTTTACACTTCTTTCATTTTGCTCAATAGAATTTATTTTAACATATTGTATTGATTTGGGGGGGGGGGTTCTTCTACTTTTACTTTTCTTCTTGTGTGTTTACCTGTTTTTTTATCTCTCTCCTCGATGAACAGGGTGGATTCCTCGAATAATTTTAATGAATTTTGCTATCGATCAGACAAGGAAGTGCAGAATGAATGGGGTGAAATTGTGTATATGAGTGTGTGTGTTTATGATGTGTGTGTGCAAATAATCCAGTAACACAGATGAGATCGTTCTTCTATGGTATATTTGGTTGTGTGCGTGGTTTGTCAAACCTTCTTATCAGAGGGTAGATCGGACTCAACAGATGTTACGATCGGTATTGAACTATAATCTTCTTCTGATACGATGTTCTTGTGTTAGTGTAAAAATGTGTGTATGTGTTTTGTATGGAATCTGACTTACTTTGCTTCTTCTTTCAATTCTTTCGTCTTCTCCCCCTTTTTGGTTTTTTAAAGTGAGTAGGAAATTTGGGATGGTTCTTTCGGATTAGGATTTTCCTTTTCTAAGTATTTTTATTTAAAATAATTTTGAATTTGTAAAACAATCTTAATTTATTTTCCTTTTTATTTTTAATGTTGAATTGATTCAGCCTTTACTTGATGAAAATTTATATCCATATTGATTAATTAATTAACAAAATGTGTTTAGATTTTCACAGTTTATTACTTTCACATAACAATTGTTTCGGTACACAGTACCTTCGTCAGATGTAAGCTTAAACTAACTAACATAAATGTAAAACAACATGCCTATATGGACTACCTGCTTCGAAAATAACCGACTAAATTCTGTGAAATGTGTGAATGAGAAAAAACAGATGTTTACTAGTAGAATAAATTTAATAAGGGTGAACTATTCGTTTCCGTTTGATCATTTAGCGAAAAGTTAGAATTTTTAAGTTTATTGATTTCCAATGATTCGAGCAAATTTAATCTTTTACCTTTATTTTCTATGTGTGTTATTTTGAATTCAAAATTAGAGTGGTGGTTCTTGTCTATTAAATGGTTTGCAAAGGATGAGTCTATTTTATTGTTAATGAATAAATTTCTGTGTTTTGTTGTACGCTTTTTAAATGATCTTCCTGTTTGACCTATATATACCTTTGGGCACGTATTGCAGAATAAAACTTATATACTCCTCATTTATTACTGGTTGCCACTTTGTCTTTATTATTTTTAATATATCTTGATATAGTATTGTTAGTCTTGAACGCTACTTGAATGTTTTGTTTCTTTAGAAATTTGTTAATTTTAAGTGTAGGCTGTCCAATATATGTGTTAGTTTTAAATTTATTAGAAATGTTGCATTTTATAATTGGGTAGACATTCGAAATAGCTCTCTGGAATAACTTTTTTGATAAAATATTATGGATAATTAATGGGTTGTAGTTATTGTTGTATGCTATTTGTTTTATCACAGTTAGTTCTATCTCAAAATTTTCTTTTGTCATTGGAATGTTAATTAATCTATGGATCATACTATTATATGCTGCTATTTTATGTTGGTACGGATGTGTAGAACTAATATCTGTGTATGTTTCTTTGCGGTAAATTGAAAAGTCAAATTTATTATTAATTCTTTTTATAGTTAAATCTAAGAAATTAATGCTATTGTTAGTTTCTGTTTCGATTGTAAATTTAATACTGTTATGTAATGAATTAATGTAATCTAAGAATGTGTTCTGTTGTCTAATTGTACCTATAAAACTAACTAAAATATCATCAACATATCTATGCCAAAATAAAACATTCTTGCTTAAGGGGTTACTGAAAATAATAGATTCTAAATTGTCCATGAACATTTCTGCAAGTAAAGGGCTTAAAGGATTTCCCATAATTAAACCTTCATTAGTGGTATAAAATTTATTATTGAATGAGAAATAATTTTGTTTTAGGCAAATATTCAGTGTATCTATAATTTCTTTTTTGATTACTGGATTTGTATTATTTTGTTCCAAAAGGTTATTAATTAAGACTATTAATTTCTGCTGGTGGTATACTCGGGAATAAGTTTTTTACGTCAAATGAAATTATTTTTGCATTATCAGGTAGTTTGATATCTTTAATTTTATCTATTAATTCATACGAATTTTTAATAGTGTATTTTGGTTTAAATTTAGTGTAATCGTATATAATGTCAATGAGTTTTCTAGAAAGTTTAGCTGATGGGGCTGTAACATATGAGACTGATATGAGATTACATATGTGTAATTTTATCAGTAAATATAATTTGGGGGGTTTAGGGTTCATTGTTATTAAATTACGTTTTTCATAAATAAAGCACAAGAATTCTGTATGATATTTTTAGTTTCAAGTTGGTATTTATTGGTAGGATCTTTCTTTAATAGATTATATATTTCTGTCTCTATAATAATAATAATATGCTTTATTTCAAAACAACTGTAACAAAGGTTGGAAACTAAACTACAGGTTTGAAAACGTCAGAAGAATGAGGAACTAAATAGTTACATAAGAGATATTGAATTTGCTCATGGAAACTGATAGTCTGCCAAACTATACAGTTCCATTTCTACAAGTAACTTAAATATTTTTTTCCTAAATTCCTTAACACTGTTTGTCTTACGGATATCTAGAGGTAATTTATTGTACAATTTCATACACTGTAGAGTGGACCACTTTCAAATTTTGTTAATCTGTGAGTTGGAAACAGATAGCAATCGATTTTTCTGGTGTCATACCTATTAGAAATATTGTTCTCGAATTGTGAAAAGGAATGCTTATTCTTAACTAAAAACATAATACATTTATAAATATAGACACCGTAGACAGTTAGAAGGGATCGACGCTTAAAATCTCCTCGGCACGATTCACGACATGACATTTTGTTAATAGTTCTGACTGCCCTTTTTTGTAGTACAAAGGCGCTCTTAACATTGGCACTGTTACCCCAGAACATAATACCGAACTGAAGGAGGGAATAAAAGTTTGCAAAGTAAACTGTTTTCAAGGCCTCATGATTTGAACATTGGCTAAGAGTTTTTAATCCAAAGCACATCTTGCTGAGTTTCTTACACAAAATGTCCAAATGCACTTTCCAAGTTAGGTTTTCATCAATATACCGAGTGAGCATTTTCAAGGAAGTTAGCATGACTACCCTTCATGATGACATATTCGATTAAAATCGTATTAAAAATTATTGAATTTAAGTATTATAATTTTATTACAAACTAAAGATTAAAAACAAATTGAACGTTTTCTTATAAATTATAGTAAAAATTCAAATAACCCTCCATTTTGCGCCAAACAGTACCCTAACCTATCATAAAATCCATTAATCACATTCGTTAGTGTTTCAGCGTTAATGTCATTAAAAATGTCATTATTATGGGTAGTCATGCCTATCTCCTATGTCCCGGATTGAAAATACTCACTCGGTATATACCTAGGTATCGAACATTCTGTTTAAAATTTATATCACTGTTATTGAAAGTTATGTAACTGGGAGTTTCACAATAATTTGTAGTCTTGAATAAAATACAATTAGTCTTGGTTTCATTTAACTGTAATTTGTTCTGAGAAAACCACTCGTCTGCTCTTAGAAGACAATGTTCTCCGCGTTCAGGTATAGCCATGAAGTTTTTACTTTTAATTAGGTAACAAGTATCATCTGCGTAGTTGAAAACCCTTCAGAAATTATTTTGTGTTGTATCCGGCAAATCGTTCATAAAGAGAACGAATAACAGGGGTCCAAGGATACTGCCCTGTGGTATTCCTTTAGTGATTTCCACAAAATTGGATGTTTGAATCCACGTGCTGTGTTGTAAGACCACCCTTTAAAACCTTTGCGATAAATATGAGGTCATCCATTCAAGAGCAATTCCTCTTATGCCATATTGGTGTAGTTTTGATAATAAAATATCATGGTCCAGGCTGTCGAAAGCTTTGGTGAGGTCAAGAAATAAACCACAAGAAAGATTTCCTTCTTCCCAACTGTTTAAGATGGTGGTGGTAAAATCGAACAGCGCTGTTTCTACACGAGCATAAATATATTTACTTCTGGCAGATTGGTGGAATCAGCTTTAATAAATCCGTTTTCTATGGACATAATTCTATTTAAACTTAAGGAAATCAAAGTAAAAGACAACAGAAACAACACAAACAGCCGCATAAACTACATAAATAAATGTGCTCTTGCCGCTTATTCCTATTAGCGGTTACCCGCAATGGATACTATAGCTACTGTATAGTATACAGCTGGCTCGTCGTCCTTTTTGGAGCCAAATAGGTGCCCATACATTGACATTATTGTTGAACGTCTGTGACTGCCAAATGTAAATTTTGCAAAGTCACGTCGTCACCATACGATTATTATAAATATAACTTAACTTTTTATATCCATTTAATTACGATTTTCTACAAAATTGATAATAAAACTCAATTATTGAAAAAAAAAAAACATTTATTCTATTACAAATACCTCGTAGATTTAAAGAAAATCTTTGACTGTTGACAGTTCATAGTTATTCAACGTTGCAACATACGTCCTAAGCTACAACGTGCCGTCATAAAATAAAAGCAAGTTCAGAGCCTTCTCGATAACGAATTTAACGCACGTTATAATTTAAATTAAATTACATTGATCTTGACGAAGCTATCAAAACTGTTTTCTGAATTTTGAATTAATTTTCTGAACGTATCAATTGAATTACACTTGCTCACTGCACTTTTATTAACTCTTGAAAAACTAATTTAAGCAGGATCCAGTCATTAAAGTAACACAATTAATAAATAGTTCTGTACTTGTAACATTTTTATTATAATATTATTATTATTACATATTTACAGTTGGTTCTTGTCCGATGAAATTTGTATCACAAAATCTTTTAAGCGGACACTAAATCGCGCACTATACACTTTACGTTTCGCAGTCGTTCGACAAAGAGTCAAATTTCAAATAAAATAAAAAATATATCATTATTACATACACTACAAAAAGTTTCAAATTTTAAATAAAATTTTAAAAAATATATATAAACAAAAAGTTAAAATAAAATAAAAACTACAAATAACTACTACTACAATTATATGTACAATAATAATACTATATGTATAATAATAAAATACTTAAAATTATGGGGTTATGACGATGTCAGTTTTGCTTATTTTTTTTTTTTAAGTATGAACTCGAAAAAATCCGTACACTAATAGCAGGAGATAAAAACAGAAATTATGTTCAAAAAAGATAAACAATTTGTAACGAAGTGACCATTCCGTTACTATTTTTGTACATATTAGGTTAAGTTTTGTATATATTAATTAGCATGTATTTTTAGGATGTGCTTGCGCAGCTTAATTTAGGTGGGAACTCCAAGAGAGTGGGGCGCCCCACCACGCGCAAGCCTTTATAAGCGCGCTCGGCGCACGATTCAATGAGTCCTCGGCCGGCTCTTGAGCCGACGGTCGTGGCTCCGCCGCGCTATCAAGCCACCGGACGTGGCTTGAAGTTAGTGACACGCCGAGTATTCCGAGCCACCGGACGTGGCTGGAATGCAGTTTTTCTCGCGGAATCATTCATCCGTCGATGTTTTGACTCAAACGCGTTTAACCATCTGTGCTACGTTCGCGTTATCTGCAACCGCTCCTCCTGTTTTATCCTGACCTTTCTTTTACCGAGTGTGGGCGTCTCACACATCCTGATCCTAGAGTGGGAGTCTCACTTTTCCTTTATCCAGTGCGGGTGTCTCGCATGTCCTAGAGTGGGTGTCTCACTCTCTCTTACCCGATGCGGGCGTCTCGCATATCCTAGAGTGGGTGTCTCACTCTCTCTTACCCGATGCGGGCGTCTCGCATATCCTAGAGTGGGTGTCTCACTCTCCCTTATCCAGTGCGGGTGTCTCGCATATCCTAGAGTGGGTGTCTCACTCTCTCTTACCCGATGCGGGCGTCTCGCATATCCTGACCCTGAGTGGGCGTCTCACTCACAACCATACCACCGATCCGATCCCTAGAGCCTGTACCAGAACGTATGCACAGTGCGTTACCGTCCTGCGATTAGTGTCCGTAAGACACACCGTTTCCGGAACTACCGTCCTGCGATTAGTGTCCGTAAGACACACCGTTTCCGGAACTACCGTCCTGCGATTAGTGCCCGTAAGACACACCGTTTCCGGAACTACCGTCCTGCGATTAGTGTCCGTAAGACACACCGTTTCCGAAAGTACCGTCCTGCGATTAGTGTCCGTAAGACACACCACTTCCGAAACTACCGTCCCGCGATTAGTGCCCGTAAGACACAGCTTGTAAGAAGACCTGTAAATATAGACTATGTTTGTAAATAAAGTTGTTGCTAAGTGATCGACGCTTTTATTTCCGCTGAACCCGGACACCGACGAGCACACCCGAACCGACGTCAAGCAGAGCAACGATCGGCAGCAACTACAGACCAACCGACCCGAAAATGACGTACCGTTACATGGCGCCCGAGCAGGGACCGTTTCAAAACCGAGAGCAGGGACCGTTTAAAAAAAAAAAACGACTCCAGCAACCAGAGTGTACATCAATCCCAGTGACTGATGACACACCGATTCCAGTACTCCAGTGACCAGAGTGTACATCGACTCCAGTGACCGATGACACACCGATTCCAGTGACCGGTGGTACACCGACTACAGTGACCAGTTCGCGAACTAAGTGCCGTGATAGTGAAACTTTGAGACGCTGAAGCGGAAATCCGGAAGTTTTACGAATGAAGAACAGATTAACCGTACATATAAAAATAGCTCCCGAAATATGTGTTGTATGTACACCGAAGAGAAAGGACTTCGATAAATAAGTTAATCAATCGGACCAGTGAATGCGAAGACATTTTTAAAACTGACCCCCGACGCGAGTTCTTCTGTAAAATCTGAGCGAAAAGTCAAAAGTGCAATTGTTTCGACAATTGCAACATATGACCGCAGGTCTCATTGTTGGCATGCAAACAAAGAGGCCTAAATACCGGTAGCCCGCCCACGGCCACAAACGCCAGCACCTCCGTCTCGGAAGGTACCCTTCCCCTGAGGACCGCAATGCTGATGCGATCCCACCGACCGGACAACCGTTCGACCTATCTTCAGTGCCGCTAGAGAAATGCAAGCCGGAAGAAACAACTGTTTGGATGCAGCTGCCGACCCGTCGACTTGTACTGATGCTCCATTCCTACTGGAATTTCGCTGCACCGAAGAAAGGAGGGGATGTAACGAAGTGACCATTCCGTTACTATTTTTGTACATATTAGGTTAAGTTTTGTATATATTAATTAGCATGTATTTTTAGGATGTGCTTGCGCAGCTTAATTTAGGTGGGAACTCCAAGAGAGTGGGGCGCCCCACCACGCGCAAGCCTTTATAAGCGCGCTCGGCGCACGATTCAATGAGTCCTCGGCCGGCTCTTGAGCCGACGGTCGTGGCTCCGCCGCGCTATCAAGCCACCGGACGTGGCTTGAAGTTAGTGACACGCCGAGTATTCCGAGCCACCGGACGTGGCTGGAATGCAGTTTTTCTCGCGGAATCATTCATCCGTCGATGTTTTGACTCAAACGCGTTTAACCATCTGTGCTACGTTCGCGTTATCTGCAACCGCTCCTCCTGTTTTATCCTGACCTTTCTTTTACCGAGTGTGGGCGTCTCACACATCCTGATCCTAGAGTGGGAGTCTCACTTTTCCTTTATCCAGTGCGGGTGTCTCGCATGTCCTAGAGTGGGTGTCTCACTCTCTCTTACCCGATGCGGGCGTCTCGCATATCCTAGAGTGGGTGTCTCACTCTCTCTTACCCGATGCGGGCGTCTCGCATATCCTAGAGTGGGTGTCTCACTCTCCCTTATCCAGTGCGGGTGTCTCGCATATCCTAGAGTGGGTGTCTCACTCTCTCTTACCCGATGCGGGCGTCTCGCATATCCTGACCCTGAGTGGGCGTCTCACTCACAACCATACCACCGATCCGATCCCTAGAGCCTGTACCAGAACGTATGCACAGTGCGTTACCGTCCTGCGATTAGTGTCCGTAAGACACACCGTTTCCGGAACTACCGTCCTGCGATTAGTGTCCGTAAGACACACCGTTTCCGGAACTACCGTCCTGCGATTAGTGCCCGTAAGACACACCGTTTCCGGAACTACCGTCCTGCGATTAGTGTCCGTAAGACACACCGTTTCCGAAAGTACCGTCCTGCGATTAGTGTCCGTAAGACACACCACTTCCGAAACTACCGTCCCGCGATTAGTGCCCGTAAGACACAGCTTGTAAGAAGACCTGTAAATATAGACTATGTTTGTAAATAAAGTTGTTGCTAAGTGATCGACGCTTTTATTTCCGCTGAACCCGGACACCGACGAGCACACCCGAACCGACGTCAAGCAGAGCAACGATCGGCAGCAACTACAGACCAACCGACCCGAAAATGACGTACCGTTACAAATTTTTATTTAGAATTAATAATATATCGGTAAGATTTCCACATGGAAATAATTAGGCTATTGTAACTCCCTTTGCAAAATTTCTAACTGTTCCTCTGACTCCTTGCATAAGAGCTCGGACAGTGTCTTTTGTGATGTTGTTGGACACTTTCTTCCATTTTACTTTGAAATTTTCAAATGAAGTAGCTCCTCCGAGACTTTTTTTAAGTTGTTGCTTGGTGATGGCCCAATATTTTTCTACCGGTCTTAATTCCGGACAGTTTGGAGGATTACACTCCTTCGGAACAAAATGAACATTATTTCTCTCGTACCATTCCAGGACATTTTTCGCGTAATGCGATGATGCTAAATCCGGCCAAAAAAGCGTTGACTTAGTATGCTTTTGTAAGAAAGGTAAAAGTCTCTTTTGTAAGCATTCTTCCTTATAAATCTGCTGGTTTATTGTTCCTTTAGTGACGAAAAAGGCACTGCGATCTCCGCAACTGCAGATGGCCTGCCACACTAAATATTTTTCGGCGAATTTGGCATGTTTTCGGTATTTAAACTTTTCGTCTACCTTCCACGATGCAGCAGCCGTATAATATTCTTCACCAGGCAGTTGCTTGAAGTCCGATTTGACGTAGGTCTCGTCGTCCATAACAATGCAGTCAAATTTTCGAAGGAGGTTGTCATACAATTTACGGGCTCTGCTTTTGGCAGTTTCATTCTGCTTGTCGGTACGATGAGGAGCTTTTTTTACTTTCTTAGTCTTCAGTCCACATCTTCTCTTTGCATTCTGCACACAAGTTTGCGATACTCCTACTTTTTTGGCAACATCACGCGAAGACAAATTAGCGTTTCTTCTAAAGAATTGGACGATTTTTTCTTCCGGATCCAGGCCTTCGATCAATTGTTTGATGTTTTAAAAACCTTTTTAAAACATCTGAAACTGTAGAGGCGGATAACTGTAGTTTTCTGGCAATTTCTCGTATCGGCATATTCGGATTTTCCATCCGCTTGCGCACAATCAACTTACGCACTTCTTTTTCACTCCCTGACATTTTGAAAAATAAATTGTTTAAGTTGCATTCTACTGTTTCCTGTTTGACATATGACTCGTGACTAACTTCACTCCAAATATGAACAGTCTATGTACATTCAAAAAAAAATTACAATAATTTTTCTGTGTACGGATTTTTTCGAGTTCATGCTTTATCTCTATTTGTCTTTAATAAATCCTGATTTGTGGCGTGTGCCCACTGCCTCATCTTCATGGTAACATAGTAATGAATACAATGAGTAATCATATCATTACTGTGCTCTTGACACGGAAAAGTAAAACTACAGTTTTCTAGTATATCGGTTATTGTGGTATTGTACACATTTTATGGACGAGCAGATATATTTTTTGTAAAATAATTTTCAATTATTTGAAATAAATGAACTAGATATTTATTAGGGTGAATTAATCTTGCTCTTTTTCGTGTATTGACTAATTCAGCCTCCTTTAAAATTGCTCCTTTGTTATTTGACTGGAATGCGCTTAGACATGTTTGACATTTTGTAACTTTCTGCATCTTTTTACAAATGAAGCCAGTTACATAATAAATGATGCTATGATTTACTAAAGCAGGAACTTGTTTGCCATAAATATGCTCCGCCCAACCAACACCAACGTTCTTTCGTATTGTGGGGGCGCGGTGCGTGGGTGTCACGTGCCCAGCCGGTTTATAATGCCGACAAATACACAACTTCCAGTAAATGCAGAGTTATATTAATGGAACAGGTTATATACAATATATACACAACAAAATTCTATCTGACGATAGTATTGCTCTTCTCCTAACTTGGCGTAGTCGCGTTGTACCATGGGAAGACGTGGATCTAACGGGTGGACCTGGCGCGTGATACCTCGTGGTACGTCGCGTCGGTGGAGGTACCGTTAGAGGGATCAGTCGGTATGGCCCAGTGTAACCTTCGGTCTTTGACGCGATGGCGGGTCCTCGTTGCGGCGACGGCGGTAAGGGGGACACTGCTCGGGGAAAGCGAGCTTCTGACAATTCGTCCCGGAGTTCCTGTCGATGCTGATGTCTCCGGTAACGACTCCTCTTGATGGTCGCCTTCGTCTGCCCACGTGGTACCGGTGTCGGCGCCAGCTTGGTGGTTCTTCGAGATGCGACTTGGAATCTGGCGGTGTGTTGCTCAGACCTTACACCGTAGGGGCTGATATTTTGTCCTGGCTTATTCAGCGACAGGAGCAGAAATTTGCATTCTGTTCGATTCCTATTCGATAGCAGTAGCAAGAGCCTTCGTTCTGGCCTGTTCGGCAGCAGGATTTGAAGTGCGTTCTGGCCTATTCGGCAGCAGTATCAAGAGCCTTCGTTCTGGCCTGTTCGGCAGCAGGATTTGAAGTTTGGGTTCTGGCCTATTCGGCAGCAGTAGCAAGAGCCTTCGTTCTGGCCTGTTCGGCAGCAGGATTTGAAGTGCCTTGCTAGTGGCACTCGGCCGGTTTATATAGGACCTCTTCCCGGGTTGTTCTAAGAACACCCCTCTTGATCCTATACTCTACGTTTAATCCGTCTCATTAGAGCGTGCCGGTGTGCGCACTTGCATGAGGAATTTCGCCGAACCCGTCCGCCTAATGTGGTCATTAGTGCGCTCGTTAATAGCCTCGCTGCGTACAGCTTGGGGATTAAGGCCCGGGATTACCTGGAAAGTGGTTGGTTCGGGGAATATGTTAGATACGTGCATGTTGCTACGCCACATAGCCCCCTGCTAGTGGTCGAGAAGCGATCACGATAAGTAACGGTCGGGGAATCTGACCCTTCGTCCGCTTCGTGTGGTTCGACTTCCGTCTGGCAGGGCGTCTTTTTCGTTGTTCGGTTTTGTGGGTTCGGGTTGGGTTGTTGTAGTGTTTTCGAAGTATGCCGGCTTCAGCCTGTCGATGAATATTGTTGTCGGTTGACCCCTTTTTTCCAAGGTGAAATGTTTGGGGTTTTTCTTGATTACTTTGAACGTCCTTCGTATAGTTGTTGTAGTGGTTTGAGGACGTTGTCGCGGCGTACGTAGACATGTGTCGTGGTGTCGAGATTTTTGAATACGAAGACTTTTTGCGTTCCATGCTGTGTTCCAGGTGAAGGTTGGAGTTTGCGAAAATGTTGTTTGAGTTGATCCGCAAAGCTGGCTGGGTCGAGTAGAGTTTCTTGGTTGGTTTCGCTCAGGAATTGTCCAGGTAGTCGCAAGGGTTCTCCCAGTGTTAGCTCGGTGGCGGTTGTTCCGAGGTCTTCTTTTCAGGCGTTCCGGATACCGAGGAGAACTGTGGGTAGTAGCTGCGTCCATTGCTCTCCCGTATGGCAGCGAATTGCGTCTTTTAGTTGGCGGTGGAATCGTTCTATCATTCCGTTTGCTGCTGGGTGGTACGCAGTTGTTCGGATACGTGCGAATCCCAGGAGATTTCCGAGGTGTCGAAAGAGTTGAGATTCAAACTGTCGTCCCTGGTCGGTTGTCACACGTAATGGGGTACCGAAGCGCGCTGTCCACTGTGCGTAAAAGGCTTGTGCCACAGTTTCCGCTTCGATGTTTTCCAGGGGTATTGCTTCTGGCCATTTTGTGTAGCGATCGATGCATGTCAGTAGGTAGCGTTTGTTTTCGGAAATTGGTAGGGGTCCGACCAAATCGATATGGACATGCTCGAAGCGATGTGCAGGGAGTTGAAAAGATCCGTGTGATGTAGTCACGTGTCTTGTGACTTTGGTTTGTTGGCACTGTGAACATAGTTTGGTCCATTCCTTGCAATCCTTTTTTATGTTTGGCCACACGAATCTTTCGGTGAGGAGTTTTGTTGAAGCTCTAATTTCAGGATGCGAAAATTGGTGCAGGCTAGTAAAAGCTGTTTTCCGAAATGCCTGTGTGACAAAAGGGCGTACTGTGTTTGTGGATGTGTCGCAGTATCGTAAATTCGCGGATCCTGGAAGTTGCACTGGTTTGACTGTCAGATTCGTGGTGTTGTTTTGCAGCAGCTGGGCTAGTTCTTCGTCGACTTGCTGGTCCTTTGCTAATGCGTCGTAGTCTATGCCCTGGGTGACTGCTTCTGTCCTGGAGAGGGTGTCGGCGACGACGTTGTTTTTTCCTGGCAAATGCTGGATGTTGGTCGTGAATTGTCCGATGAAATCCAGGTGCCGGAACTGTCTTGGCGTGCATTTCTCTAGTTTTTGTTTGTAAGCGAAGATTAGAGGCTTATGATCGGTGAAAATCGTGAAATGACGTCCTTCTAGGAGATGTCGGAACTGTTTTACTATTGCGTAGACTGCCAGTAATTCTCGATCGTAGGCTGAGTATTTTCTTTCGGCGTTGCTGAGTTTCCTCGAAAAAAATGCCAACGGTTGCCATTCTTGTTGGTGAAGTTGCTGTATCACGCCTCCCACGGCGTTATCTGAGGCGTTTGTGGTGATGGCCAGTTTACTGTTTGGGTTCGGGTGGTTAAGCAGCGTTGCCTCGGCGAGGTGCTTCTTGCAGTCCTGGAACGAGGTGAGAGCGGTGGGGGTCCAGTTGAGTGGCTGGTTGCCTTTGATTTTTCCTCTCAGCAGGTCGTTCAGGGGTGCTTGTATTTCTGCTATTCTTGGGATGAAACGCCTGTAGTAGTAATTAATCATACCCAAGAATCGTCGGAGTTGTTTGGCTGAGTTGGGTTGAGGAAAGTCGTTCAGAGCTTTGACTTTTTCTGTTAGCGGTGTTAAAATAATATTTCAAATAAAATGACTTAGTTGAAAGTGTTGTTTAATAAAAAGTGAGCAAATAAAAATCAGATTAGAGTAGGCGGTGCAAAGAAAATGTATGTCTGTGATTGACTGAATTAATTAATCTAATACATTCATGAACTGTCAGATCAGCCTAACGTCGCGTTAGTAACAGACATACTTTTTCTTTGCACCGCCGACTCTAATCTGATTTTTAGTTGCTCACAGGTTATAAATTATGTAATTTGTCATATGTGATTTGTTGTCTACATTAAAATTATATATAAATGAATAAATGCAAATAACAAACATAAAACCAGTTATAATACACAAATTATAATATATAATACATAGATTTCTACAATCTTTACCACTCATAAATTTATTAATGCAATTAATCGAAAAAAGCAAATGTTTCCTACGTTTAATGTAATATTGCCGGGCTTGCATAAACATGTCGTCTTTTAAATTACTTCGATAGTCTTTACCCGTCAAAAATCTATTAATCGCAGTAGACTAATTAAATAAATACAAAAGTGTAAATTTTTCTATTACTTTAGCTTTAATTTCTGCTGCATGATTACATTCGTAATCAAAATCAAAATTTAAATGTAAATATCTCATTAAAGCAAAATAAAAGTTGTCTGAAACAAATCTCCGATATTGTATTCAGAATAATATTATAGCAAGTACATATTGCTTTAATAAACTGTGATGTACAATACTTTAATTTATTTGGCATATTTGCAGCATATTCTTTATCAACTAAAAGTGCATTCCATTCACTATCTTTCTTAATACAAATTATATTATTTTTGCAAATCTGGTAAGATTTCAGTGTAATAAAGCCGCTTACATAGCCAATGCTGACTTTATCAATAAATGAAAGTGAAACTGAGGGCACCACAAAATTCTCGAATGTATTAGCATCATTATGGACATCGTCTGGGACAGACTGAGACACAAAAAACCGTACAGATTTTAAAATATAATTTGGTGATATAGAGTGCCTCGTTACAAAATTATTAATCAAAAGGGTTTTAAAATAATTTTTAAACGTAGATTTACATTTCGAGCTCCATGTTGCCGTGTTTGACAAAAAAATTCTCAACAGGATCTTGATTAAAATCGCTTGGCTTGAAATACAACACATTTAAATTCTTTAATTTATTACTAGGGGCCGGATTTATATGCACTAAAAAACTTGAAATATGCAGGCAAGATATACAACTAAAATTACAAAATATGCACTTAAACATGCAAAATATGCATTAAAAAAAATCGATGTATAATTTTGGTTTAATTACTATCAAAATGGCAAACAAGATACATTTTCAAGTTATCTGGAGTAAAATTTTGTCTTCGATCATCGTGAAAACGATCGTTCTACATCATACGTTCTACATGGTGCGTATTTGTACTGCGGTATTTTTCTATGTTCACGGTGCAGTTGATCGATCCAGAACCATTCAAAACTTGGGATATTTCCCATAAAACGGAAAATCCAGGATTTTTTAATTAAGGTTGCTTTAAGTTTATTATACGCTTTTTTAGCAACTTCACCTGGTGCAGTTGCTAGAAATTTCCAAACGTTAGCTATTTTTTCTAAATTTTGTACTGTAACACGCCGATGTGCTACGCTTGTTTGTTGACTTTTGCAGACAACTAAATAGTAATAAAATGTCCAAACAAAATAAACAAATTTAATTTATGGACGAATTAACTGACTGGTAACTGAAAATTGGCTGTCTGCAAGAATTTATCGCGTATTTACCGTAAGGGGTACGGCCCTAGCAGGATTTCTGAGAAAGGTCAAGTTTTATTATCATGTCCTAAGTCTAGACGGCGCCTCTACCTGCTGTTTTACGGAAATCCTATTGCCCTACAATAGTACTACGCTCGGCGCTGACCAGTTCCCAGAAATGCCGGGGTCTGCCTTCTTTGTATTTCAACAACCTTCAATAATTATTTCCTCGTGATCGCTAATTAGTGAGGGACTCTACTTATGTCTGTGCACCCTGGTCCGAATCCTGGCGAGACGATAATAACCTTGAGATCGCGGAATTGGTTGTGTGTAAAATAAAATACGGACTTATTGAATTATTTATTGCAAAAACAAGGTAAAAATCTCCGATTTCTAACCGCACTGCAGTCTAGAAAAATGAGCGGAAAAACCTTGTCGTTTAAAAATTTAATACAGAGGAACACAAGAAAAAATTACGATTTTGCAAGAAATACAGTAGAATTCGTTTAATGGCTTTCTCGTTCGAATTACACAGCTGGTGGTTTTATGCTTGTCCCAAACAATAGTTGTGGACCTTGTTATTCAATTTACATTAACTAGTAAGTTGTTTCCAAAATCAGATTGGTCTTGGTACTCGTGTTTACCACTTCAATAGTACTCGAAGACACGCTCTGTATAATCAACCAGCGCACAGTGTGGCCGTGTGCCTACAGTGTACTTACTTAATGAACGTAATTAATTAATTAATCAGATATTCGGGGAAGTATGTGATACAAAATGCCCCCCAGGCGATCAATTTGCGAGAGGATCAATAGTAATTGCGCGTTTTTCGCGGAAATGGCCCTCCTTAGGAGGCGCAGGACCCGAGTTGTTTCTAACCTAATAACGCGGCGAAGGGGGAGATTCTCAACCGCGCCTATCGCCAAGAGGTGGAGATGCAGTGACTCTCACTTCATTTGTTAACCTCTGATTGCGTTGTTTTCGACGATTATCTAACCCTATACGCAGTGGTCCACACACAGGGTGTGAGGGAAGCTCGGTTAAGAAGAGGGCTATGAATGTGATTCAGAATTGTTTGGCCTCGTAATTTTACGAGACTCGTAACGGCAACTAATTGGCCTTGATTTCGGGAATTAACTTGTGCTGGTCACACTTGATTTTAGCGGCAGATCTAGACTTGCCTTAGGCCAGTGGTACAAAACAGTCGACTTCACTGCGCAAATCGAAAACCCCTTGCTTGAGTGTTTCCAACTTGACAGAGAAAATCGCCAAAGGGATTAACTAATTTTACAAGAGTACACTGTATATGGATCGCACTATAGCTTGAAGGTGTCGTTGGACTACCTCTGGTCGATTTACTTACAGAACGCCAAGCTAACTAGTCTAATAATTTATACAACAATGGTCAGCTAACTCCACTAATGTGGATGCAACTTATTTACCTTTAAGCTCGGTTAGGATGCAAATGAAAATACTTAATTTATACAATAAATACTTTACTTTACCTAGTAAAAAACAATGGCACAAGCGAAATTACAATCCAATACACTCACTGCACGAAGTTTTAAATACACCCGCGATTAATTTGCCGTGCGCGACTCCGACTTGCTTAGTTTTTATTTGATTGCCTCTCAAACACTAGAATTTTAGGCGTACCGATATAAATGACTTAACTCTACTGTGAAAACTAAATCAGAGAAACAAGTACACAAAGCAGTTTCGCCAAGACCAAATAATACGACTGATCGTTTTAAAAGCTCGGAGCTATCTGTCTGTAATTTTAATTTTCATTTTTCGGCTGAACAAAATTAATTCCCCTCCCTCCTATCAGAAAACCAAATTCAAACACCCCTTGACCAATAGAGCTGTGTTTTGCGTTCAGAAGGATAAGCGCCCCCCGATTCCTGGAATGTCTTTTTTCTAAGCTTTTACAACGACCCCCCCGGGCAGACCACGTGTGCTGTCTTTTCAAAGTTCACAACAAACTTCTTAACTACAAGTACCCTCTGACATCTTTATGATGTTTTCCGCTTACTGAGAAAACTCGGCGCCTGCTGCTTTTTTGTTTAGAAGCAATTAGAAACCAGCATGTTATTGCCCGTTACACCCTGCAACCGATAGTTTTCAATAGCAGTATCCTTTTACAGAAATTTAGACGTGTCAAATTGTACAATTTCTAAAGAACACCAGATGACCATTAGAAACTCGCATGACAGATTTATATGATATTCAACTCAAGAAAAATTTTAAAGTCCCTCAGTGTTACAAGAATTTATGGCCCACCCCTGTTATATTGCCTATTGACAAACCGTCGTAAGGACTGCCGAGGCCATGGCGATATTGCTTCCGCTTATTTATTATTTTTAAAATTAAAATTACAAGAACATGCTTTTTGTTTTATAAATAAATTCGCGACCGTTTCAGTACTAAGGTTTCACCAGTTGATTCCAGACATCTAACTGTCGCGATCAATATTGTGAAGTAAGTGGCAATGTAGACTAACTCGCTTTATACTTTTTTGTTATTAAATGCATATTGTGCTTCTTTTATTGCAACTGATTTCGAACTCTTAAAACTATCAATAACCTAAAACCAACGAATAATATTGTTAAATAAGTAACCACACGTTTTAAAATTATATAATTAAAAACAGCTGAAGGTAATTAAATATTTTTATTTAAAAATGAAAAGTTTACATCTTTATAAATACACTATTAATAATTAAACTTAGAGTGGACCGTCTTCCTCAATTTTTCTTAATGTCTTTTTAACCCCTTCCATCATACGCTGGATCACACTTATATCGACTTTTTTGACACAATTCAAAGTACGCTTTTTCAACTGATCCGCTGTTGTGGCTTCCCAACAATCTTTATATACTAATTGAGATAAAATTCCCCAGAAATGTTCAATCGGTCGCGCCTGGGGCACGTTACGAGGATTAGCCTTCTTCTGGTCAAAAGGTATATTCTTGCTGTTTAACCATTCCAGCGTAGATTTGGCATAATGGCATGACGCCAGATCAGGCCAAAACACAAAATTATCCTTCTCGTGATGCTTTTTAATAAATTTGAGTAATTTGGGAAGACATTTCGACCGATAAGTTAATGCATCCACAGCTACTCCACGTCGAGTTTCAACAAAAAGACTTGACTTTAACTGATATTGCACACCACACTAAAATTTTTGGTTCGAATTTAGATTTTCCGATGAACTTAGCAGAAGAGACGCTTTTGTTATCAGAGGTACAATAGCTTCGGTTTGCAATAACAGAACTGTTCGCAAATGTAAAGTATTTTTCGTCGTCCATAATGAGTAATGACAACCGAATCTCATTTAAAAAAATTTTGACGCAATAATCTACACTTGTCGGGTATTTCATTCAACTGTTTTTCGGTATATTTCGATGTAACACTTCTTTTGTATCTGTGTAAGGCAATTTTTTTTTAATTACGAGAAATTGTATCTTTCGAAACTTTAAATTTCTTCGCAAGTTGGCGTGTGCTCACCCCGATTTTGTTTTCAGCTTCCTTTTTCAATAAATTCAATTTTTTTTTTCATTCAAAATCGGTGTTCGACCAGGTTTTTTCTCTTATTCTCTACATTACCATTATTGTAAAATCTTGAAATTATTGAATACACAGTTCTCCTGCTGTCACCCTCTTCTAAAAAGTGCTTTAAAACATATTTCTTATTATAAGTTCCAAGCAATTCAAAGATACGTTTTCGTAAATAATTTTGTTCGCTAACTTTCATCATGAAAGTTTGACAGTAAGGCAATTAAAAACAATATCGAGACCCTATCAAAAACTTCCAAAAACAATTGAAACATTTCTGCCATTATCAGCATGCTACGATCAATTTAAAATTTGTGCAGCTACTTATGATACATACCTTATTACCACAATTTCCACATAGAACATACTTACATCTTTAATGGTGGTAAAATTTTTTTGGTGAAAGTTTGCTGCTTCAAGGCAAGTGCCCCAGCGCGTCAGAATTGGTTCTGGTGGTAATTGAACATTAGGACATTTTTCTAAATACACTTCTCTACGAAGTTGTGCTTTCAAAAACACCTTCTTAGTGTTAGATATTAATTTATTTACTGTCGGATATTCATTCCTCACCAATTCTGCTACTTCTAATTTAACCCATGTGCAAGGCAAGTAATGTGCAACAAATCTGGATAAAAAACTTGTAAATTTTTGCCAGCTTTTAACATGTACGCGACGCCATCCATATATAAAATTTTGATTGACTTAACACAAGGTACTTAACACCGTTATGCAGTTTAGTGTCAGTTACAATTATAAACAGAAACAAAGATTGTACCGCTCTACGTTAAGTTCGTCTGTCATAACTCACGATGACGTTGGACCGAATCCAAATTCATGCGGGATTCTCAGATGTTTACATCGAAGTCACGAAAGAAGACCTGGAATCTGCAAACACTCTCGAAACAAATTTAAAACATTTCAATACGAAAATAATGAACTGTGAATTGTGGGGGTGAAAAAATGTGATTGGCTTTCAGTAATGATTAAGGTAGTGATTGGTTGTCCGAGAGGTGGTAATTTAGGGGCGAGTTTGAGAACACGTGCATATTATGTTTCATAGAATTTTAGAATCACAAGAAACCGACTAATGGAAATGATACACTTTCCGTGAATCTAGTTTAATCAACAAAGGGTTTAGGCATTTTAAGAACGGGTGAAAACATGACGGAAAGATACAATAGATGTAGGGACCATGCGTTCGTTGTAGCGCGATTAAGATTACCAGGTACTTTGGTCCGGCAATCGGTGAATTAGCAGAGAGTGAAACACCTGTCAAATTTGACAAAGAATTTCTAAATCCACTTGTGAGTGACTTAGACTAAATTTACAAGAAAAGATAAAATACTCTGAAACAAATTGATTTACAAGAATGTTTGCATTAAGATAACATAAATCTGAAATAGCTTGTAATATAAGATACATAAATGATTATTTGGTTTCGTAGCGAAACAAAGACTTATCCCCTTTTTTAAGATAAGGGCTTATTAAAAATCTGCGACATGTCTGTTGGTTTGTGTGATTGAAGTGGGAGCTCGTGGCACTCGTTTATCTGCTACCTTAGCACTGGGGCTATCCCAAACAACCTTTCATGAGCGTAATAAATCCCCAATATCTATTGGATGGTCGAATTCAACACGAATTACATAAATTAGCTTCTACAGCGAAAAATAATAACCAAACGCTCAGGAATATCGCGAACACACAAGCGGGCGATGGGAATAATATACAGGGTGAGTTATTAAGCGCCCCTTCTTCCATAGCTCATTTATAGAACGAGGTGCAAATTTTTTTCTTTCACAAGGAGATTCTACCTATTGAGCACTATAATCTAAAATTATTTTGACACTTACAGAGTGTTCCGTAAAGTAATGGCAGCATACAACAGTTTTTTTTTAATGGAACACCCTGTATATTTTGTCATAGAAAGGTTTAGTAGTTGACCCTCTAAACGATGCTATATGAAATATTTTTTTACTTAAAAATTTGAGAGTTATTAACCATTTTTTTTAAATGTTCGAAATGTTTACTTCTGTTTAAAAATTTACTATAAATTTATTTCTTGACATCCAACAATGAAAGTCGGTAGTAACAATAACCAAGCTATGAAGGATAACCTGGATACAAATTTATTTAATTACATTAACTATTTTTAAAGCAGAGGCGTGTCAAATTGTTTCATCTTTAAGCTGCCGTAAGTCATTTTTTTTAAATGCAACGCCATCTATATTTTTACATAAGTGGATAGTACCTACATTTCTCTTTATTTTTATCATGGGTTTCCTATAGCTAATCCTTACAGTTCTTTAGTTATTAAATGTTGTTTTCACTTATACGCATAAATAGGTTGTATGCGCCCGTTTATTCCGTCGGATTCCTTCTTTTTTTTTTTCATGTAACGCACAGTATTTGACAACATAAAGCGATTACAAGACCGATCCTCTTACCATCAAACAAAATAATCAGATGCAACATAATTATAATCTTATTGTACGAACACTTTAACACACATTACAGGATATTTTCAAAGTGACCACCTTGCACGTTCCTGCAGGCTTGAATCCCTCTAAGAAAAGAAGCATGGACGTTATCTAACATGCCATCATTTACAGAACGAAATATCTGACGAATACGCTCTTTCATATCATTAATAGTGGTAGGCTCTATTTCATAAGCTCGATTTTTCACGTATCCCCAAAGAAAAAAATCAAGTTTAGTTAGGTCTGGAGACCTAACGGGCCACGGTACAGGTCATCCCCTACCAATCCACTTGTCAGGAAACGCCGTGTTCAGATATTCTCTAACGATATTACTGCAATGAGCTACTACAAATGATCTTCTAAATAAGTTTGTAAAAAATTATAATAAATTTGGCTATTCAAATGCCCATCGAAAAAATGAGGTCCAATTATCTTATTTCCAATTATGCCTGCCCAGACATTGAGAGATCATCTATGTTGGTGATCAATTTGCCGATGAAAATGAGGATTTACCGATTTGTAATAATGAAAATTGTGCCGATTAACGTAGCCATTTTTGTGAAATGTTGCCTCGTCAATAAATAAAATATATTTTGTAAAACCATTATTTTCAGCTTCTTTCCGAATTACCCAGTCACAAAAACGTAAGCGGTTTTGAAAATCATTTTCATTTAAGGCTTGAGATAATTGTATGTGATATGGGTGATACTTATGTTTTTTAAGTATTTGCGTAACTGACGATTGGCATATTTCAATATTACGTGCAATACTCCTAGAACATATATCCGGATTTTCTACAACATTTGCGATTACTCTGAATTCATTTTCGTCGTTATTTGTTGGTTTGCGACGTGTTTTCTTTTCATATTTTATACTGCCCGTACGTTCGAATCTCTCTTTTAACTCGAAAAAACTTCTTTGATCCGGATGTTGTCTTTCAGCATATTTTTGGGCGTAAATTCTGGATGCAAGAAAAGAATTTCTTTCCACTTCACCAAGAACATAAATCATGTCAATTAATTCGTCTTGATTGTATCTCATTTTATAAAAATCAATCAATTTTTTGAAGGGATAAAAGTCTGAAGTTCTAACAAATTTAGACTTGACAGTTAATGCACTTGTTTTGTGATCGCTTAATTATGTTGTCAAATACTGTGCGTTACATGAAAAAAAAAAAAAAAAAGGAATCCGACGGAATAAACAGGCGCATACAACCTATTTATGCGTATAAGTGAAAACAGCATTTAATAACTAAAGAACTGTAAGGATTAGCTATAGGAAACCTATGATAAAAATAAAAAGAAATGTAGGTACTGTCCACTTACGTAAAAATATAGATGGCGTTGCATTAAAAAAAAATGATTTACGGCAGCTTAAACATGAAACAATTTGACACGCCTCTACTTTAAAAATAGATAATGTAATTAAATAAATTTGTATCCAGGTTATCCTTGGTTAGCTTGGTTAGCTTGGTTATTGTTACTACCGACTTTCATTGTTGGATGTCAAGAAATAAATTTATAGTAAATTTTTAAACAGAAGTAAACATTTCGAACATTTAAAAAATGGTTAATAACTCTCGGATTTTTAAGTAAAGGTAAATATTTCATATAGCATCGTTTAGAGGGTCAACTACTAAACCTTTCTATGACAAAATATACAGGGTGTTCCATTTAAAAAAAATCCTGTTGTATGCTGCCATTACTTTACGGAACACTCTGTAAGTGTCAAAATAATTTTAGATTATAGTGCTCAATAGGTAGAATCTCCTTGTGAAAGAAAAAAATTTGCACCTCGTTCTATAAATGAGCTATGGAAGAAGGGGCGCTTAATAACTCACCCTGTATATATATATTTTTTTTTTCAATAAAACAAACACCAACACGCTCCTTTTTTTCGAGATTCAAAATTAACCAATGTACACGGAAGAGGAAAGAAATAGACCTTACAGTTTGTAATCAAAATAAAGAGATCAGCGAAGCTAAATCAGAACTTTAGTTTGTAATCAAATAGAGCATTCAATGAAACAAATATTTATAAACACCCTGAGATAAAATCGTTGAAGCAAAAACGAACCGTAAGATACAACATGCTTTTAGCCATTTATTAAAACTATTCCTCCTTTTGTCTGGGTTAGGGAATCGATGGCGTGTAGATTTTGTATGTTCACATCCATTCCCAGAACACTTATAATAACCAGACATGAGAGAAAAATGTCCTGTTGAATAAACAACAAAATAAGTATACAGTTATATTGGTAAATTATAACGTCTAAATAAAAACCTGGTCAAGTGGGGTGTGATCGAGAATTTATCCATTGCATTTACATAGCAGAATTACGAAATGTAGCCTACTTGACCAGGTTTTTATTTAGACACGAGTTAATTAATTGCATCGGGTGTTTTTTTTAAATCTGATATCTAAGTTGGCCATGAACATTTCAATGTGAACCATCGAAACATCAAAATGACGTAAAGAACATCTTATTCGAAATGAAAACCAATTTTATTTTCAAAACAAAGCAACTGACAGTGACAGAGGTTTCAAAACTCGTGAGACATTCACAAAAAAAAACTTGTCATAGCCAACTTCGACGTCAGATTTAAAAAAAAACACTCGATACAATTTATTAATAAACGAATTCACAGACCGGAGTCTCTTGATAAAAACATTTTAGTTTAGACTTTTAGTGGAGTGTAAAGTAAACAAATTTATAACATGTGGGACTTGGAGGTTAGAAACATAAAAATGTGGTTCAGCTAGTGGCCTGCAGTCCATATATGTGCACTGCACACCCTTGTGCAATTCAAAATCTGCCCGTACTTAAATAGTTTTTGTATTTTGCCTTTAACTTAAAAACAAACACAAAGACGCCAGCCAACACGCAAACACTTGCTTTCTAATGTTAAAATGCAAATGACAACCCGGCGCCAGTTAGCAAAGTTGAGCGCTGTAACGTCGTACTGTATTTAGCACCATCTGTTGCAAAGTGCGAATACTTTTCACTTATATCCTCTAATTTCCTATTGGACATTACACCCCGTGCTCATGGCTTCCCGGAACAACGCTGATCTCGAGCAAGAATTCCAGAATAACCAATAACCAACTTACAAACGAAATAAAACCAAAATCTTAGAGTTTGTAAGCAGATAGAGCGATCACTGAAGCCAAAATTAGAAACAAAAAATTATGAAATTGTTAATGCAAAAACGAACCATAACACACTGTTGTTAATCCAAATTTACTTTGGATTCCTTCATTTAGGGCCAGTTGTACAAAGGAGGTTTAAACTGACGTTCAACTGAACCAGGTTCAAAGTGTACAAAATCGCATCAAATTTTATTTATGAATGCATTAATTGCCATGTCATTAAGATCCTATGGGAATTTGTTTTAAACTTGCTTCAGTTAACTTGAGTTTAAACCTACTCTGTACAACTGGCCCTTACTGTGATTACTTTATTTGTCATGAACATATTCTTAATATTTTTAAGTAAATGGGCTTTATGGCATTGAATTGATTTTTTAAAATTTTTGTTTATTTTATTTATACAGGATGTTTCAGTGAAGATGCACCAAACTCAGTATGTCGGTAAATATCGTGAAAAGAAATAAAAGTTCTCTCTAACTTTTTTTTAAATGAATAAGTTGTGAGAAAATCGAAGGGAAAGCAGAATCGTATATTTTTAAAACGTACAATAGATGAAAACGGTCGGAATTCTTAACCTGCCTTAACGTTCGCTTTATTGCTTTATTACCCCATAAACTGTCGCGTCTCAGATGCTATGATGAAACACATTTAGTCCGTTCTGGTTCGCGTTGTAGTGAAGAGTAGGTTATTAATCGGTGTAGTTTATACTTTTCATTTTTTAAGTTTATTAGTGTATGTTTGTGTATGTGTTGGTGCGTTTGCGATGGGCGATTTTACGTTTCAAGAGTACGCAGATATGCATTTGTTATACGGGGAATGTCGGGGAAACCCGCGATTAGCATCACATCTGTACGCGGAAGGGTTTCCTAATCGTGAATGACATCCGCATTATCAAATATTTGTCAGGGTAGGTCAGCGACTACGCGACACAGGCTCTTTTTTACCTGAACAAGGAGTAAGGAACAAATTTGATGTAATTGCGGTTTGCATAAATGTGCGACGAAAACGCACGCTAAATGCACATTCTTTCAAAGTGTTCCAAAGTGTTCACGACTTGCAGTCAAGGGGAAACTTAAAAGCCTCTCATAAATTTTTTCGTTTACGATAGATATTTATTGTCTTCTTGCAACCGCGTGCCATTCATAAAACAATTTAAATCGCTCGTCTTCTTTCACGGCGGCAGAAATTTAAATTGCTACGGTATTTATAAAAACATCGGCTCCAAATTATGCAAATTTCAAGTTGCTCCGATGAAAAATTTTTATTAAGATATTTTGTTTGAAATAATGTTCGAAACGTGTCCCTCAAGTTTGGTGCATCTTCAGTGAAACACCCTGTATACACCGTCTTTCAAAAAATGTGCTACAAAAGGGATTTTTTTTTAGTTATCGATTTTTATAAAAAAATTATTGAGGCAGAGCGCTTCTGCATCCCTTAAAGTCAAATTGGGAAATGTCAGACGAAATTTATCTTGAATGGTATACAGCGTGGACACCGAGAAATGAAGATGGTTTAAGAGTAAAGTGCCCTTATTTTACAAGATACAAGAAAATGCCATAAGAATAAGTCGTTCAAAATTAAAAATTAAAGCTAAATATGAAATTACAACCTCCTCTTTTAAAAATAAAAAAATCAAAATTTATTGTGAATCACTCTTTATACACAGTACATTAGGAAATACTGGTGGGATTAAAGTGTCTGCCAAAATAATATGAATAAGGAAACATGAAATTTGTTCTTATCTCTCAATTAATTCATTTGGTTATGAAGACACTGTATATGTACAGTTGGTTCTTGTCCGATGAAATTTGTATCACAAAATCTTTTAAGCGGACACTAAATCGCGCACTATACACTTTACGTTTCGCAGTCGTTCGACAGCTTCGTCAGAAGTGAAAAATATTTTTCACATTACATATACAGTGTCTTTCAAAAAGTGCGCTACAAGGAAGCATAAACTTTCGGAACACATTGAAGTAATATTTGAAAAATATTTTTCACTTCTGACGAAGCTGTCGAACGACTGCGAAACGTAAAGTGTATAGTGCGCGATTTAGTGTCCGCTTAAAAGATTTTGTGATACACTGTATATGGTTAAATACGCAAAATAAAGAATCAGCTTTTTTACAATATATTTCAAAAACTAATTACAAATTGCGTGTAACAAATTGAATGAGCTTTCTAACACGATGGCAAAGAACTGAGGAGCGATTTGCTCAAAGTCAAATATAAAAGCTTAACCTAAGTAAACATAAACAATGATAAACTGTTACAGTTTATTTTCTCACGTTTTACCCTACAATTTGGGAATTTGGTTCGATCAAAAGGATACACAGTACAATTAACGTTAGGCATTAATTCCTAATTATTCGGATCCGAAAATAATATACAGTTACCTAAACTAACAAGAAAATTGAAGTTGACTTATTCTAACGACGAAGAACTCGTTTGATGGATTCCGTTTTGTATGCGTCTCGCAAGATAACAAGTGGATTTCCCAACAATAGAATTTATTTCGCATGGATATGCAAACTTAAGTACACAAAC
The DNA here is from genome assembly GCA_033060865.1 of Dorcus hopei. Lineage (NCBI taxonomy): Eukaryota > Metazoa > Arthropoda > Insecta > Coleoptera > Lucanidae > Dorcus > Dorcus hopei. Next base: position 65,408,062 of record CM065426.1, on the reverse strand, counting down.
GCGACAGCATCAAAAATATAACCACCGAAATAATAATAAAATGTATAAATCCGACCTGATTATGTGGCGTAAACGTCCGTCACGTCTAAGGGGCTCCACGGCGATCGGATCTTCAAGGGGGAATTTACTGGTACGTGCACTGGCGCCGGTATTTCCCCTTGGACCAAGAGGTAGAACCAGAAGGTACAATCCAAAATAACCAAAAGGTGAAACCAAAACGTAAAAGCAAAAGGTAAAAGCCTATAAGCAAAAAAAATAACGAACATAAGGGCCAGATCGAGAGAAACAGCACGCAAAACTCACCTAGTCGAGTAGGGCTAGGCTGACACAAACCGCGAAGAAAGCGGCTTTTTCGCCCCACAGGTGAACCAGTCAAAATTCGGCGCACAGCCGTACAAATCTATTCTCACCTCCCAGGTGGAGTGGAACTCGTTAACACAAAACTTGCGGCTCACAGGACGAATAGAAAATTAATGAAATATGACGCTTCCCTCGGCCGGCGGAAGAGGAAAAAAGAACAAAAGAGAGAGAAGTATTCGAACGTACAAATGGCCGATTTTTATGACATCAGCGGAAACCAATCAGAATAAAGGGCAAGGGTTACGGACATACGCACCGGTTTTCAGATGCGGAGGTTTCTAAAACAAAAGAATTTTACCAGAAAGGTTTGGGTAAATTACGCAGACGAGAACTTATAAATTCCTACGCATAATGTCGGATTCGACACGAGTGTGCTAAAAATAGATCGTAGCGTTGAAATGTGTACTATACAGGATGTGTTCGTATACAGGCGGAAAAATAAACTGTAACAATGTATATGTATATATTTATAATCCGACATTATCCAGCCCAAAATTGTATATTTACTATACTATACGAAGCCCGACACCTACTTACGAAGCCCGAATTCGGGCTTCGCAATTTTTACTTGTATAAAAGCGTTGTTTTGACTCCTATTCGTTAGAATTACAGATTTTCGGTTTGGCGGGTAAAGTCAGTATATATCGAAAGATACACATATTTGTTTCAAAAAAATTCCATTTAGGGGGCGCTCGGTTGCACTCTATATATCAGTACATACATTACAGAGGTTTATCTGATATTACCCGCCTTAATATTTTTTGGGCATAATACGAATCCTTTAAATATAACAACAGCGCATACATGATTTCAACTATAATTTCTTAGTGGCACAACCTCACGTTCGCTCGGGAAAGGACAAATGATTGAATTCAGAGCTGCATTACTTTAAAATGGTTACTGTAAGTAATTTTTTTGAAAATTTGAAATGGTAGGAAGTTGCGGAAAAAAATTAATAACAAAACTTAACGAATTTGACGGCGATATAATTATCTTTTGTCAACCGAAAGTTGGTGCAAAAAATTTTGAAATTTCAAACGGGAATACGTCGATTTGGATATCACTGAATATTAGAATTAGAGAAGAAATAAATTTGTTCGCATTTCATACAGTAACGTATCATATTAACCCAGATATGCCCAAAGTTTTTTAGCATATATCTAGTCTAGAAACACATATAAGACACATTGTTAATAATAATAATAATAGGTTTTTGAAGGTGTCTTATATATAGGACAATAAGCACATAATATACTACATGAACACAGAAAAGCATGGTATATTGCTTACATATTACAACAATTATTTGGTATGATATGTAATGAAACATTTCACATGTAGACCAATACCACATTTTTGACACCGGGTGGTGGTTTTTTGATGACAACTGCCACACCTAGTTTGCTTCTCTTGAGGGATTACCCAGTGGTCAAGTCTGACATAACGTACTTCTAGTTCTTTCTTCAGCGATGGATGTCCTTTTTGATATGTAAAATCTTTCTTGTTTTGAAATAATAGAACATTTGCAATACTCCTTCTGAAGGAAAGTTGGTCCATTGTTCCTCCTAACTTTTTGTGGATCTGCCACGCATTGTGTACTGCCATATCCACACAATGACTGATAAGTGGAAAGTACCATTTCTTTCCTCGTACAGCTGTTCGATACAAACTTATGTTTTGATCTGAACGATCAACGCCTCCCATACTTCTATTGTACGATTTTACTACATGTGGTTGTTCAACTTGGATAAATCTTTTTTCTTTTTGAGAATATCTCTTCACAGAATGTAAGGGGTACACTCCATTTACATTAGATCCAAAGGTAACAATGTTATTGTCGTGCCATTTAATAAATATTATATTGTTGTCCCTTATTTTTATATAATCAAAAGATCCACGTTCACTTTTTTTCATAATTTCCGATTTACATAACCTACTACCAGGAATACGGTTTTCTCTTATAGTGCCGGATCCATACAAATTTTTTTCTAGAAGTTTCTCTAACAGCACAACAGACGTAAAAAAATTATCAAAAAACAAATGAAATTTCAGATTGTCCCACTTCCTCCTCAGTACATCTGCATATTCAAGCACCAACCCCTAAATCTTTATATGCGACACTAATATTTGTAGCAGCTCCTTGGTAGGGCTCAAACCAAGTTATGTAGCCTTGTCGTGTAGTTCCGACCCAAAGTTTGTAGCCGTAGCGTATCGGTTTTCCGTGAATATATTGCTTACACCCATGTCTACCTGTGTATGGCACCATTGCCTCATCTACGCTATGCTCTTCTTCTACATAGGCGTTTTCCAAAAATTTTTTATTTAGGTGAGTAAAGAGCGGCCGTACTTTGGCAAATTTGTCTGAATTGTTCAAAGAATTATTATCCTGAAAGTGAATATTGGACAAAATAAATTCAAATTTATTTCTTGAAATTGCCCTAGAGATCAATGTATTGTGGGAATCTTCAGAGCGTTCTCAAAATATTCTTCTTCTAGGGATTGGCACGTAACCAATAAGAAGAAGAGTGCCAATAAAACATTTCATCTCACTTATTTCGACACGCATTGATCTATTTTTCTGTGAGGCGTAGGTATTGGTTTCGCGTGTCATTATTTCCAGCAGGTTTTCATCAAAAAACAAACTAAAGAGAGACGCAGGCGTTGATTCTATTCGATCACTCATATATGAGTTTTCAAATGAGTTTTCAAAAATATCGTTATTTTGTTCTAAGTCTTCTCGGACGTAATCAAGGAATTTTTGCTTTCTTGGACCGCTTTTTAATTTTAGCGCATTTTTAACTTGAACCAGAGGAAGTTCATCTTCTGAATCCCAGTCGCTATCTAAATTATATTTTGAGGACAGTTCAACCTCACCTTGCATTTGTGATGCTGGCAAATTATTTATGTCAAGATTATCTTCATCGCCAGAAACCTCGTCAGTTAAAGTTCCACATGCATTGGCTGGTGGTAACAATGTAATTGTATCCGCTTCTACATCAGAATCCTCTAGCATCGACAGCGCTTCATGCAAGGAAAACCCACTATAACATAAAAATTTAATAGCTACTAATATTGCCAATGTCCTACATATAGGTCGATCACTTTAGAACTTCAAAAACAAAAAAAACTAAATATTATTAACAGCCAGAATGAACGTAACGTAAACTTTACATCCATTATATAAACAAAGAACCAACCAATAAAAATTTTCAGACGGATACTGTAGAAAAAAATAACTTACGTTGCAAACCGAACGCCATATTCTGCCATCTTTAAAAAATTGAAGAAAACAAAACACCCACTCTAAATATTTGAACTTGTAATTGCACTAACGTCCGTCAATAGCGTGATACACTTCTAAACTAATAAGCATGAACGAGTATAGCACCTCTGTCTGGTTCAAACAGACAAGTTCAGGCTTGTTCGTGGTGTACTACATATAGGTCATTGGACATATCTTCGTTAATATACTCAAAATCGTACAGTAATGGGTTACTTTACTATATAGCAACCATACTGTATAGCAACGTACTAACTACTATTATTTTTCATCCATCATTTGTGACAGTTATTAATGTGACAGTGATTAATGTCACTTCTATTAAACTTTAATAAAACACGGTACTGTATGAAATGCGACAAAATAGTATACGCAACTCGTTAGAAAAGTGTTTTACTAAACTCATTTGGCTTTTAATTTACTCGTTCGCTGCGCTCACTCGTAATCAAACAAGCCAAACTCTTTTAGTAAAACTTTACTTTTCTAAACTTGATACGTAATATACTATTACTTGAACACATTTTCGAAAAAACTAAAAATGTGCCGAAAACGACTTTTATCTTAATCATACATCGTTTTAGCAGATGTACAAAGTTAGAACGTTTGATGAGGATTAGGATAACTGCCTGATACCTTAGTTTGTACATTTTGTATTCGACTTCTCAAGCTATCAGCGGCTCACAAAATTCGGTTCGTTCACAAAATTACGTGTTTACGTAATCTAAAAACAATAAACAAATTTAAATTTTTTAAATTAGTGTTTCAACACCTTCTATTTGCTTTGCGCAGCAATGCTGCTTGTCTTTCGGCCATTAGCCATTCCAGACAATTACGACGTATATTTATAGCTGGGTCTAAATCCTTAGACTGCACAAACATCCATGGCTAATGGTGGGATTCGAACCCACGCCGCCGAGCGACACGACTTTCCAAGTCGGCTAGGCTAGATCGCTAAGCCACTCGGCGGCCCTTTTTGAAAATATTGAAAAATTAAAAAAAAATAAATAAAGAATTAATTCGGTAAAGAACAGAAACAGTTTGTTCCTTATCATACTATGTTGTAAAGTTTTACACAAACTAATACGAGGTATGATTAAGACAACAGATTACCGTGTTTCTATAGCAAATTTTAATGTTTTCTCGAAACTATTTAAAATATCAAAAACCTGTTCAAGTAAATTTTATTTCTTTTTTAAAATCCTATTCAGTAATACCAAGCTCGGCAAATGTATGTATGTATGTTCCCATTTGAAATATCAAAGTTGATCTTTGCTGCAAGTACTTCCGGTTGACATTGAAAAATAATTTATATTGTCATCAAATTCATTAGATAGCCATTTGTTATTAAACAACTTCCTAATACATCATATTTTCGAGAAATAGGAATGACACCTGAAACACTTGGTATAAGAAATAAAATTGTTATCGATTGTCAGTATGAAAAGCAAAACCAGGTTGGCAATCTTGGATCTCTTCGTATAAATTGATTGAAATAAATTTAAAAAAAAACTGATCTTTAAATCAACAAGAGGTGTATTCTTTCGATCTGAACGAAGTGAATGGATTCAACTGAACAAACTGAAAGTGAATAAGTATTCAGTTCACTTTCACTTTCGAACTGATCGGCAAGATTATTTGTGCAGTAAAAACTGAATGTAATAACTGTGAATAAATATTTCGTTCACTTTCACTTTCGAACTGATCGGCAAAATTATTTGTTCAGTAAAAATTATCACATTATTATCACTTATTTCACAAGAGTGGGTGAACTAAATACAAACGAGAAAATACGACCAAATTGAATATTTTCACTTTTGCTGATCGCATTCACTTCGTTCTCATCGAAAGAATACACCTAAAAAATCAATTTTTTATTTCATTAATTTTTATAGGTTTTCGACTTTTTCTTTAAATTATAAAAATATTTAAAAAAGATATCACTGATCTTATTTCTTAGGGAGAAAAACAATATAGTGTTTAGTAAAATTTTATTTTTGAAATCCAAATAGTGAAATTCTATAGTAAAATAAAATAACATAAAATGTATTCTAAAAATAAACACGAGAATTCAAATCGAACAACCTAAATACACGGGGAAAAATATTTGTAGAATTAACCATTTTCATGGTTAAATAGGACCTACGAATTTATTTATTTCAATGAACAATACATATTTTTGATTCAACAAGTCTCTTATTGAGTTAAATAAGTTGAATCAAAAATATACAATGCTCACCAAAAAATCGACATCAAATGGGAAAAATTTTTATTTCTGATTTTTCGAAAAAAACTTTTTACGTCAATAATTTGTGCTTATCTGAAAATCTATTTAGCCCCTATTAGATATACCGAGTGATTTTTAATTAGTTAGAAAATAGCGTTTTTCGAAATTGCCAAAATCCTAAAATTGTTATTTCTTGGAAATTAATCAAGATTTCAACGAGATTTTTTTACTGTCTATTAGTTTTAGCTTACTGAATAATCTCAAGGCCAGAAAAATTGAATTTTTCAATTTTTCAACTTTCAATAAAATTTCACATATCAAAACTTAATTTTAAACTTCAAATAATTTTAGATGAAAACTTCAAAGATTTGTAATTGTGAAAAAAATAGAGGAAGGTATTTATTGCTTTAGATATTTTATTATTTACCGAAGTTAAAGAAAAAATCGTTATTTTCTGGTAAGTTAAAACTAATACACAGTAAAAAAATCTCGTTGAAATCTTAATTAATTTCCAAGAAATAACAATTTTAGGATTTTGGCAATTTCGATAAACGCTATTTTCTAAGTAAGTAAAAATCACTCGGTATATCTAATAAGGGCTAAATAGGTTTTCAGACAAGCACAAATTAAAAAAAGTAAAGTTTTTCCGAAAAAACAGAAATAAAAATTTTTCCCATTTGATGCCGACTTTTTGGCGAACACTGTATATTGTTCATCCAAATAAATAAAGTCGTAGGTCCTATTTAATCATGAAAATGGTTAATTCAGCAAATATTTTTATCTCCGTGTATTTCAACTGTTATTTCATAATAAAAAAAAACAGAAAGTGAATAAATAATATTAAAAATTGGATGCAAGTTGAAACATTCATTTATCCCTAAATGCATTATAAATGAATGTTTTAATTCGCACCCAATTGAGATGTCCCAGCGTATTTTTATGATGAGAAATTAATTCCTCGCACTCATGTTTTTTAGGAGCAATTTTTCTCTTGATGTGGTTCCGAAAATGGTTTGAAACTATTTTCTTCTCAGGTTCTGACCAGCGATGTCTCCTGGATTCTGAAAGGCAAATATGAGTTGATCGTTTTTTACATGATAAAAAATGCTAAGCGGTACCATTTTTTTTTTAATAATTATTTTTTTCTCTTTATTATCTTTTTTCTTTTTTCCTTTATTTTTGGTCTCTGTAGAGTTTTCATTATTGCTAATATCCGCATTTTCTTTCCCTGAATCTATGTCTGTCTCTTCATAAGTCTTTTTGTTCCCATTATTCGACAGTAACTTACTAGCTTCATCAACGATTTCTTTTCTTCCCAGTTCTATATTCATGTTCGTTTTAATTTTGTTTTGGAATGAACACGCTATGTGATTTAAAACTCGTTCCGAAGGTGGAGCAGATTGATCTTCTTTATCACTATTTTCTGAATCTGAACTGTAATATACATCTCTTTCCAGTTCAATTTCATTCAAACTTTTTCCTTTAAATTGTGTTCCTTTTCCTTTTTCTAATAACAAAAATATCTTGGCAACTTTTGCCGTTTGATATATATCCTGGGGCAATCTAAAGAAAATAATTAGTTTATGAAAAACAGATCCTATTGCGTAACATACCTGTAGAATTCTTCATGGGTTTCTTTTGTGTGGCCCATGAAGGTAGCAACTTGTTCCATTTCATTATCTTCCATATCCATCAACTGTAATATGGTAGCAATATGTTTCCTGAATCTGGTTGAAGTTAAAAGCGTTGCATTTTTAGCACCACACTTCAAAGCGAATTTTCGCATTACATTGGCTCCATTCATCCACCTGCTTTGGGAATCTGGATTGGCAAATAAATACGAATTTTCCTTCGGTACTACAGAGGTAGTACTTCTAATTTCAAGCAAAGTTGATATGAATTTTTATAGTCTATTGGAAAATAAAATGGGAACAGGTTTTGAGCGCTTTCCACCTGTGATAACTCTCTTAAATTTTTCTGTTAATATCTTTTCTACTGGAGTAAGGATTTTCATGAAAGCATCATCATTTTTGGAATTTCTAGCAGATGAGGTATACGTGTCGATTTTCAAATACTGAACGTCACCCACCCGCTTGCGATTAAACATTATTGTTAGAGCCAATACGCATTCTGTCAAAATCTTATAATTTTCTCTAATTTTAGGATCTCCCGTATTTAATTTGCAATACGCGTTATCTGCAAGGGTATTTATGTAAGTCTGAAGGGCAAAAATGTCACTTGTCGAAGGTAATTCTATTGGTTTTCCCAATTCTTTTCTTTTAGGTTCTTTAAGGCAAGACTTGACAACTCGCTACACCAGTGCCCATCTATCAATCTTTTTAATTCCTTTATTTCTCTTTTTTTGTCAGTTGAGTCTTCCCAGGTAATATTTGGAATCGTTCTTTTTTCTATTACAAGTTTTAGAGCAACTTAATAATAATAATAACGGTTTATTGTCATTATTTTCTCTCAGTTGAAAGAACGACAGAGTCAACAAGTAAATGTATGGTATACAAATTTTACATAACAGATATATCGTCAATACAACAAAAACACATTTAAAACATAAAAAGCGACAAGAATGAACAAGTAATAAAAGGTGGTGAGTCGCAACCGCATTTATATGTCTCACCGCTGTTCTTTAGTTAGAAATTCATTAAAGCTGTAAAAGCAGTTATGTATTAAGTAATCCTTTAATTCTTTCTCATATAGTACATTATTATTTATATTTTTCAGGTAATGAGGCTGTGCATTATATGCTAGTATTGCTCGCTAATAAGGGCCACGTTCGAAAAGTGTCGAATTATGCTGCGGGATAGCTAGATTGTTGCAATGTCGTGTTGTCATACTATGTGATATATCAGAATTTTTAGTGAATATAGATTTATTATTTATTTCTTTGAAATAATAGAAGCCGATAAATATAAAGGCTTGGAACAGTTAGTATTTTAAGATTCTGAAAGTAATATTTACATGGCGTTTTAGCTGATACATGCATTAAACATCTTATTTTTCTTTTTTGACAAACAAATACCCGAAGGACTTGCAGACCAGAACAGAATACTGTACAAGATATGAGATTGCACATGGGAATAATAAATTGTTAATAGAGTCTCGATGTTAACAACATTTCTTAAATTATATATCATATAAAATGCTTTATTTAACTGGTTACAAAAATTGTTGATTTGGTCATCAAATTTAAAAATATTATCAATATTTACACCCAGAAATTTTATAAGATTTTCTTGGCAGAGTGACTTACCACAAAAATGTACATATAGGGATTCAAGTTTGGGTTTGTTGGTGAATAGAACCATTTTAGTTTTCATCCGGTTTAAAACTAAGGAATTTATGTCGCACCAGGCTGCCATTTCATTAATTGTTATGGTAGCTGCAAATGAAAGATCAGGGAAATTATTTTTTGTAACAATACACGATGTGTCATCGGCAAATTGGTATATCGACTGCGCATTTAAGTGAAGGTATAAGTCATTGACATAAACCAAGAAAAGTAAAGGCCCCAGTATTGAACCCTGTGGTACGGCTTGAACAACTTTATTTTCCGATGAGTACATACTTCTAATATGACCTGACTGTCAATTACACTACTAACGCATACTCGTTGTGTTCTAGATGTTATGTATGACTTAATAAGTAATAATGCATTGCCTCTTATTCCATAACTGTATAGTTTATCGATTAAAATTTGATGATTAATAGTATCGAATGCTTTCGATAAGTTAAAGTATATTCCCGCTACTTTGTTACCTTTGTCAATGTTTTCCAAAATACATGTTATGGAACAAAATATTGCTTGCTCGCAGGATTTTCCAGGCAAGAAGCCATACTGACATTTATTTATAACATTATGTTTGCTAAAAAAAATCAAATAATCTAATATATATTATTTTCTCAAAAATTTTGGAGAATGATGATAAAAGCGCAATTGGCCTGTAGTTCTGAATATCGAGTTTAGAGCCACCTTTAAGAATAGGGATAATTTTTGCTTCCTTCAAACGAGATGGAAAATTTGCACAATTAAACATTAAATTAATTATATCTGTACGTGGTTTAGCAATAAATTCTGAACATTTAGAGACAATAAAACCTGGTATCTCGTCTAACCCGCAAGACTTTTTTGGGTGGACCTGTTTAATTACTTTACAAATTTCGGTTTCGTTGGTTGGGAAGAAATATATGCTTTACGAAATACTTTTAATTACATTTTTATCGTGCAAGTTAGGTAGTGGAGTCAATGGATCATTTTAAAAAAAATGTTAAAAAGTTCAGCGACTTTACCGGGATCATTTATAGGTCTGTTATGAAAGTTCAGAGAAATATTTTCAGTAGGCTTCATTCCTACATTGTCATTTATTATCTGCCATATAGCTTTTGATTTATTTTGTGCGTTTAAGATTTTATTGTCATTATATGTTTTCCTCGCAGCAGCTAAATATGATCTCATTTCATCCTTTCTTAATTTGTAATAGTTCCATAACATATCGTTATTAAACTGTTTACATATTAAATGTAGATCATTAATTTCGGACAGCTTGCGCTTTATTTCCTGTGAAATCCAGGGTTGCTTTTTATACATTGAAGCTTTAAATTTTACTGATGGAAATGACCTATTGAAATAAAAATAAAACGTATTAAGGAATATTTCATATTTAGAATCAATATCTTTTTCTTCGAGAATGTTATCCCAAGTTTCAGTCTTAATATTTTCTATGAAGTCGTTTATATTTTTAAAATTAAATATTCTTTTATAAAAATATGCATCAGTATTATTGACAGGCAAATCAATGGACATTAAAATATATGAGTGGTCAGAAAAATTAGAAGGTTTTACTTTGAAGTGAGCATATTCACTCGGATAATTAGTGAATATGTTGTCTATACATGAGGCGCTGGTCTGAGTTATTCTAGTGTTTAGTGTAACAAGACGCTGCAGCGAGTAAGAAGAAAAGATATCCAAAACACGAGTTTTATTTATGGATTGCTCATTGAAATTGACATTAAAATCACCACAGACAAAGATATAGTGATATTTATTACACACTGAATTCAAGATATCATTTAAAGTATTGATAAAATTATTTAGATTTGCATTAGGGGATCGGTAGATACATAAGATAAATATTTTCCTATCATCTTTAGTTTCCATCACCGAACAGCAGAACTCGATATCCTTTTCCAGCGGTTCAATATTCAGGATAACTTTATTCATACAGTGATTATTTTTTACGTATATAGCACAGCCGCCACCTAACTGATATTCTCTAGAAAATGAAGATACCAACGAATAATTATATAAAAAGAATTGGTCTATTTCATTATTTTTAAGCCAATGTTCGGTGAAATAAATAAATGTCGGCTGCTCCTCGTTTAACAAAAAATCAACGTCATTTTTTTTATTTCGTATGCTCTGTATGTTAAAGGAAATAAATTTAAAATTGTTTTGTAATGTTACATGGGATTTGTATGATTCAATTTTAGAGGAAAATTTTGTGTATTAAAAGGAGCATCTGGTTTACCTGAAGGAGTAATAACTATAAGATTACTTAGGTTAATAGATGACATGGTCTTTACATAACTATTTATATTCTGAACACTTGCGCCAGGTCTCTTTAAGCGTTCACAACGTTCACAATCGTATTTGATAAATTTATCGATTTGAAATGAGAGTAGTCTTTTGCCGGATTTTGTTATATGAAGACCAGGACCTGTTCTCAGTTTTTCATTTATGACATTATTGATATCTAAAAAATGAACATCAGCAAAATGTTTACCCAGGGTTTCATATACATTATAATTATATTTATAAATTTTATTGTTTATAAGAGATTTCCCCTTCAAGTAGGGTACGCTTAAAACAATACCATTTGTGTTTTCTATTGTTGCAATCGTGTTACACAAGACTTGGGAATTCATCGGATTACCTTTTAAAATATCATTTGTACCTGCTAATAGTATTACACAGTCTCTTTTCGTGAAATCGCGCGACAAACTACTTAAATCTACCACTGTTTCCTCAAGACAGGCATTAGGCTTAAAAATGCTTTGGATATTGTAATTATCGGTTCCTAGTTCCGAAATAAGGTCAGCCATAGCCCTCCCATGACTATCAGCCAGAAGTAGTATCTTCCGTTTCTTCAGTTTTTCCTTCATTTCTGGCAACAACTTCTGTTTGGATTCAACAATTTTGTCTGAAGTTATTTCCTCATCTATTCCTTCTTTTACTGTATGAATATTGTCGTACGTCAATAATTTCGTAGTTTCCCTTGTAGCGACTCGTTTTTGTTCCAGCTTCTTAAGTTTAGACAATCTCACTTGCAAATAATGCACTTTTTTTTTAAGTTCGTTTACTTTATTTATTAGTTTAAACGTTAGTTTGTTAACTTTACTTCTTTTTTTTACAGAACAGTTTTTATTAATTATAGTTTCAGTGGAATCGTTTAATTCAATTCGTTAACTTCACTTACACTCATATTTACATTTCTTGTCACATTTGTCTCATTTATTTCGTCGGTGCTTACAAAACTTGAATTTAGGGCGCTTTTCAGTTTTACTATTAGCTGATTTTTAGTGTTTACTCACAAATACCCCTTTTTGCAGAAATCTTCAATGTCAACGTTTTTCTTCTAACGTGTCGATGTGGTGTCGATTATCGGGACATAGCAACAACGTTTATATTGATTTTCCAAAGTAATCTAAACAATTACAAAGCAAGGTAGCACAGAGTTTTCAAATTTGTGCCCATATGCAAGGCAAGTGATGGCGCTTTGAAATTTTTTGTTTCAAAATCATAGCCGCTGATGAGCTTAGCTGCAGACACAAATAATGCGAAATATTCTGGTTTAAGAGCATCAAACAGCCCTTCAATTTTCTTGTCAAGTGATCTTAGAGCTATCAAAAGTCTACTCATTTCTCTTAATTTATTCGAAACAACATTGGCAATTTGCTGCCTTTTGTGTTTGTTCAGAAGCATTTCTCCGTAGAGGCAAATTATCGGATCGTTCTTTTCTACTAAACTGATGTCGTCTGGACGCATTAAGTCGAATACATCTGCCCTTAATCGAGATTGTTTTGGAAAATCATGATTTCTGAAAACTATCGATGCTGAAAAAGTTTGAGATTTAGATAAACAATATTTTCCTAGTTTTGTGAGGTTTGTAGGGCACTTTTTACAAATTTTAACGTGTTTATATAAAAGTTTTTTACTATAATAACCCAAGCAGAAGGTACACACGAAATAATCTACAGTCGGGTCCTTTGAACGTCTAACTGGATTTAAAACACCTTCTTCATTTCTTAAATGGAAATATCCTTGCTTTCGCAAAGAAGCTACTAAATCTAATCGTTCGTTACTGCGCGGTTTTAAACTTTTAAGTAACTGAACTTCCTTATTTTTTTTTTGTGGTGTCGAAAAAGGTGCCTTGTAAAATGGGTGATAACATCCTCAAAATATATAGGACATATTGTTGGTCTCTCTCTGGCGAGGAGTTTTCATATAATCTTGTTTTCTTCCCTTCAGAATTAATCCATTTAATATATTTAGTTTCACTAAGAAATAAATAACCTACCGTATATTCTGCTATTTGCCTTATATTGTTTTGATCTACGTAAATCTGCTCAGAAATCATGCATGACGTAATTTATTAAAGAAACGTTATTTACAGAAGTAGAACTTTGTTCTTCATTTTGTGAGTCTTTGATGCATGGAATACTATCTAATTGTATGTTGTCTTCACCTATTGAAATCTGAAGGAGTTTCACATTATTATATTTACGACAACACACATGCTGATAACTACATGCCTGTTTTATATATGGAACGACTACAAATTCTGAATCCGAGAAAGATGAACTTTCAGAAGAAGACGGACATTGGGCATCAGAGGGAAGATACTCGCTACCAGAATCTTCAAAATCTTGGAAATTACTTTCACCACTCCCCTATTTGGTACATTAAAATAAGTTATATGCGCCTTTTTAAATATTAATTGTGGATTTGAAATTTAGAATTACATATTAAAAATAAAACAATAAAGTTGATTTAACTTGGAGATGCGGTCAATTAAGGATGGTAAAGAAACTTCTTTTAATTTAAGTCAAGCATTTGGAAATGTTTATTTCCTTAAGCAGGACAAAATTGTTGAAGTTATAAAATGGAAGGCGAAATAATAGACGAAGAATTCATTCAACAGAGCACATTTTGTTTAAAATTAGTGTATAAAGAACGTATTCCAGTTTTATGTCAAAACATTTTCAATAAATTTATGAATTATTAAATTATTATTGCTTTAAGTGTTCAAGGTTCAAATCAAAATACATACTAACTACCTCTGCTAATAATATGTGATTTTAATACAAATTTAAATCTGTGGAATTCAACCATTTTGAAGACTAATTCATAAATGTATTATCATATTTATTATTTACTATTTGATACACTAATTGAAAACTAATTTGCATGAATTCTTCGCCATTTTAAACTTCAACAATTCTATCCTGATGAAGGAAATAAACATTTCCGAAAGCTAGATTTAAATTAAAAGGACTTTCTTTACCACCCTTAATTGACTGTATCCCCAAGTTCAATCAACTTTGTTAAATCTACCAGTGAAAATGTCAACAATTTAAAAATAAAATTACAATTACTATTGAGTCATTCCCTTCTGCCAAGTCTTCATGCATCGATTCCGTAGGTGAAGATGTAATACCACTAAAACCAATAGTCTGTAACATGAGCTGCAAAAAATTATTCTTAATTTTATTAAAAACACGACAAAAATAGCCTGGTTTTCGCGTATTTTGGACATTATAAAAGAGAAAGTTTATTCACTTACATTGTCACTTACGCTGCCATTCTAAGCAAAAAAGAGAGTACCTATGTGACTGTTTTTTGGATTAGTACACATTTAAAGTACCTATCATAAACACATCTTTGTATCATATACAGTGACCGGCAGAAAGTTGGACACATATGGGAATTTTTTTATTATTGATTTCTGAGAAAAATTTATTCTTTATGAAAGCCCCTGTATTTTCTCAAACGCAAAATGCACATATCATAATTTGAATATCTCTAGTCATATACCGAGGAAATCAAAATATCTGAAATCGACATAAGAGTAAAGTACCTTTATTTTTCAAAATGCGCGGTATATTATTCGGAAAAGTTATTCAGAATTGCCATTAGATCTCAAATATGAAATCATGTCTGTGTACGATGAAAAATAAAAGAATCACATTTTTTCAATTTTTCTGGCTTCAAGGTGTGTGTCGTGAAACTTTGCATGTATAGAGCTGAACATTTCTTCAGATGTGACATGACGATACTGTACGATTTGTTTTTCGCTCATCTACGAACTAGAAATTATGATCAATAATATTGATACCATGAAAATTTAACTTTTTTGTGTCCAAAAATTATTTTTCTACTTTGCGTTCACAATGAACTCATTGTGACACCAAAAACAGTTTCACAATGAAGCTCATTGTGAAACTGTTTTTGGGGAAATTTTAGTCAATTTTTAATTGAAAATATTTATTAGATTCTACAAAATAACTCATTATTTATTTGTTACTTAACAGAATACTCACAATGAAGCTGGATAAGAAAAATTAATAACTTGTTAAAGTGACTTTTGATTAAAACGAAAGGTTTTCAGTGTTGCCACGCATTACAACTAAAATTCCCCATATATCAAGGAGATCAAATTTTTGACAATATTTTTCATTTTTTTGTTCAATAAGTGACGCAAAGTAGAAAAAATACTATATTTTACACGTTTCACAAGAGGCATTGTAACACTCGTTCCGTTGGGGCACTCCGAGCTTGCTACGCTTCGCTCGTCGTACCCCAACCCCACTCGTGTTACAATAAGCCTTCTTGTGAAACTCGTAAAATAATATACTATTTTTCTACTTTGCGTTCACAATGAACTCATTGTGATACCAAAAACAGTTTCACAATGAAGCTCATTGTAAAACTGTTTTTGGGGAAATTTTAGTCAATTTTTAATTGAAAATATTTAATAAATTTTACAAAATAACTCATTATTTATTTGTTACTTAACAGAATACTCACAATGAAGCGGGATAAGACAAATTAATAACTGGTTAATGTGACTTTTGATTAAAACGAAAGGTTTTCAGTGTTGCCACGCATTACAACTAAAATTGCCCATAAACTAAGGAGATCAAATTTTTGACAGTATTTTTCATTTTTTTGTTCAATAAGTGACGCAAAGTAGAAAAAATACTATATTATACACGTTTCACAAGAGGCATTGTAACACTCGTTCCGTTGGGGCACTCCTAGCTCGCTACGCTTCGCTAGTCGTACCCCAACCCCACTCGTGTTACAATAAGCCTTCTTGTGAAACTTGTATAATAATATACTATTTGCGTTCTAGACAGCCATGATTTCATATTTTAGATGTAATAATAATTCTGAATAACTTTTCTAAATAATATTTTCACGTATCTTGAAAAATAAAGGTACTTCACTCTCACGTCAATTTCGAATATTTTGATTTCCTCAGTATATGACATGAAGTATTCAAATTTTGACGTATGCATTTTGAGTTTGGGAAGATGCAGGAACTTGTTACAGTTCATTTCTTTCATTCCTGTTCTGAATACCCCCTGTATATGCATCGCCACCGCCCAGCCTTCATTTCTGTTCCGAACACGCCCTGTATATGCGAAATTCGACGTGTCGGATCATTCCTTGGACCGCGTCGTTGTACACGTTGCAGTCAGTGTAGGAATACCCGTATTTCGCCGGCGTAATTTTCTTAAACTTTCGTTTTAGCATATTTCTATTAACAGGACCTTCATTTATTTAAACAAATTCATTTTATATAGGTAATCCCTCCTTAATTGAGTTCAAAATCGCGTGTATGTGAGGAATTGAACGAATTATAGCGAAGTTCTACTTCTGGACGCGTATTATGCGTGACCTTTGTCCTTTCAGCCGATTGGTTCCCGCTATTACTAAGAAACGGTGTCTCGCTTGTTGAGAATCCTTCCTTGTTTGTCAAACGAGAAATGTTGCGCCATTGTCAGAACGAAACTTGCTGTCTCTTGGGTCACACTCTCTTTCGTAAATATTTTTATTTGTGCGTGCCATTACATCGAAGGGATGTTAGTGCATTTCTACGGCTAATTGCCGACTCTGATTAGACCCAGGTGTAAGACAGGAAAACCGCGTATCCCGTGGGTGTCACAGCTTCGCAATAGACCGAGGTAAGTTCCATACGCAGCAACTCTCGGTTTGACTTATGTGTTCGTTTTATTTCATTTCTTATAGGCTTTTCTCGTGAGCTTTTCTCGTGAGCTTTTCTCGTGAGCTTTTCTCGTGAGCTTTTCTCGTGAGCTTTTCTCGTGAGCTTTTCTCGTGAGCTTTTAGCGTGAGCTTTTATCGTAAGCTTTTAGCGCTTTAATCTGGAACCTACATCAAGAGGTATTTCTCGTTGGGTGCATCGCGAATTACGGCGGTGAAGGCTCCCTCCCTCGCCCCTCTACGCGGAAGCCGGCACATTACAAAGTGCCGCGGCGGCATCGCCGCAAAGACACCGACAAACACGCCGAACATCAAAGGAATACAGGTCGGAGCGTTTTGATTTCTTTTCGTAGTTTTGAGCGATATTTCGCGGATTTTATTTCGGATCCATTGCTTTAATTTTGTCGCAATAAAACTTGCAACTTATTGCATTCTCTTGCATTTTGTGGCATTAGTGACGATTTGAATTATTTTAAGATAGATATGTAGCGATTTCGGATCCGAAAAGTTAGGTCTATGGTCTTGTTGTGTACTTAGATCGATCGACTTGCGTTGAATTTGTTTTATTTTATTTTTATTTGTGTTTTAGCAATAAAAGTGTTCATGTTTTGGACGTAACGTGTTTTCTTAATTTTTCACGCGATCCCTTTCACAAAAAATTAAGTGGCGCCTGTTTTGGTTTGGCCTTCGCGTTTTGGTTAGAGAACCCCTCCCGTCCCACTGTGCTGGCTGGCAACATTGGAGTAAAGTTTCGCTCAATGTAAACTTCTGCCTATCTACGCAGGTAGGTAGCAAGTTTTGGCGCCCAAACGCGTGTGGCTCGATTTTGCTTTGCGTTTTGTTGTTTTGTTTGTCGTTTAAGAGTATTACGTCCAGAACATTTATTTTGTTAGAATAAGTTACGCATTATAATGGAATATAAACTATTACCGGACCGTCTTAATTCTGAGGAATTAAATTATGAATTATTGGTAAGAGGTATCCAAATTGACGGAACAGTTGCGCAAAAGCGTGCTAATTTAAGACGGCAAATGCGATTGGAAAAAGATTTACGCCTGCCTGTGCCGAAATACGACGTGACTTTTGACGATGACGTGACAGCTCTGCAGGAAAAGATTAGCGAGATTCGCTGTTTAATAGAGTCGCTTCCCGGCTCAACAGCTGTGTGCATTCACGATAAAATTTCCGCTAAGTTGGCTCATGCCATTGGACGCGCTCAGCGCTCCCAACCGACCAATAGTGACGAGACGCGACAACGTGCCGCCATCTTGAGAACGCTAGACGAACTTGCGTTCGACTTCGAACAAACCGCGCTCAATTTTGCGCCGAAAGAACCGGAAGTTACTGGGGTGACAGCGTCCCCTTTACTTGATTTAACCGCGATTGCCGAGCATTTTCAGAACAATCCTTTATCGGTATCTTGCGTAGTTCCGGACTCTATTTCGCCGCCGAGTGCGACTTCAACACCTTTGGCTACTCTATCGCCGCCAAAAGCAAATACATCGCGAATTGAAGCCACGCCTCTCACAGTTAAGGCTGCTACCCACTCTGCGGCCAGTAACGAAATTAAGTCCGTGCCTGTTTCTAAATGGGGTTTGTCTTACAATGGGAATAATAAAGTCCTGTCCTTAAATGCTTTTCTCGAACGTGTTGACGAACTCTGCGTTTCGAGGAACGTGTCCGAAATCACGTTATTCGCTTCCGCATCCGATTTGTTTCGAGAGAAGGCATTAATTTGGTTTAGGGCTAATAGAAAGTTTTGCGATAATTGGACTGACCTCGTCAAACGTCTTCGCGAGGAATTTCAACCCTATAATTACGATGACAAATTGTTCGAAGAAATTAAGAAACGCACTCAAGGCCCTGACGAATCAATGGGAATTTATACGTCGGTCATGATCAATTTATTTAATAGGTTGAGCGTTCCGGTTGCTGAAAGCGTTCAGGTCAAAATTCTTCTGAACAATATTGCCCCTTTCTATCAACGACAATTAGGATTGGTCGAGGTTACTTCGGTAGCACACTTGTTAAGGTTAGGTCGACAGTTGGAAGCTCGTAAGTCAGCTGTTGAAGCATACGTTCCACCCCACGTAAAAATATGGTCTTAGAACCGGACTTAGCGTACGTCCAAACCTGTGCATCGGTTGTATCCGAATGTAAGGTGGAGCCTCCCAAACCTAATAAGACTTTTAAGTGTTGGAATTGCCAGAAAATCGGTCATTTGTCTCGAGATTGTTCCGAGCCCTTAAAGAGGCATTGTTATCGGTGTGGTCGTCCCAACGTCACTACCAAGACGTGCCCGGCGTGTTCTTAAAACTCCAGAACAACGCGCTAGATGATCGGTTAGTACGTTGTTTCAGTATATCAAAGCCGATCGATCCTTTGGCAGTCCAACCTGTTCTTGACTATGTCTTGGCTCATGCTAAAAATGATGAGCGTCCTTATTTAACCGTGTCGATTTTGGGCATCCCGTTTCTTGGCCTCTTAGACTCTGGTGCATCTCGCACAATCGTTGGCAGCTCGGGATGGGAAGTTTTTCAAACTTTAAACTTACCTTTTAATAAGCATGTAACGTCGTGTACCGTGGCGAATGGACAACCTTGTTCTAGTCCTGGTAATGTGGCCACCCCTATCCAACTGCGTGATCGTGTGAAAGTTATAAATGTTTTAGTTGTCCCTGAGTTACCTCATTCACTCATCTTAGGAACAGATTTCTGGAAGTTAATGGACATCGTCCCTGATCTGCGTTCCGGTGAATGGACCTTCGGTAGAGAGTCAATTGACGTGGTAGAACATCTTACCTCTCGGCAACATTTAACTGATCCGCAACAAAATCAGCTGGAGACTCTAACTAATCAGCTGTTTACAAATTCGCCACATGGTGAACTAGGTTGTACTAAACTCGTCGAACACGTTATTCACACAGATAGTGCCCCGATAAAACAACGTTATTATCCCATCTCGCCAGCTAGGCAAACTGTTGTTGACAAAGAACTTGATGACATGCTAAAGCGTGGCATCGTGGAGAAATCAAAAGTGCTTGGTCATCTCCCATTCTTCTTGTGCCAAAAAGATGGAAGTTTTCGCTTTTGTGTGGATTACCGTAAGTTAAACCAGGTCACGACTAAAGACGCATACCCACTACCGTATGTCTCGAACACCCTTGACAAATTGAAAGATGCTAAATACCTGTCATCTTTGGACATTAAGTCAGCTTATTGGCAGATCCCAGTCGCCGAAGAATCCCGCCAATATACAGCATTCACTGTACCTAATCGTGGATTATATCAATTCCGACGAATGCCCTTTGGCCTGCACAATTCTCCCGCGACTTGGCAACGTTTTATTGATCGAGTAATTGGTGCTGACCTTGACCCTCACGTGTTCGTCTATCTGGACGACATCATTATTGTCACGCAAACCTTCGACAAACATCTCGAAGTATTATCTGAAGTCCATAAACGCCTGACTGAGGCTGGTTTGACCCTGAATCAGGACAAGTGCAGTCTCTGCCTTAGCGAATTGAAGTACTTAGGTTACGTGGTGGATCGCCACGGTCTTCATGTGGATCCCGAAAAGGTTCAGTCAATTTTACGAATGCCTAAGCCCACAACGGTTAAGGAAGTACGTAGACTAATTGGAACCGCTTCGTGGTATCGTAGATTCATCCCTGGGTTTTCCACAATTATCGCCCCTTTGACCAAGTTGCTCAAGAAAAATTCTAAGCATCGGTGGGACGAAACTTGCGATGAAGCGTGGGAAAAGATCCGTGAGCATTTGGTTTCCGCTCCAGTCCTTTCGTGTCCTGACTTCACTAAAGAATTCACGATTCAAACCGACGCATCTGATTATGGCGTTGGAGCTGTCCTGACTCAACAACTCGATGATGGCGAGAAAGTCATCTGCTATCTAAGTCGCTCATTATCTCGAACTGAGCGCAATTATTCGACGACTGAGAAAGAACTCCTTGCGATGTTATGGGCGATTGAAAAACTTAGGCCCTACGTGGAAGGTTCTCACTTCAAAGTTATCACAGATCACCATTCACTGCTTTGGTTGAACAAGTTGCAGAACCCTTCTGGTCGATTATGTCGTTGGGCTGTACGCCTACAACAATACGATTTCAGTGTCATACACCGCAAAGGAAAAGAACATGTCGTACCTGATATGCTTTCTCGAACTGTCCCTATTATCGACTCCATCGACTTCGATAATGTTAAGGATAGTTGGTATTTGAATTTCTTAAAGAAAATTCGTTTGGCCCCGGAAAAGTTTCCGAGTTTTCGTGTTGAAGGAAACATCATTTATAAACTCGTTCGAAACACCTATTATCGACTAGCTGAGGATGAGCCTCACTGGAAGCCTGTTGTCCCTAAGGAATCTCGATTACAGATTCTTCACGAACATCATGATTCCCCGACTAGTGGTCACTTAGGTGTCTACAAGACTTACAATAGGATCGCCCAAAATTATTATTGGCCCAAAATGCACGCCGATGTTGCGAAATATGTTCATAGGTGTCAAACGTGTCTTCGCACCAAACCAGAACAGAAAGCTCCGGCAGGCTAATGGGAGGTCACTCTCGAATTTCGCGACCTTGGGAGGTCATTAGCATCGATCTTGTTGGACCACTACCTAGATCTTCTCGTGGGTATCAATACATCCTTGTGGCAACTGATTGCTTCAGTAAGTTCACCTTGTGTTTCCCTCTTCGAAAGGCTACCGCCCCTAAGATCGTTCAGCACATTGAGGAAAATATCTTTTAGTTTTCGGAGTACCTCGTACGGTCATTTCGGACAATGGAGTCCAGTTTAAGTCCAAAGAATATCAAAAACTTCTGACGTCATACCACGTGCGCCCTGCGTACACTTCGTATTATCATCCAAAAGCAAACCCTGTCGAACGCGTTAATCGCGTAATTAAGTCCATGTTGACTGCTTATGTGGCGGAAGACCACCGCAAATGGGATTTATTCCTGCCCAAAGTCGCTTGTGCTTTACGAACTGCACGTCACGAAGTTACTGGTGTGACTCCATACTTCCTCAATTTTGGTCATGAAATGTGCTTGAAAGGTAGCTTAACCCCTGACAATGACCCTGTTAAAGATGAATCCTTGAGGTTGCTCCTCAAGATCCTAAGGATCTACAATCTCGGACCGGAAAGTTCGCAGTCCTCTACAAAAACGTACAGGAAAGGTTGCAAAAGGCTTACGAAAAGGCTAAGGGCCGATATGATCTTCGTAGGCGAAAGGTTGTTTACCAGCCCGAGCAGCGGGTGTGGCGTAAAATTTCGTGTTGTCCGATGCTTCAAAACATTTCGCGGCCAAGTTGGCCACTAAATTTGTTGGGCCTTTCCTCATTAGTCGACGTACGTCTGCGGACACTTACGAACTTAAGGATCTTGATGGTAACATACTTCCTGGTACTTGGAACAGTGAACATCTTAAACCTGATCCCCTGATGAGTAGAGATTGTCTTATTCATATTTCGGCCTGCGGATTGTGGCCTCTTAGAATTCTTCCGACGTATCTTCTGCGTGGAGTAAAAGGCTCCTAAAAGATTCTGTACATTCCTCACACCATCTGTGGAATCGAACGTCTTCGGATGTTCGCGTGCGATGGGTGCCCTAACGATCAGACTCGTTGACTGTGAGATGTCGCCTTGCGATTTACTGAGTTTGTGGGAGTTACAAGAGAGTTGGATCTCGTGAAGACTCTTCCTGCCCTCTCTATCTGTGAATCTGCGTATGAGCGAAGTCTGACAGGCCTCTTGATTGTGACTTGGATCACGCCTATTCGCCCGGGAATTTTTCTTTTCTTCTTGTTTCAACCTTTCTTCTACTCTAGCTCTGTCTCCTTTTCGGATTGATCAGCTCAGCCTTGACGGCTTTGAGATATCCTTCTGCAATCGTCAAAGCGTGTGGGAATGCCAAGCGTACTGGATCTCGTGAAGGTATGGCTTGCCCTCTCTCTGATGTACCGCTGTGGGATACGCTCATGGAAGTCGCGTCTGTAGTATGGTGTGTTCCGTGAGGAAGCCTTTATCTTTCCTGTTTTCTGTCTCTCTCGACTTCTCTCTCTCTTTGGTCTCTACTTTCGGAAATTGGGAGAAAAATTCTGTTCCGTCTGAACTGATTGATACTCGGATTCGACTTATTTTTTTTTGTTATTTATTCAACTTTACTGGACGTGTCTTGTGTTGTCAGATGTGACATTCGTCACTACCGAAGTTGTGATCTGGAGAATGTAGATTCTCTCCCCTTCTAAGTCGTCTCTACGTCAGGACGCAACATCTCCGGGGGGTGAATCATTTGGTTCTCCTGATTTCAATTTTCTTTCGTGGTCTCCGACCAAATCGTTTCGCGTAGTATCATTTCGTCCGTGTTTCGTTTATGTTGGTTAAGCCGAACACCCAACTTCGAGATCTGTCGTTCGCCGACGTGCCATTTCATTTCGGCTGATTATAGTGTGGACATCAGAAATTTTACCTGTGGGCAAAATTTCCATCTTAGTAAGGGTGGGATTGTTACAGTTCATTTCTTTCATTCCTGTTCTGAATACCCCCTGTATATGCATCGCCACCGCCCAGCCTTCATTTCTGTTCCGAACACGCCCTGTATATGCGAAATTCGACGTGTCGGATCATTCCTTGGACCGCGTCGTTGTACACGTTGCAGTCAGTGTAGGAATACCCGTATTTCGCCGGCGTAATTTTCTTAAACTTTCGTTTTAGCATATTTCTATTAACAGGACCTTCATTTATTTAAACAAATTCATTTTATATAGGTAATCCCTCCTTAATTGAGTTCAAAATCGCGTGTATGTGAGGAATTGAACGAATTATAGCGAAGTTCTACTTCTGGACGCGTATTATGCGTGACCTTTGTCCTTTCAGCCGATTGGTTCCCGCTATTACTAAGAAACGGTGTCTCGCTTGTTGAGAATCCTTCCTTGTTTGTCAAACGAGAAATGTTGCGCCATTGTCAGAACGAAACTTGCTGTCTCTTGGGTCACACTCTTTCGTAAATATTTTTATTTGTGCGTGCCATTACATCGAAGGGATGTTAGTGCATTTCTACGGCTAATTGCCGACTCTGATTAGACCCAGGTGTAAGACAGGAAAACCGCGTATCCCGTGGGTGTCACAGCTTCGCAATAGACCGAGGTAAGTTCCATACGCAGCAACTCTCGGTTTGACTTATGTGTTCGTTTTATTTCATTTCTTATAGGCTTTTCTCGTGAGCTTTTCTCGTGAGCTTTTCTCGTGAGCTTTTCTCGTGAGCTTTTCTCGTGAGCTTTTCTCGTGAGCTTTTCTCGTGAGCTTTTAGCGTGAGCTTTTATCGTAAGCTTTTAGCGCTTTAATCTGGAACCTACATCAAGAGGTATTTCTCGTTGGGTGCATCGCGAATTACGGCGGTGAAGGCTCACTCCCTCGCCCCTCTACGCGGAAGCCGGCACATTACAAAGTGCCGCGGCGGCATCGCCGCAAAGACACCGACAAACACGCCGAACATCAAAGGAATACAGGTCGGAGCGTTTTGATTTCTTTTCGTAGTTTTGAGCGATATTTCGCGGATTTTATTTCGGATCCATTGCTTTAATTTTGTCGCAATAAAACTTGCAACTTATTGCATTCTCTTGCATTTTGTGGCATTAGTGACGATTTGAATTATTTCAAGATAGATATGTAGCGATTTCGGATCCGAAAAGTTAGGTCTATGGTCTTGTTGTGTACTTAGATCGATCGACTTGCGTTGAATTTGTTTTATTTTATTTTTATTTGTGTTTTAGCAATAAAAGTGTTCATGTTTTGGACGTAACGTGTTTTCTTAATTTTTCACGCGATCCCTTTCACAAAAAAAATTAAGTGGCGCCTGTTTTGGTTTGGCCTTCGCGTTTTGGTTAGAGAACCCCCTCCCGTCCCACTGTGCTGGCTGGCAACATTGGAGTAAAGTTTCGCTCCAATGTAAACTTCTGCCTATCTACGCAGGTAGGTAGCAAACTTACACAAAGAAAATTTTTTTCTGAGAAATCAATAATAAAAAAATTTTCCAAATGCGTGCATTCAGAAAATCAAAATATTGGAAATCAGTATAAGAATATACATAGTACCTTTATTTTTCAATATACGCGAAAAAATTATTATTATTAGAGTTGTTAAGAATTGTTCTAAGATCTTAAATATGAAATCATAGTTGTCTAGGATGAAAAAATAATTTTTGGATACAAAAAAGAGAAATTTTTATGGTATGAATGTTATTCATTACATAATTTCTAGTTGGTAGATGAGCAAAAACAAATCCTACAGTATATTTATGTCATATCAACTTTACACATTCAAAATTCTGCGATACACAAGCTGATACGAGAAAAAATTGAGAAAACGAAAAATTTCTTTTTTCATCGTAGGTGGTCATGATTTCATATCTGAGATCTCACAATAGTTCTGAACATTTTTTTCAAATAAGACTTCCGCGTATTTTGAAAAATAAAGATATTTTACTCTTATGTCGATCTCAAATATTTTGATTCCCTCGGTATCTGACAAAATGGCGCACAAACACTTAACGTTTCGCAGTCATTCGACAGCTTCGTCGGACGACTGCGAAACGTTAAGTGTTTGTGCGCCATTTAGTGTCCGTTTAAAAGAGTTTGTGATACAATTTTCATCGGACAAGAACCAGCTTTAATTATATTTAAAGATTATTATCCAACACTGTTCTAAAATCTCAAGGCGATTATCCTCCAAAACAACTGATGAACAAGTAAGAAAATGTTGTGTCATATCCAAAAGTTGGGTGATATGATGAAATGTAGTAAGAGTAATACTTCCCAACTTTCTCTCGATATTTTATTATGACGACCGGTTTCGGTTAAATAACCATCATCAGGTCTACAACAAATAGGATAAAAGAGAATTTTTAACAATAAATCTTATACCTAATGACATTTTTTATATTTGTAAAATATGACAGGCTGTTTTATGTTGTTGTAATGTTTGGAAAGTATGATATTCACGGACATAAAAAGAACTATTTAAACTTACCGACAACGTCAAATATGAAAATTAATTGTAAACTGCATAAAACTAATGGTGAAGAGGAGAAGAAATAATTAACGTGTAATTTGCTTGGAAATGCTGTCAAACTTGATGTGAAGTTAGGTAAGAAGCGTAAGCGAATAGAAATGAAGTTGGTTAATTGTTTAAGTAAGTATAGATAGGTTTAAAATTAAGATTTGATCATTTATGCAATTGATGTTAGGATTGTTTTTTAGTTTATGTATT
The DNA here is from genome assembly GCA_033060865.1 of Dorcus hopei. Taxonomy (NCBI): domain Eukaryota; kingdom Metazoa; phylum Arthropoda; class Insecta; order Coleoptera; family Lucanidae; genus Dorcus; species Dorcus hopei. The sequence continues at coordinate 65,381,615 of CM065426.1, read as the reverse complement.
TCATAGGCTTCAAGTAAATTTAGTTTATAACTTTTTTCGTGTTGATGTAATAATTTAGTTTTATTGATGTCTATTGTATGACCTGTTTCTAGTAAGTGTTTCCCTACATTCGATGTAGTTTTGTTACGTATATGTTCTTTTATTCTTGTATTTAAATTTCTACCAGTTTCTCCTATGTATGTAGCATTACAATTGTTGTATGTTATTTTGTATACGCCATTTTTTTCGAGTGTTTGTAGTTTATCTTTACCATTTTGAAGTATACTAAGTATGTTTGTTTTTTGTGAAGTGGCTGTATTGATGTTGTATTTGGTAAGAATTTTTTCAATTTTGTAGTTTATGTTTCCTTGAAATGTGAATTGTTTATAGTTATTGTTATTAGTGTTGTGTGTTTGAGTGTTATTGGTTAATATGTGTCTATTTTGTATTTTATTTATTAAATTAGTTTGGTAATTATTGTTAATAGCTATAGCTTTTATATATTCTAGTTCTTTTGTTTGTTCTTCTTGTGATAAATGAGTATTTTTTATACGATTTAAGTAATAATTAAATGCAGCTTTTTTGTGTATGTGTGGATTATGTGAGTCATTAGGTATAATTATATCTGTTTGTGTGGGTTTGTGGTATATATTAAATTGAATTTTATTGTCTTTTTTAGTTAATGTTAGATCAAGAAAATTTATTGAGTTATTTTTTTCCGTTTCTATGGTAAAATGTATGTTTGTGTGTAAATTATTAATATAATTATGAAAATTGTTTAAAGAATCAATATCCCCTGTCCAGATGCAGATTATATCGTCTACATATCGTTTCCAGTATTTAATATTTTGTGTGTAAGTATTATCACTGTTGTGTATTTGCTGTTCTAAGTTGTCGATAAATATGTTAGCAATAAGATAGGCATTGGGTGAACCCATGGGTAAACCGTCTGACATTTTGTAAAATTTTTTGTTGAATAAGCAAATGTTATTGTTTAGAGTAAGGTTGAATAATTTTATTAGATGTTCGATTTCTTGTTTGTCTTGTGTATTATTTTCTAAAATTTGTTTTATTATGTTTATTGTTTCATTTGTGGGTATATTGGTGTATAGATTGGTTATATCAAAAGATACTAATATGTCCTTGTTTGAAATGTTTAGATCTTTAAGATCGTTTAATAGTTCTGTTGAATTTTTTATTGTTGTAATTTGTAATATTATTAAAGATTTTTATTAAAGTTTTACTGATTATGTGTGTTGGAGAATTTATTGAGTTGACTATGGGTCGTATGGGTATATCTTTTTTATGTAGTTTTGGTTGACTATAAAGTCTTGGTATGGTGGGATTCATAGGCATGATTTTGTTAAATTGGTATTGGTCTATATGTTTAAGTAATGTGTCTTTTGTGTGTTTTAGTGTACTTTTAGTGTTGTTAATAAGATTTTGTAATGGGTTTTTTGTTAATATAGTAAAATTATTGTTAGTTAGAAAATTTTCTATATATATTAGTATAGTAAGAAAATGTTTATAATAAATAGCTACACCTTCTCCTCTTTTGTAGGCCCGATCGGGTCTCATTAGACTATAACCATCGATTGCAACGTTATGTGAATCCACATTTTCTCGGAGCCATGTCTCTGTAACAGCAATAAGGTTAAAAGATTCTTGTAAACACACAGTTCTTTTAAAGTCATCAAAAATAGGGAGCAGAGAACGCACATTTATAGTAGCTATTTTGAAATGCATAATTTACATAATTTAACTACATATGGAGAGCATAAAATGTAAGAAAGTATAATGGCTGACGAAGATAATAAAAGAAAAAAAAAGCTTATATATTTTTAACAATTAAAATAATTGTCGAAACTTAATACTTTCGATTTAACGCAATTAAATTAAATACAACAATAATTACATTATTTAATTACATTATTAAACAGAAAGATGTGCTAATAAATGAACTGTATGATAAAATACGGCTGTTAAATGATCACATCTCGCTATTGAAAACGTGCCAATCGCCGCTCGCTCACCGCATGGACACAAACAACAGACAAAAACCAAACCCTGAAAAACAGTCTGATAAAGCTATGAATTCGAGACCAGCGAAATTTACTACATCTCATTCTGAAATATATGACGAACGTACAAAGATATTTCGTGAAAATTCGGTAAGCAAAGACAGTAAATTTGACGGAAGCCATAAGAAATATGACTCTACGATAAATCTATCTGATGCAAATCTGACATCCACCATAAAGGAATCAAAGGACACCGATGGTATTGTCAACCCAAATAAAGATGATTTTAATCTGACGCACTCTTCAAACCCCAAAGGAAACAATGACTGTCGTGAATAAGAAAATGAAAAAACGTACCAAGGAGGTTCTAGTTGGAAACAGAAGCGTCAATGTAGCAAACGATTTAAAATCAGTACCAAAGAAAGCGTATCTACATGTCTCCAGACTTTCACCGGACACAAGTGCGCTTCAACTTTAAAATTACCTAATTAAGGACTTTCCTGAAATCGAGTGTTCCACTGTTAGCCACAATTATCAGGCAAATTGTGCTTCATTCAAAGTCACGTTAAACTTTGAAAATTTAGATAAAATTTTGGACCCCAAGATTTGGCCAAAGGGAGTCAGGTGTCTCGGTTTTTTCACTCAAGACTCGGGAAGAAACATGCGAGGTAGGAATAAAAATTTGCCATTTAAATGTGCGTAGTGTACGCGGTAAAATAGAAGAACTAGAACTCCTACTTCATTCTATAGAAACTCCTGAAGTGGTTTGTTTATCCGAAACATGGTGTTCGATTCTTGAAGTGGAGTGTTTACGAATATGCTCCTACAAAATTGCTGCATATTACTGCAGAGAAGAATACCGTGGTGGCGGCGTTGCCATATTAGTTCGTAAAGATATCGAATTTAAATCAGTTCCAGTGCAATTGTGACTTTACTCTGATAAAATTTTTGAGGGTGCCTTAGCTAAAATCATTGTCGATGACTTGATCATAACCGTGGAATGTCTGTACAGATCACCAGGAGCGGACTTCCCCAGTTTTAAACGTAATTTGGACATTTTTTTAAATAAATTTGTCAAAGTTAACTGTCCTACATTTGTATGCGGTGTTTTAATGTTGATTTTAGTGTGTCAGGAAGTGCTGACGAAATCTGTCATATATTTCAAGCTTACGGTTTAGTAAAATGTATTAGCGAGCTTACACGAATGTCGGGTATCAATGGTAAGACACTTGATAATATCTTCTCTAACGTTAGCGACAATTTGTTAATTCCAAACTCAATTTTTTCTGATCTCTCTGATCATTTTATGCAATGTGTAAGTTTTTTAGCTCCATGTACCGTACCCAATCAACATGGTGTCTTACTCTTTCGTAACTTTAAATGTCAAAAATCTATTGAAACATTCAAAAATTTGCTTTCGTTGCAAGACTGGTCTTTTATGTATTCTCAGTTTCTTGACAGCAATTCTAAATTCGAATTATTCCATGATACTTTTATTCAAATTTTTGAAGAAGCTTTTCCGCTCAAACGCTGTAGGAAAAATAACTACAATAGTATTCAGAAATCTAAACCGTGGGTGACATCGGTATCTATAAACCGTGCATCACTTTTACGTGATATTTACAAAGCATATAAAAGTACTAATGATGAATATCTGTACGAATGTTACAAATTAATGAAAAAAAGACATCAATCAGTCATAAATCAAGCAAAAAAACGTTATTTTCGTGATTTATTTGCCAACTCAAATGATTTTTCAAAAACTGCTTGGAAGATTATTAAGCAGAGTACTGTCGCATCAGATAATAAGTTACCCGAAACTCTAGTGCATCCTATTAGTATGTTACCAGCACGCATTATTTAATAAAATAATTAATCTAGTTCGTTGCGCCGAGTTACGGCTTCCGGGCAATAAGTAAGCCTAGAAAAATAACATATTTTTTGTAATTAGTTACGACAACGTAAATTCTGATATCAAAAGGTTTTTAAAATAAAAACGTTTTAAAGCTCTATTCAAAACCATATTATTAAAGTTCCGTTTCGGACTTTCGTAACAGTTGGCACCCAACGTGGGGCCTAATTGGCGAAGTTTCTCCTAACGAACCCATAGGTAAAACAAGAAAAAGAAATTCTGAGGACGTTTCTCAGTGGCGCCCAACGACAATACTTAATATGGATAAAGCCACCACCGCTCGTCGAGGTGGCACTACAACAGCATCTTCCGGAGAACCCGCTAACGTATGCTGTCAAACTGTCAAATCAGAGGATCTCCCTGCATTCCACGGTGTAGATTCCGAAATTCCGTCCGAATTCCTAGAAAATGTACAGCAGTACTTCCTCTCAACGGCCAAGCCAGAGTGGATGTGGGTCCAGATTGCATCTAAGAGACTCACTGGTCCAGCAAAAGATTGGTACGTCAGATATGAATCCATTCATCTCACCTGGCCGGAATTTAAATCTCGCTTCATAGAGGAATTCGATGGTACTCACGTCCGTATGAAATTGAACGCAAAACTCCATTCTGAAAAACAAAAACCGACGGAGTACACCGAACCCTTTGTCCTTTTAAAGTGGAAATTATTCGATAGAATATCTCCAACGACCACGGAAGAAGAAAGAATTGTGATGATCGCAGACATGGTCCGTCAAGATTTATGTACGGCAATAACCAGTCCACTGCCGACAAATCTAGATGAATTACTACGCAGAAGTGCCAGACTAGACAGGACAGCATTACCAGTTTTACCGAAGAAGCCACCACCGCCGTTTCAAACCAAAAGGGAAATAAATCAAGCGACCAGGTTGCCAGACTGCCATTACTGTTCGGAACGACATTTCCACCGTGATTGCCCGGTACTCAAGAACCGTCTTAAAGACCAGGGAAAACGGACTGAGGGTTGGCAGCAACAATGTAAGTCCATCCGCCGGCCCAATCCGGAAATAAATAGCCTTGGAACTGACAATCTGCCTCGACTTCAAGTGACGGTAAACCAGCAGGAATTCACAGCGCTGTTGGACACCGCCGCTTCCGCCAATTTTATCCAGGCAAGAATCGCAGGAAATCCAACCCAGGCAGAGGACGTTAATGTCTGTATGGTAGACGTGTCGACTGAACTGAAGACCTGCGGCACTTCATCCGTGCAATTCCACATCGACAAGCAGACATTCGAAACTGATTTCTACATTTCACCAAACCTTCGTGAACCTATCATCCTCGGTCAGCCTTGGTTAAAGCAACAGAGGGCCATGCTTGCTATGCACAGAAGACTTCGGTACCGACAGTCGTCGAACGAAACACTTTATCTCCTGCCAGCTGAAATATCCGAACGTAGGCTAGACGTTAAAAACAGCGTACCCATTCAGCGGCAGATATTTAAAAGAAGAAACGAGTATCCCGACGCACTTTCTCGAAACCCGGAAGATTTATCAGTTCCAACGAGCACGACAGAGATAGACAGACTCTTGCCGCCTTCTGTTCAAGTTTTGGATGCGACCAGTTTAACTACCGAGATAAAAGACGCTCAGCAAGCTGATGAATCTGTAAGACAATTATGCATGCGTTGGCAACATATTCAAGAGAACGGACGGGTAGGACCAGGCGAAAAAGCTTTCAGCCGACTGCACATCGTCGAAGGCGGCTATTTTCGGCGAATAGAAGGAGAACGAAAACTGTTGTTCGTTCCACTTGCGTTGAGAGAAAGGGTCATGTATGTTCATCGCGACAGTCCTACTGCTGGACATCCTGGAGCAGCAGAAACTGAGCGTGCAATCCGACATTACTATTGGCCAAGCATCCGGAAAGATGTCAAGGGTTACGTCAAGAAGTGCTTTAACTGTCGATTCACCAAGAGGGGACCGCTGCAGAAAAATGCTCCACAACCATACCAACCGAGAATTGCACGGGTACATCAAAATCAACATCGGTACCGAGCCAGGTACGCCATTAACCGACCAGTACCAGCACGATTCCAAGCAGGCGATTTCGTGATTTCGGCGCGAGCACACACATACGCTGTTGGAACATTCCCAGACACCTGGACTGGGCCACATCGAGTCATCAACAAAGCTGGAGCAGTTGCTTACTGGATTGACAAATCAAATCAACCTACCAAGATTCACGGAGATGACTTACGGCAGACGCCGGAACAGCCGTAACCGTGGCAACAAACTTCTCTAAGCGGGGGAGATTGTTACCAGCACGCATAATTTAATAAAATAATTAATCTAGTTCGTTGCGCCGAGTTACGGCTTCTGGGCAATAAGTAAGCCTAGAAAAACAACATATTTTTTGTAATTAGTTACGACAACGTAAATTCTGATATCAAAAGGTTTTTAAAATAAAAACGTTTTAAAGCTCTATTCAAAACCATATTATTAAAGTTCCGTTCCGGACCTTCGTAACAAGTAATACCCACATAAAAAATTCTAATCATAAAGCTTTTAATGAATATTTCGTTAATTCAATAAAAAAACCTGCTTAAAAATAAACAAACTATATGCGAGCCCAACTTTTATGATCAAAGCAACTCCTCAATGTTTCTATATCCAATTTCAATAGCGGAAATAAGACAAATCCTAAGTACTACTTCCGCTAAAAACTCAGCTGGCTATGATAATATACCGTGTTCCATCATGTCCCATGCTAAAGATTATATTTGTTCACCGTTACTTGAATTAGTTAATGCTTCTTTCGCTGAAGGAAATTTTCCAGAAAGATTAAAAATTGCGACCATCGTTCCCATTCCGAAAGGTAAAAATAAATTGAATTTATCTGACTACAGACCCATTGCTTTGTTATCAGTTTTTGCTAAGATCTACGAAAAGGCATTTTATCTTAGGTTAATGAACTATCTGTCTACTAAAGCCATTTTAAAAGAGCAACAGTTTGGTTTTAGGAAAAACTGTAATACCTTAGATGCTATTCTTTCGCTGCATAACTTCATCATCAAAAATCTTGAAGATAAAAATCAAATCGCTTGTATTTTCTTTGATCTTACTCGTGCTTTCGATGTCGTTGATAGTAGATATAAAAAAAAGACCACACCCTTTTTTCTCCATTTGAAATGCATTGACTTCCGGTCCAGTTTTCTGCCTCATCTGAGCCCATGGTAAAGAGTGAGATGGAGCTCCAGAGAGAGAGAGACGGAGACAACGTAGTTCGGGCGTCCGTCCGCCAGATGCCTCCGGCGCTGCTGCTATTTTCGTTAGTTCGGAAATTGTCCGCCAGATGGCAGTGGCGCTGCGTCGTCGGAGCGTTAGTTCGGGAATTTTCCGTCGGGTGTCGCCACCGGCGCTTCGCTGCGGAATTTTTTCCTCCGTCCGGAGAGAGATTCGAACCCGTTCCTCGGCGTTCCTGAGCCGTCCACCTAGGCCGCTCGGCCGTTGAGTCAGTTGTTCGTATCCGTTCGAGATGTGTAATATTAACGATGCGACGCGCGGCGAATGATGTCCTTATTTTTTTCGTCGAACACGGATGCGATGTTGGTTGCGTCATTTTTTTTTCCTCCGTCCGGAGAGAGATTCGAACCCGTTCCTCGGCGTTCGTGAGGCGTCCACCTAAGCCACTCGACCGTTCGGTCAGTTGCTCGTATCAGTTCGAGATGTGTAATAATAACGACGCGCGGCGAGAAGGATGTCCTTTTATTTTTTGTCGAACACGGATGCGATGTTGGTTGCATCTGGCGGTGTCCATCTGGTGACGAATTGCGAAAGGACGATCGCCGGCGTCCATCTCGGAGACGTCGCACAGTGTACTATTTTGTAAATCTAGCGGGACAAAATTATTTGTAACGATAAAACAATTTAATTGTAGTCAACATTCATTTACAATTATGAAATAAGACTCAAAACAAATTTAATTACTGTCACAACTGCTAGTATCTTCAGAATCACTATTTCCACTAATAAGAGAATCACTTCCATTTTCCTCAGATACGTTTTCTATTATTGGAGGCTGTATCAATTTCATAACATCAGGATGAATAGTTGTTATCTTACTTTTTTCCTTTGGCTTTAATGATGTGATTACTGGATCTGAACTTATTAAAAGATTGTGCAGTATATCTGTATTTGCCATGATTCTTGATACTTTTCTTGAGTGTTCAAGTCTAATTTTTCGAAATTCTTTATGACGCGACTCCAAGGTCTCTTCGGACATCTGTCCAATTGGAAGCAAAAAATGTTGTATTACTTCAGGCCCGTGTAATAAGATTTTATGTAGGGTAACTGGCATGGGATACCAATTGTACAGTGAAATGTATAAATGCGCGGTTTCGTCGCAATACTGTTTAAATGCTGGTACGTTTATCTCATACCCACAGGTCAAAGTGCGTAATATTACATAAAATCGCTCAATTAAAGACCGATCAACTCCAGTAATGTCAGAAGCTACAGCAGCATTTTTAAAAAACCTTCTGGCACTGTTGCCGTCATTTGTATTGCCTCCTCCTTGTTTGGGAGTATCTAACAATAATCCTGTTTCTAATCTAAATCTGTCTAGTATGAGTTTTCTTCTAGTTGCGACATTTTCTTTCTGCTCCGGTTTACGACATTGCCATTTCTGCACGTCTAATCTATATGCAATATGTAAAACACATTTCATTAATCTTATTTGAGCATGTAACGTAGACAAGCCCCAGGAAAATGCTTCCCGATTACTTCTACGACGTCCAATCATTTCTAAGTTATTCATATCTTTGAAAGTTGCTTGGCAAATATAACATTTTTGAGTAGCTCTGTTTGATGCTAAAATATTGCATACTTTACCATCAACCATTGTTTCTTCAAATTTGTGAGTTACTTCAAGGATCCGGTCGTGGGTTTTGCCATAAAATAATTCGTTGGTTCGTTTCATTGAAACCGTAAAATTGCAAAGGCACTAGTGAAGTTGTTAAAATACTTGCGTCTTCAAATCTATTTGTGTTTGTCTTTTGCTTATATCTGCTTTGCCCTCCACTACCATCAGTACCCCATTTCAAAATCATTGTTAACCTTTTTACCATTATTCTCCCGGTGTCATTATGAATAGTATGCAATATTTCTTCTTGCACCATACAGAGTCGTTTAATGGTCAAATCAACTATAGATTAGGGCGGGTCATTTTTGTATGGAGAAAAACGAATATTGAGCTTTTGATTTTTAATAACAAAATTATGTTGCCTTTACATGAAAACAGTGTAATGCTAGAATTTGAAGTAAGTAGCACCTCATCTTCAGGTTGCGCTTTGCCTTGGAAATACGAATAACTTGAATATATTCTGGTAGTCATATAACATACATGTCTCAAGGAAAATAGGATTTTTAGAATAAAATAATCATTTATTAATAATTAAAAAAATAATGCAACAGAAAAATTAATGAAAATCATTCAATATTGAAATCTTTCTTGCTATCGAATTTAGGCATTGCTGCGAAATTCGAGTTTTAATTTTATCCACCTTTTCTTGCCCTTTTAGTATACAGTTTTGATGATAACTCTGTTATTATTATTATTATAAATACGAATTTTTCATGGCATACTATGTGGCCTTTCTTGTATAATTTCAAAAATTCAAACGTAAGGCGCACCCTCTAAATATTAATTAAATTCAAAAATATTTCGTAGGTGTCATAATATCACTAAAAGACAACATAATTTTGCTATTAGGTAAGATTATCTCAAAGTTTGGTTTTTTGACCCACCCTACTATAGATTGTAACTTAATTTCAACAAATGATTCAGTTATTAGGCAGTCATCCGTAGGTGGATAACACATTTCTCTCGCTTTTTTTATTTGTTCGTAGGATGGATATATTTTCAGACCTTTTTCTAGTGCTGATTTTCTAATAATTTGATATTTTCGAAGGCTCAATTTAGTTGTAGTTATTAAAGCTAGCGCATCTTCAGGTGTATACTGAGATATTTGTCGCGCTGCTCCTTGAAAAGATTTCTTGACTTTAGTTGCCCGTTTGGGACTTGAAGTCAATTGCTTCAATATACAAGTAGCATCTCTTTTACCAGATTGTCCCAATTTAACACTGGTGGCGTGAGTTAACTCATTTAATGTATGTTCTGTGACCAAAGACTTTACTTTCCTCGTTTTTGACTTTAAGCCGCATAACTTAAAATCTTTTCGCTCTTTGTGTAACATTTGTGCTGGATGAATTGAGATCATTTATTGTTATGTTAGAATTCAACCAATCATGATATTTTTTTAAAAACACATTCTTATTTCGATGGCACAATTTCCATCTTTGACTGAATCCGATCGTAAATGAATGAATAATCCGGTGCAATTTTTCTAATATTTGTTGGAAATCCTGATGAATGTTAAATCTTGTTTGAAGGTAGCTCAAAAGAGTATTTTCAAGCTTTACTGGAGATTTTCGTGGGTTGTTATAGTCAATTTTTAATACTTCATACAGTTCTTTTCTTGAGACATTTAGTAGGGTATCTGTAAAAATGCAGATATTTTTCAAAGACGCAGTATATTGCACTAAAAATTTTCTTTTATAAAATGAGTAATACTCCAAGATTGCAAAAAATATAAAATGACGATGTACAAAAACGTACAAAAATTTTGGCGGTCTAATGAAATCAATACTTCTAATTAATTTCTGGCTATTTAAGTAACATAAAATCATGTAACCACATTAAATATGAATGCCTCAGAATTTCTTTTTACATAATAAATTATATGGTACATACCTTGCCGTAAAATTTCCATGGTAAAAAGTTATCAAATACTTTTCCAAAACGCCTTTCGCGATTGAAATCGTAGGAAAAGAATTACAAATCACTTTTGACATAAACATAATTATTTGTTTTTTTCGAAGGATTAATAAGAGACACAAGCCGCCTATCGTTATTATATTTTGTGAATAGCTTGCTTGGTTTATCAGCTTCACTTCTGCATCTTCAAAGGAGAATACTCCCTTTGCTCATTTTTTGACTTTTGTCCCGCTAGATTCGCGAAATAGTGCACTGTGCGTCGCTTGCGTCGGTTGGTTTCTGTAAAAAGAACGACGCGCGCGGGAGCATATAGATCGCTGCACGCAGAGCGGCGGCGGCAATTTCGAAAAAATGGGTCCTCGGGGCGTGCGCATTTTCGCGAGCAAAAGCGGACGAAAACGATGCCGACGTGCCTGTATAATTGTAAAACGTCTTAAGGCTCGTCTGGAGCCGTTTCTAACAGTACAGTAAAATAGTACATTCGTAGAATTCGTTTTACAAGCGTATTTTTACAGTTGAGAAAATGCTTGCAATCTAGGAACGTTCGTTTTTGTAAACTACAGTGCGGAGATTTTCTTTTTTTTGAAATATAAGTAGTTTTTTTAATATTACTGTTTTTGTAAAAAACTAAGAATCCGTTTTTCTCGGTAACAAAACAAAAATTTTCAATGAAATTTATATCAAAACATAGGATAGCTTAATATCTAATGCGGAGACATTTTTTTTAGTGAAACATGAATGTTTATATTTAAATTGGCAATTAAAAGGTCCGATAACAGTCCAAAAAAACGAATGAATTAGGCAACTTTATATACAGTGTTGGAATGATTTATGATCCCAGTACCTGAGCCACAGCAGGGAGTTCACTTGCCAAGGGACGATGTCTGGGGTATTGACAACGAGTTTCTGAATTCGAATTTTGTAATGCGAGCATTACATTACAACGTTCTATTGCAAGTCAATCACTCTAAATATCGCGCTTCGCCAATCAATTTTGATTAAAAACAGATTGATTGGGTATCTTCAAGTTGCCCCATTCTACTTCTAAATAATTAAAAAAGTAAAATATGCACACCCTCACAAGTCTTTTCGTAAAAGATTTCTAATCGTCCGATTCCTTTTCAACCGCGGATCTATTATTTCCGGTAACAAAGCTTTTATATAAAAACGCTCTAAAATGTCCACCATTTCTGAATTCCAAAAATCATCGTTTCTTTCAATAATGTGACATACTAAATCTTTCTCCGTGTATACAACGAAATAGCATAATTTTCTATTACTAATATGTAATTGACCCTGAACTTGAAACATATAGTTATGATTAGACTTTAATTTAATTTCATCCTCTGGATTAGTAGTCAAAAAAGTAATGACTTTTGCCCTTATTGCTTCTAAAATAGTCATATTTTGCGCTGAATAAGGACATTTTACTTCTATTATTGCATCACCTACCAGTCCATCCGGGGATGCCGCTAAAAACTTTTTATGATGATCCACAAATAAACCACATTTTGCGACCGATAAATTAAACTTAGCTGTGAATTTTTCTATAGCTTTTGCTTCATTATGAATTCCATGTTGCAATGATTTTGGGTAATTTCCTATTTGTCCGCTTGTTTGCGAATACAAAATAGCTTTTACTGTGTTACTAGTATTCGTCGATAATCTCATATTACAAATTTTTCCAAAATTACTTGCCGTCAGCCTGGTAAATTTCTCCTTAAACCACTCAGGATTTGTATGTTGCCCTAACGTATTCTTTTGAACAGTATCCGCATCGCAATTTTAAAGATCATTTTAAAAAAATTCTTTGCTATATCGTAATTTTCTACTGTCATATCTGGTAAATCTTGCTCCGAAGGATCGCAACCGTAATCTGAGTCTCCATCGAGGAAGGAATGTTTTCTTCTTTTAACCGGCGGTTTAGTTCTGAGTTTCATTCGTTTTTCTAAATACTTTCTTGAAAATTCCCCAATACTGTTATTATTACCACTTTTTATTGTTTCTGTTATAAATGTACCGTCTTTATTATAGTCTATTACTGGTGCATAACATCTTCCTTCATATGAACCTCTCAAACTGTAATTAATTCTTTTTCCTCCCACGTATTTGTTAACAAGTGAATTAAAATTTTCTGCGGAGTTGTTATCAACGTCATTTAATAAACTAGACGACAATGACGCTATACGATTTAAATGTTTAGCAAAATTTATGTATAGTGGGCTATTACAAAATTCATTCCACGCAATCGGACTGTCTTCACCCTCTTTTTTACAAAAATATTTTTCACATTTTGAATGATCGTTAAAAATATGACGCGATCCATTTAGAATGTCATTTTTTAAATTTTGGATTCGATGTTGTATTGGCAAATTCTCTTTTTTTCGATATTTTATGGCACTTGTTATAGCTGTTCGAAATTTAGTGATATTGTTACTTATAATTTGTCTTAAAAATATGTTTTCTCCAGACGTTTTTGAAATATCCCTTAATTTGTTGCAATAGTTACGTAAAACATGATTACGACATTATATTTTTTCAATAAAAATGTTAGGACCGTAAGGTTTAGCATCACGAATTTTTCTATATACGCTACTGTCACCGTCGCCTATAATTTTGCCATACATTAAACTATGCATTGCCATTGATGATTGGAATCCCTCTAATATAATATGACTTTCCATGGAAGTTGAAGTTTTGGTCCAATTTTTAAAACACGTATGCTGCTTTTTTCTTTCCTTGTTTTGTTCCTGTGACATATTGAACAAAATTTATTTTTAACACCAATATAAAGAATTTTCTTAGTTCTTGCGCCAATTATACAACCAACCCCAGACAGTGCATTATAATTACTTTTATATGATCTTTTACTCCAGGCTCCATCTACTATTACTGAGATTATTGGTATTCCATTTATCATTTCTCTCGCTTCCACAGCTAAACGATATTTGTTTTCACCTGCCGCAATCATTCCCTGTATTGCTAATTCTTTCGTGTTATGCATAATTTGATTTTGGTTAGCTACGTAAGTTTTCTCTGACATCATCGGAATATCTAAACCCGCACAAAAATCTTTTAATTGAGAATATTCCGATCCAGCTCCGATGGCACCGCACACTGCTGCTTTATTGACTCCTAGACCATCATCGTTATCTGTATTAAAAGATCCCTCTTTTCCACACATCTCACATTTATAGTAAAATGTGCTTTTAAGTCCAAATCGTCTTTCATTGATAATTTCCACGTTATAAAAAGAACAAGCAAAGCCTTCATGTTGAATTGGTTTGAGTGCCGAAAGTAAATACGCGATATCCACAATTCGACGACCGCTAATTAAATGTTGAGTTTTAACATTAGAATTTGAAGAATCCATTTCGATAGATCAATCCGAATAAGATGAATCGACGTTAGAGCATTATCGGTATTACTTACGCTGGAATTTGAATCATTTTTCATAATGCAGTTTACCGAGGTCCTTCTTTTTTCCAATTTTTTTTTTGCTATTTGTTTTCTACTTTTACGTTTATAAGTGATAGTTAAATGATTACTGCTTTTATACTTCATTTTTTAATGTATGTGCGAAACTAATACGTAATAGCAAAATAGAAAGGAAAAAAGTGAAAAACGAAAATTTAGATATACAAGTTCCTAAATTCAAAACTGGAACTACGCCTAAAATTAAGATAAAAATACTTATTCAAAAAATATAGGTATGTATGTTTCTAAATTCAAAGTAACCCAATGAAATTAGATCTCCAAAAATATACCTATATTTCAAAATTAAAACCAACTTACCAAAACTAGAACTACACCTAAATTTAAAACGTAAAGTCCAAACCAACTTACCAAAACTAGAACTACTCTTACATTTAGAACGTACAGTCCAAAAATTGTTACTCAAAAAAATCGGCAACAAAAAGAACACAATCACACAAGACGTAAAAACACCTCTGACACCAGGAAAATAACACTGTTACTGTTTGAATACAGTCACAAAAGTAAAGGGGCGTAATTCAAGATTACATATTTATATGGTTTTTGGAGCTCCTCCCTCATTTCTAAAAATTTATTTGCCTCCTCCAGGAGAAATCCTAAATCTAGGAATAATTAGGTCGATTATATTATTATTTAAGATGGGGATTAAGAAGGCCGGTTGTTTTGATTTGGACTTTCAGTGTATTAGTAAATATTGGATTTATCTCCTCACGGTATGTCGAAAATATGCAATTAAATCTGGGAATAATTAATTGTTTTGACTTTTACGGTAATTAGTGATCACTAATATCAGACTACGGGGGTTTAATTTCCCCTCATTTATAAAAGGAAAAAGTAATTTCAACTAGTTTCTCCTGCGCTACAGTAAATAATAGATAAATAATCAAACACAAATATCACGTTGACAAAGCGAACAAAGTCGCGAACTTCAGTAAGTACATCAAAAATACCATTATTCGTTGTTACGTATGAGGTTAGCGTGTATAAGAATAAGAACTACACCAAACTCGTATAGCAATATAAATTTCATTTCGGGTAACTTGTATTTTATTACTCTAAGGGGCGTGACGTACCCCAAGTCCGATTTGATTGACAGCCGTCATGAGTTTCGTACATTTTTGTGCGCAGGATGTATAGGCAACCAATTTCACGGCCAACCAGAAATTTTATTTGACTACAGTGGGGCCTTAAATAAAATTCTAAAAATAAAAAATACGTTTTACTTATGTATGTATAATACAAAATGCTTTATTAACACACAATATAATTACAAATTACATATAATTTAATTTTAATACATAATTACAAAATTACATGCAATTTCATTTTAATTTATAATGCCCCAACGGCAACGAATGAATATCCGTTACAAGATCGTAATGTCGTTTGTCATCTTGAGCATCTAAGGCAGTTTTATTTATGGTAACGGTTAATAATTGATGATTTATTGACCTGATGCTATTGAATTTTGACATTAATTTTTTATTATCAAACAAACAGTCATAATAATCCTGAAAAGTTATTTTTTTAATTCCTGAACGACCTACGCCCTTCAGTTTTTTAAATTTTACTTCTTTTCCCACTCTGATAGCGTAAACTTTAGCTCTAATTCCAATGAACTCAGTTATTATCTGTCCGCAGAGTTCGTCTTTAAGTTTACCGATAACTTTCTTATTTACCAAAGGTATTCCGAAAGGGTTATCTGCGGCGTAATCTCAAGTGTCAAAAAATTTATTTGCATCCCAATTTCATAAATACTCGAGACACGTTCGGGATGTTTTGGAGAGAACTTAAAAATAAAACTGTCCGTGTCCGTGTAACATACTGTGACATTAAATAAGGGCTCCGCATTTTCTCTGATGTAATCATAAAGAAAACTATACATGACTGTTTTTGAAATGTCAAGGACTGCCATGCCAACGTAGATCGGTTTATCAAATTTCACGGATAATTTGTTCAGTTCAATTGCGACCAGATTCTCACTGAAAATCGTAGCTTTTTTGAAATTTGGTTGACTAATATATTTTTCAGCGGATTTCCATTTCTTTGTCAACACGATATTTCTGTATTTGCGTACAGATTCCATAAGTTTTCCGAAAACCATATTCGACATGCCCTTGTAAAAATCTTTATCGAAAGCGTTCAAAGATTTTGCTCTCAGATCGCTATTTAATTTAATGTATTTTTCTAACCAATTGCTCTCGTCAAATTCTATCGCACGATGAATTGTTTTTAATTTTAAGCCGTGTTTTAAACTTTGAAGTAAAACGCTTAAATGGAGGACGTACTTCTCTTTATTACATAAAGTTAGCATTAATTTTTTGTCGTCCTTTTTACCTGTGGTGGATATGTGTTCCGGACAAAATGGAAAAAATATATGGGAATCGTGCAAATCTTCAGGATATTCTAAATCAACTTCTAAAATACAAGATTTACCCGTTTCATCCCCGTAATACATCGAACAGTCAATGTCGGTCGTACTGAGCATTTCTAAAAGATTCGTTAATTTTTCGTCACTTACCCAGTTGAAGTTGTCGCACGATAATTTTGTCGTCATCGCGTAAGAATGTAGTCCGTTCGCGTCTACGTAAATAATTTCGCTAATTTCCTTATCAGGGTCGAAATCGGTTCCCATGTGTACAGAATTCGCTTTTGCATATCGGGAACTAACTTGAGTTATACCGTCGCGTAAACCTTTTCCTATAAATAAAATCATATCGATGTCTTGTAAAAGGGGAAGTTCAATTTTTGTTGTTTTAAGAGCCGCTGAAAATGATAGGCCCGGAGCTGTGAAAAATCCACACGCATCTAACCCGTAAGTTTTGAAAGTCAATTTTCTAAAATTTTCAAAAAGTCTGCCAATAGAAATACGTCAATTTTTAAATACAAGTCCGCGTATTCACCGAGAGTTTTACATTGAAAATGTTGCCAAACGTTTACGGCGTGCTGGTAATCCTCATCGTTGACGTTTTCGCCATGTAATTTATTATAAAATAGGGATTTATCGGGAAGACTTGTCTCTTTGTCAACACGTAATCATAGGGAAAACATCCTTTACGAGTTCCTAATTTATAACGATATGTAAGTTTCAGTTGTGTTTGCTAAAATTTCGACATTTTCGTCGTTTACGTTTGCCAGAGCTTCTATTATAAAGTGACTATCGTAATGAGATAAATTGTGTAAAATCACGGGAATAATATTTTTAACGCGCAGTTGTAAATTACAATTATTGCACAAAGCTGCAATATAGTTCCCGGTAAAATGGTCGTGGTGATAAGTTATCACATCTCACACTTTTCGGCATTTTCATGTGCCGTAGATTTTCGAATTTCTGTAAGTCGCACAGATTTACAGGAAAACATATACCTTCAAAACTAAAAAAATCGTATATATTTTGACGGTACGTAGGATCGCACGCATCTTGACCGTTTCTCGCCGGAAATAGGTGCGCCAAAAGGCAATACGCGAAGCATCGTCGATCTTGATTTTTGATGTTCAATATGATGTTACTTTTTCGCCGAAGTTCGTCCGGCAGGTCCACGTAAGTGCTACCGTTATCTTTCTTTCCTCCTCCTCTCAACGGCGTGTACTTGCAAAACGCCACGACCAGATTCACGATTGCCGATAACGACCAACCGCTATCCCTCTCTTGATATTCTGAAAGCTGATAAGAAAGTGAAAAAAAAAGAAAATTAACATCTGGCAGCTTATTTCGTTTTAAACTTACCTGCACCATGATTTCGTTAAACAGTTCGTTTAAAATTTCGTCTAGATTTGCTCCAATATTGATCACGTGATTTTTGGTATTGAAAAACTTATATTCCAAGACGTCGGTTTGAGGTTTTACAAATTCACCGCAAAATACCAAATTTATCTTCATCGAAGGCGTTTTCACCAATTGATTTCCGATTCTAGTTCTAATCAGAGACGAGGCGTCTAGGAAAAAGCTTCGCGGTTGTGTATGAGTTTTATTGATTATTACTCCGGTACGAATTCTGCTTTTAAATGCAGATTGCAGCTGTAAATTAAAAAAAAAAACTAAATTAGAAAATATACGTACGCATTTAATTTAAAACTTACATCCTTCCACTGAATTCGGTTGATTTTATTAATTCTCCGTTCTGTTCCGGGACGACGACTTGTTCTTAAACCTCGACCAATTGGCAACGTTTTAATTTTTAATTCCAGTTTCACGTCGAATGAATGTAATTTTGCAATTGAGCTTTCAATTTGTTTCTTATCGTGCACCGACGGACAATTTCTCATTGGCTCGTTTAATGTTTTAATATTTTTTTTGTTTAATTTTGCAATTTTATAAGCATCTGATTTTCGGCGCACTCATCCAATAAGCGAAACACATTTAAATATTCTCGTAAATCCATTTCAATATTTAATAATAATCTAATTTTAAAATTATGTTTATAACTAAGCTAATATTTTTTACTTTAACGAGCTGAAAAAAAAGAGACTAATTCTACTGACTTGAAATAAGATAATAAATTTTGTACTTGCTTGTATTTTTAATATTTCTCAAATTCAATGTCATATGCCGGTTGTGGTTTACTTGCTAATTTCACCAATCCTTTGTAAATCAAGCCGCATTGCGAAGACAACACGTCACCTATCTTATCTTCGGGTATGGCCTTGTTAAATCGACGAGGCAGAAACACGACAAACTCCTGATCGATTTCCGCCAGCAATGATTCTCCAAATTTCGTTTTTACATATTTTAAATCGGACAACGGATACTTGCGGTCGATTTCCAGCTCCGATAACTTCTTAATAGGTAATGATTTTAACGAAATAGCACTATTTATATTCGAAATGGTATCCATAATTAACGCGCACAGAGAAAACGTAAAATGAACTTTTTTCTGTAGGGACAGATGATACAAACTAAAGTGCTGTGCTGCAGTTCGCGGCGCATTTTTCTTATCAGTAAATTGCAATGCATTGAGTAATGCGCATTAGATTTAAAATTAAAAATATAGGATGTTTCATAACTCGCGGCGTAGAATTAAGAAACGTATACGGGGTGATAAAAAAAGTAAAATATTTATTTCATAACTTACAAAAATATTTAACATTTTTTATCACCGCGTACACATTCCTTAATTCTTCACTTCGAGTTATGAAACATCGTGTATAATACATCTTTTTTTATCGGTTTAAAATAAATTACGCTCACATTTTTTCCTCTCCTCCTTATTTAAGACCGAAAGTTTGCTTTCGATCGTTTAGTCTCGCGACGTGCGTAAATAAATGCAAGTATACATCTGAAAATGGCATCATCGTCGTCGTTGTTGGAGTTTCTGGAAAGTTTTCTGCAAGAATGCAGACGAAATAGTGATTTTCGTTTTGTTAGCGAGGTGTCTTACAAGCTAAGCAGATCTGCAAAAATTTCAACGGGACTCAGTGTAACGAATAATTTTGAACCGTTGGTAAAACTAACGTACAGCTCAAAACCAAAATGTTTAATATTTAACGGCGACGAGTGGAATCAATTCATCGAGTACTTTCCTCGCATCGAAGATCATCTGAAATTAAAAAGTACGAGGTGCCAACAATGTGCGGACACGAAGACGATTTCCAATTTCGAGCTTTGCGACAGTGATATCAAATTATTTTTTATCGAGTCCAAAGGTAAATTTAAAGTGAAAATTATTAAAGGCGAAACAGAAATAGAATTGGATAAATGTATGTTTAAAATATTAAGTAAATTATTACATGTCGTCGGTTACCACATCAAAAGGCTCGAAAAACTTACGTTCAACGGCTACTACAATAAAATTATAGAATTAATCGCCACTTATCTCCCGGATAATGAAAATTTAATTTCGTATGTCCGTAATTTTATTATCGGAATCCCAAAAGCAGAGGACGGAAATGTGCAATGGTATTCAGAAAGTATCGATTGTTTGCTGGAATTGTTGGCAAATCACGAGGACAAAATAAAACTCGACGTGGGGAGATATAAAAACTCGATTTTAATGGGATCAGCCGTTGTCGGTCAGTCGCAATGAAAACGTTAGAAGAGATACTTGAAATCGTGGATAAAATATTGTGCCCAAACGACGAAAGTGCGTCCGTGTGAAAATGGGTCTCCTTGCTGCCGCGATTGTTTTCGCGGTAATTGCGAACAATACGTTTTATATAAACGTTAATAATTCGAACATAACTGAGTGTTACGTGTGTACAGATTACGAAAATAGCGTTTGGCCTGAGGATTGGATTCAGCTTGCATGAAAAGGTTCAAACATGTTCGACGTTAATTTAACAAATCAAGATCAGAAGTTGCTGTATTACAAACTTCGTTGTTTTCATCAAGGTCGTCGGCAAGTTGAAGACAGCGACTGGAAGATTGCGCTAAATATTTCGCACGAATATGCAGATTATTTTTTCGACTCGGAATATGTCAACTTAACGCAAATTGATTTTAATCATAATTTGTTTTTGTATAACGATAATGAAAATACTTATTGTTCGCATGCATTTTTCGTAAGTTGTATCGCACTGTTTTTTAATATATTGTTAACGATAATTTGTATGTGCCATATAAAATGTGTTTTTTAAATAATAAAACTATTTTTCTTTAAAAAAAGCAAATCAATTTATTTCTATACGTTCATACAATTAAACAATATTTGACAGTTTAACCCAAGATTTTTCAGGAATGCCCAACCATTTCACGTAGGCTTTTCCTCCTTTTTTTCTCAAAATTTTTTCCACCAAATAAACATCTTCGTGTTTAGCTCGTTGGAGTTCTTCGTTATAGAAGGCGCCCAAAATCGATTGCTTCGACATGTCTTCTAGCAGGTAAGTAACGGGATTAGTAACTTGAATTTTAATGATTTTGAACAGTTCCGTGGACCACGACGGAGTAAACCCCTTTTCGAATACTCCTTTATATTTGCTGATGCGAACGACATCACCGACACGAAACTTCGCTTTGCCTGCAATTTTAATCTTATTGTATACCGTTTCTAAAAGCGTCTTTTCATTTGTCTTGTTCACATCTTTAGGAGCCATGCCTATTGTTCTGTGCACGCTCGCGTTATATTTGTCCACAATTGTTTGCAATAAATCGAACCATTTAAATTTGCCGCGCATACTGAATTCTCTGTACAAGTTTTCTTTAATTGTCCGTCTGTCTCTCTACCATGGCGGCCTTTATCGGAGGAAATGTTGAGTAATGATTTATTCCGTATCTATTTGTCAAGTCTTTAAACTTTTGGTTGTAGAACTCTTTTCCCTCGTCGGTGTGTAAATTTGC
The DNA here is from genome assembly GCA_033060865.1 of Dorcus hopei. Classification (NCBI taxonomy): domain Eukaryota; kingdom Metazoa; phylum Arthropoda; class Insecta; order Coleoptera; family Lucanidae; genus Dorcus; species Dorcus hopei. The sequence goes on along the minus strand of CM065426.1, from coordinate 65,360,137 downwards.
GGGCGTCATCTTGTCGGTATTCAATATTTCGAGCATAGCTTGAGTTACGAGCTCGCCTGTCTTCCTTTTCACCGGCCGCGCCCATAAATACTTAGAAAAGCAATCTATGACAACTAAAATGTAATTATAACCTTTATTTTCACGCGCATAAGGAATAAATTCCCACAGATCAGCTTGCCAAAGATCGTCCACAGACTTTACAATTATGGATCTCCTCGAAAAATTTTTCCTCGCAGGTTTGTGTAACTCATTGACGACGTCACGTTTAATTTGGCTCATTGCTGTGCCCTTCACTGAACCGCTGCTCCAACTTATCTAATCTAACGTTAATCAGCTTCACTTGTTCTCGAAATACGTTTAGCTCTCGTTTCAGATCGCCGAGGCAGAGAGCTTGCGATCGAAATATTCCTTCGATTTTCGATTTGACGTCCGTAACTTGATTTTGTATGGTCCTAGAATCATTTTTGATTTTTTCCTTTATCTCGTCCACGTATTTTTTATTGGTCGCGTCTCTCGGATTGATGCTCGAGCCGACGTTGCACAATCGTTTGTTCCCGATATCATAATGTTTATCACTTGTGAGAGAAAATCCTAAACCGGGTGGCCCTCGAGTTGTTTTCGTTTTGCGTAAATATCTGCCGAATTTATCAACGCTCATTCTATTACATCGGCTTCTTTCAGTTCTTCGATGATCGCAATAATCTCGTTATTATGGCCCGTGTGTCCCGCCTGTTGAGAAGCCTTCAACAATTTCAGACGATCCACCAGCTCATTGATGTTATCCCAGTATATATACTGAAACGGTTTATTTTCAACTTCTAATCCTTTACCGCTCCAAGTTTTAGAGCAAGATCTTCTTTCGAACAACGGTTGAATTATATTTTTGTATTTTTCACTTCGACTTCCCTTTATTTGCCCTGCCGGATCATTGCCTCTTCTGTGAGCGTGCGTGCGATCTAGTATATGATGATAGTTCTCGAGATCTTCGTTCTTATGACCGATCGGTTGCTTTTTAAAGAGTAATTCATAAAGCCCCGGTGTGCCAATATATGTAACACCTTTAATTATCAAATCTTTTTTTTTTAATTGCACGTCGCTATCGCCGATTCGCCAAGCGTCCGTAACAGGATTATAGCGAATGCTGTACACATTGTCGTACTCATTATGGACGTCTTGTAATAAACCATCAATGTATACTCTGGGAAGTGGATCGTACATCTTAAGGTATTCGTCTCTATGAGTGGGAGACATTATTTGATATAAATTTTGGTAATCGGAAAGTCTTCTCTCTTCATCGATTTCTTCTTCCTCCTCGGACGAAAACGGATCATATCCAGCAACATCTTCCGATTGAACAAAACTGGGTTGTGGAAGACTGAATCGTCGTTGCTGTTGTTGTCCGGCAACAAAACTGGGTCGTTCTTGAACGTCTGAAGAAAGCGGAACAACGTCCGAAAGCGGACTATATCCGGCAACAGCTTCAGATTCAACAAAACTGGATTGTGGAAGACCGACTTGCTTTTGCAGTTTTCTTTCTGCTTCCGCCATGCTATCGTCGGCAGATTTCTTTACAGGTAAGTAATTAGCGGAATCTTTTTCAGTTTTTACCGTACGCTCAAGCTCTTTGAGAGACTTGGTGATCGGTTTATACTTTTGCGCCAGCTCATAGTCTCGTTCCAATTTACCTCTTTTCAAAGCTAGATACTTGTTTCTTATTGCTTTACTTGCTTTGATAATTTCTAATTTCATTTTCTTCTTTTTGTCCATTCTTAAACCAATTGGCCGGTTTCCGAGCAGTTAACAACCAGTTGTAAAGCTGTTTTAGTTGTCTGGTCCAGTTCTTCCATCGGTTAATATCCGTTTCCGAGCAGTTGTAAAGCTGTTTTAGTTGTCCGGGCCCCAGTTCTTCCACCGTTTCCGAGCATTTAAAACCAGTTGTTCTACCGATCAGCTACCGGTTGTAAAGCTGTTTCGATACTATTTTAATTGTCTGGATGCGGCGACGCTTATATCAGTATGTAACTGTCAAATCCTTTACGATATCATCCGTCTTTTATATCATGCTCCTTATCAATGCAAATAAACCCGTATGTCTTCTTCCAACACTCAGCACACATCGACTTAAATTGATCGAATGACATGTCCATGCATACGTGGTCCTCAAATATATGCCGCAAATTCGTCTCGTCTTGTTTAAATAAAATCAAAAAGTTAGCGTTGTCGCGAATTAAATGTTTAGGGATTCGGGTGTAAGTTTGACAGAGATAAAAACAATTAATCCTTTTATGACGACCCATACTAAAGTATTCTCGTATCTTATCCTGCTTATCGCAAGCGACGTCGTCGAATATAAAAAGCGAATTCTCTTTTGCATCCTCCGGATTCAGTATTTCTTCGTTGTCCTTGAACGCAAAGTAGTTTACTTCTTTCACTTCACTTAGAATTTGCTCCAACGCTCGATATTTCGGTTGATACAGGGACTTGGAGTAAACGTAGACATTTTCGAAGGACAGACCGTTCGGATGGACGATCAAAGAAATATTTTAATATTAAATAATTTAACTTCTGTTTCTGTTGACCAGTCTCTCAGACCAAATGACTACGCGTAGTGGTGCAGGTTTCTTAAATTATCTCATCAATAAATTACCGTTCGAATTGCATCTACCCGGAGGTTATCAATTCTGCGGACCCGGTACGAAATTAAAAGAGCGTTTGGAACGCGGAGACGTCGGCATTAACGAATTAGATCGAGCTTGCAAAGAACACGACATAGCGTACTCCAGGTACAAAGATTTACCGAACAGACATTTGGCAGACAAGAAGCTAGAAGAGCGCGCTTGGAATCGCGTTAAATCGAAAGACGCGAAACCCGGAGAGAGAATAGCGTCTCTTGCTGTTACTTCTGCGATGAAAATCAAACGGAAACTCGGAAGCGGTCACGGCGGAGGTTCTCGTAAAGTGACCTTGGGAGAAGTTGTCAGGAAAATTCGCAACAATGTCAAAAAATTCGATCGTCTGGACAATGCGAACGAAGCTATAAAACTCGCGAGAGCATCGGCCAAGGTTGCTCTGAAACAAGCCGGCGGTAAGAAGAACATTCGAAAACCTCGAGTGATACCCGTTCCGAAAGTAGGAGGCGTCATACCGTTTCTCATACCGTTGTTAGCGGGTCTCAGCGCGGCGGGTTCCCTTGCCGGAGGATCCGCGAGCATTGCGCACGCAATTGGCAGAGCTAAGGAGGCGAGAAGGAAGTTGGAAGAAGCAAAACGACACAATCGAACGATGGAGACCATCGCGCTGGGAAAGAAGGGCGACGGATTATATTTGAAACCGTATCGTAAGGGATTCGGTCTCTACATTCGTCAACCGAAACAACAAAAAACTAATTGATAGACTGCCCCGAACAGCCCTGACCGATTTCCATCTGGTGAAATTTGCAAACAAAAACGTGCCACATTTCAGAGGCGTCTTTATGCGTGACGATTTACCTAGAAAACCTCGTAAATTCAAAAGCGGCATAATAAATTTAGATTCGAAAAACGGTCCCGGAACGCACTGGGTCGCTTATTTTAAAAGAAGTAAACACGTGCTGTATTTCGACAGTTTTGGAAATCTTCCGCCGCCGTCGGAAGTGATTCGATATTTCGAGGGCAGTCGAATAATCTACAATCACAAGAGATATCAAAAATTCAACACCAACAATTGTGGACATCTATGTTTAGAATTTTTACATAAAGAGGGCAAAAAAATACGCAGTCATATCGAGAACGTTCACGTTGGTGGGCAACAGTAGCGTACTTTCGGCAAATTATTACCCGCCTATCGAACTGGATCCCCGTTACCAATATCAAATCGGATTACTGAGTCTTTACACCTACAATACTCTGCCTAACGTTGAAGAGCGAAAGAATAACAAATTTTATTACGACGACGGCAAGATTATCGAAATTCCAACGTGCTCCTACGAAGTGGAGGATCTGGAGAAATTCCTGCAGACAGAATTAAACGGTACGCTTTCGCTAAAACCGAACAACAATACGCTAAAGTGTAAAATTAAGTGCATGTTTAAGATCGACTTTGAAAAACCAGATTCGATAGGCCGAATGTTGGGCTTCTCGCCGAAAATATTAGAATCGAATCTATTACATCTGTCGGATTTACCAGTGGAAATTATAAAGGTGACGACAATCCGTGTGGAGTGTAACATTGCTACCGATTCGTTTTACAACGAAAAGATGTCGCATACGGTTTTTGAATTTTCACCGTCCGTCGATCTCGGTTACAGCATAAATATTAATCCCAGCAACAACGTCTATTTACCTGTAAGAGTGCGCAAGATCGATAACATTACGTTGTCGTTACTCGATCAGAACGGATCGTCGATAAATTTAAGAGGTGAACAAGTTCGAATCAGTCTGGAATTGAAAAAGCAAACGTGAAGTGATGGGCCTGCGTTTCCACGACAAAAATAACGGTAGCAGTAATAATATACAAAACAAGCCCGCAGAATTCATCATTCAGAAGACAGCTCTCCAAAGGTTAACATCGAGCAATATATTGTTCTTGCAAAGTTTAGGCTATAAAGTGAAAAATATCGACGGTAATGTTGCATCTATCCGAAGGACTCGACTTCGACGAAGTTATCGTTAAGAAGCAATTTCACTGGTATTCTCCGACGTACAAGAATTTTAACAACAACGACGAAGTGAGAATCTTAATCAATCATCAAGATATTTACACCTATCCGCACGAAAGTTATCTGTACATCGAGGGAACTTTCAAGCCGAGCGACGAAGGTACCGGCGAGTGTCGACTGACAAATAACCCTTATTCGTTCCGATACGAAATCGACGGTAAGGAAATAAAGTTCGAAATGTAGGCGTGACAACTACCATTAAGGCGTACCTATCCTATAACGATGCGGAAAGTAAAGTACTACAAGTGGCCGGATGGGTGCCCTTTCAGGACCAGCATCCGACTTTATGAGACGATAAATTTATGGCATGCATACCGTTAAAATTTCTGCTCGGCTTCTGCGAGGACTACAAGAAAATCATAATGAACGCCAAACAAGAAATAATATTACTTCATTCCAGAAGTGACAATAATTGTTACATGAGTACGAGAACGAAAACGGCAAGCATAAGCTTAGAAAAAATCGAATGGCACGTGCCGCACATTACGCTCAATGACGAGATGAAATTGAAAATGCTACAGTTCTACAAGAGTCAAAATCTATTTTCATTCCTTATCGACAATGGGAACTACATGAATTACCAAGCATGCGCCCAACCCTTAATGATGTTTGGCCAATAAGAACGTCTACGAATTTAGAAAAACCTAGGTATGTTATCGTCGCTTTCCAAGACGCTAGAAAAGACAAACTTACTAAAAACGCGTCAGAATTTGATCACGAACACATTCGAAATATTAAATTACATCTCAATTCTGAAAGTTATCCGTATAAAAATTTAAATCTCGAAATGAGTAAAAATAAATTTGGCATTGCTTATCTGATGTACGCAGATTTTCAAAACAGTTATTACGGACGTGGCAACGAACCGATTCTAAATTTGGCGGAATTCAAAAAGAAAGCTCTCTACGTTATAGACTGTTCGAAACAGAACGAGTCCGTAAAATCTTCGACTGTCGACATTAAATTAGAATTAGAGAGCGAACAGGAATTTAAGGCGGATATGGTCGCATATTGTCTAATTATCCACGACAAGATCGTTGAATATAACCCTGCAACGAATATAGTTAGAGATATAGTTTAAACAAAATATATATTATTTTATGTATTTAATTATCTGAAATATATTTTTTTAAACAATGAGTGCTTTTATTTTCCCCTCCACTCCAAACGAAAGGAGGCCGAGTGCATTTTCTCGCTCAGTCTTTGCGTTTGCTTCATGGAGTGGTGAGTGTACGCGAAATTATGAAGAAAAACGTAACATTTGCCAAAGAACCGGCCGTTGTAATAGAATTTAATGCGAATGATGAAGAAGAAGAGCAAGACAATAACTGGATGCAAAACGCACGCGACCGAATCCGTTTCCGTCAACGTATTAAGAAATTATCGACCCTATTCTACTCCGGAAGCACGAATTGTACAAGAAAGAAGCAAACATAAAATCGCTAGTTATTGATATAGAAGGATTCCAATTGGAACGTTTTGTGGTAAAAGAATTGGCAGTCAGAGACGCGTGTGGCATAGCACATTTCGTATTCGGGCCACCCGACGTTCCTTTCAATAAATTAAAAAAGGAATATAAAAGACAAATTATTTGGCTGGAAAATAATTATCATTATCTACGCTACTCTGACGGTTACATTCCTTACAGACAAGTGAAGAATAGTCTTCATCAATTTACACACGGATATCAGCGAATCTACGTAAAAGGTCACCAAAAAGCAAATTTCCTCCAAGAGCATTTACCAGCGATAGAAATCGTAAACCTGGAATCCGATCCTGATTGTCCGAATTTAAACAAAAGAAATTCATCTTGCCTGCATCACACAAACAATTACAGTATTTGTTCCATGACTAACGCAAATGTAATTTGTAAATATTTATTATGAAGTTATAATTATGTTATAATTATAAGTTTTTTTCATAGTAATAAACTACATACGTAAGCAAAACGCATCTTTTATTTTTTAATACGCACGTCGGCATCGTTTTCGTCCGCTTTTGCTCGCGGAAATGCGTACGCCCCGAGGACCCATTTTTTCGAAATTGCCGCCGCCGCTCTGCGTGCAGCGATCTATATGCTCCCGCGCGCGTTGTTCTTTGTACAGAAACCCACCGACGCAAGTTATGAAATTGATACAGCCTCCAATAATAGAAAACGTATCTGAGGAAAATGGAAGTGATTCTCTTATTAGTGGAAATAGTGATTCTGAAGATACTAGCAGTTGTGACAGTAATTAAATTTGTTTTGAGTCTTATTTCATAATTGTAAATGAATGTTGACTACAATTAAATTGTTTTATCGTTACAAATAATTTTGTCCCGCTAGATTTACAAAATAGTACACTGTGCGACGTCTCCGAGATGGACGCCGGCGATCGTCCTTTCGCAATTCGTCACCAGATGGACACCGCTAGATGCAACCAACATCGCATCCGTGTTCGACGAAAAATAAAACGACATTCTCGCCGCGCGTCGTTATTATTACACATCTCGAACTGATACGAGCAACTGACCGAACGGTCGAGCGGCTTAGGTGGACGCCTCACGAACGCCGAGGAACGGGTTCGAATCTCTCTCCGGACGGAGGAAAAAAATGACGCAACCAACATCGCATCCGTGTTCGACGAAAAAAATAAGGACATCATTCGCCGCGCGTCGCGTCGTTAATATAACACATCTCGAACGGATACGAACAACTGACTCAACGACCGAGCGGCCTAGGTGGACGGCTCAGGAATGCCGAGGAACGGGTTCGAATCTCTTTCCGGACGGAGGAAAAAATTCCGCAGCGAAGCGCCGGTGGCGACACCCGACGGACAATTCCCGAACTAACGCTCCGACGACGCAACGCCACTGCCATCTGGCGGACAATTTCCGAACTAACGAAAATAGCAGCAGCAGCGCCGGAGGCATCTGGCGGACGGACGCCCGAACTACGTTGTCTCCGTCTCTCTCTCTCTGGAGCTCCATCTCACTCTTTACCATGGGCTCAGATGAGGCAGAAAACTGGACCGGAAGTCAATGCATTTCAAATGGGAAAAAAAGGGTGTGGTCTGTTTTTTATATCTACTGTTGATCATAATTTATTATTGCACAAACTTCAAATACATGGTGTTAGAGGCCAGGCTCTTGACTGGCTAAGTACTTATCTTCAAAACAGGTACCAACGCGTCTTAGTTAAACACGATAATAAAGCCTACTTCTCTGATTTCGTGAAAATCAATATAATTGTCTCTTAAGGTAGCATATTAGGCCCTTCGTTATTTCATGTTTTTATCAATGATATAAGTTTAGATGACTCTCATGTAACGCTATTTGCCGATGACACATCTGCTGCTGTGAGTTCTGCTTCTTTTGAAAATCTAGCAGTAAAAGTTACTGATGCAGTAAGAAATATCGAGAGCTATTGTGCAAAAAACGGTCTTCTTTTAAATAGTGCGAAAACTAAAATTATGAGTTGTTCATCTAAATCACGTGAATCAAGTCTTTTAATCAAATCAAACTCTGTAAATGTTCCTCATTTGGACACTACTAAGTTCTTGGGTGTGCATCTCGACTCGCATTTAAGTTGGGGCGACCATGTTGCTAATCTATTAAATAAACTATCAACTGCCTGTTTTGTAATTCGTCAACTGCGCATAAATGTAGATTTGAAACTTCTCAGAATGTATTATTTCTCACATGTTCATTCCTTCCTGAATTACGGCATTGTTTGTTGGGGGAACTGCAGCAGCATTAATATCGTATTATTAGCTCAAAAGAGAATTATTCGAACAATGACTTTTAAAAATCCTCAACTTTCTTGTAGAGGTTTATTTTCTGAGCTAAGTATTTTAACTGTAATATCACTTTACATATTATGTTATGTTACTTATGTTCACTCTCATAGAGAAAAATTTCAATGGTTAGATAACAGAAGTTTGGCTTATAATTTACGTCATAAACTTAAAGCAGAGGTTCCGCAACATAGGTTGTCTATGTCAGCTAAAAGTGCTTACGTTATGCCTATAAAACTTTTTAACTGCTTGCCAGAAGACATTAGAGGTATCAGCTCCCATACTACATTTCGTATCAAAGTTAAAAACCTTCTTCTCCAAAGAAATATTTACTCAATCAGTAAATTTTTTACAATTTGCTCAAATTTATAATCAATTATCTGCTTTTTGGTTTCAGTTTGTTTCAATATGTAGATTTTTGACATTGACTAAATTTTGTGACTAAATTATCATTATTGTATGATTACATTTTTTAATGTGTTTTAGGTTAGTTTATGACTGTTTCCATATTACATGCTTGTAGTCTGAGGAAATAAATAAATTGATTCATTTATCCTGGGGGATGACGTCCAGGCCGAGTACACGCACATTGTTTCGTCTGGAGTATTGTTCGAGGGAATTGCATTTTTCAATTAACGTTTGATTTTCCTGTTTTAGTTCACGAAATTCACTTTCTAATACAGCAACTTTATCATTGACCACTTTTTCGACTTCGGCGATAAGTTTTTGAGCGAGAACGGTGATAAATATTTCTTCACTTAGCAATTCCGTTACACACTCCTTAATAAGATCCTTTTTCTTGGTATTTAAACGCGTATTGCTACCCATATTCACCATAACTTAATGCACAATAATATTAGCAAAACACTGAGGTACAAAAATTTCCAGCAAGTGCAGTATAACTTAAGAAAAATACCAGAATTGACGGAGCGATGTCACACACGTGCTTACTCAGTTGCGAAAGACATGCACTGATATTTTAAACTGCTGACATACGGCCGTGATTTCTGCTTGTCAGTGTACGTGTTCGTGTATGTGTGTGTGTAAATAAAGAAGAATACTCGTAGAAAGTGATAGAAACAACGGTTTATTAAATTAATGTTCATGAAGACTCGTACAAACAAATATTGATTATAACAAAAATTCAGGGGGTCGGCAGTTTTATTTGTTCGCATGGTTTTTTTGCAAAATCAGCGATTACTTACTTTAGATCCGAGTTGGTGTTCGATCCTAACTTGAATGCATCTGAATCGTAGACGGGCGGATATGGTATCTGTGTCGGTTGTTCTAATTTACAATAGCTCACGCGGTGCCCTCACTGATTCAATTTCCGAACTCCGTGCTCCCGTTTACAGTTTCCAACAAATGTTCGGTCCGTCATGTCATTATTAAATCAATTTTTCTAATTATTACAATTCTGGGCTTAAATCTTACGTATTTACATTTCAAAAATTCTAAATAATTTACTTATAATATACATGTAATTTAAAATCACTTATTTCTATAAATATTTACACAAACTTAATATATCTGAAAAACACACGTCAATTTAACCATTGTAAACAAATAAATCCTGTAAAAAATAAACAATACATTACTCTAAATTTTCCTTTACTATTTACAAATTATTTCTTTATGAAAAATTGAAAAAGTCTTTCGTTCAGCTTATAAACACCGCAATACGTTAATTTATTTTTCAATAAAACATCAACGAGTTCTATTGATGTATACCAGTTATCGGCTGTAATATTTCTGTTGCTGCCGAAAATTGGTTTACATAAACGAATAACCGCTTGCGTTGGGATGGAGAGCTTCTTTTCTCAACAGTTATATCTTCCAGGGAATCAGATTCTTTTCCACAATAAATGTATGTATTATATACCTAGTGCGTTCGAGCATCTGCTAGACATTGGACTTTTATTCCATATTTCTTGGGCTTACTTGGAATATACATTTTGAATCTGCAGCGTCCTCTAAAACCCACCAGCATTTCATCTACTGTAGCATTAGCTCCTAAAGAATATACTCTTTGAGAGCTTTCGTTAAATCTTTTTAAAATGTGGGAAATAGCGGCTGCTGGATCTTTCTTTATCAATTGCGTTCTTTGTTCTCGAATATCAAACCTCAGACAAACCAATAATGTGGAAAATCTTTTCTTCGAGAAAACCAGTCGAAATATTTGTTTGCCAGTTCCGTCTGTAGCAAACAGAGCTTCAAGGTCTTCGTTATTAGATTTGAACACTGACGTGAGCAGAACTCCTAAAAATCCGTTGATTTCAATAGCATTGTTATCTCGAAATTCAGTGCGATCATTGTTTCCTAAATTGTCACGATATTCGTTCAGTTTTATGTGTGTAAATTGCACAATAGTTTGTCCTCTGTCTTCAGTAAAAATTCTTTGCCAAGCTCCTAACGGGTCTATTTGGTTCAGTGATCCCCTTGCGACAGGTATTTTTAAAATATTATGAGAAGGTGTCCTAACGTTTCGATTTGGTGCTGTAGAAGACCATTTTTATCTGTTTTTTCCATAATAATAATATTTATTGGTTTGAAGTTCATCGTTAGAGTTCTCTTCTGATGTCTGACTAATATCTCTTTCATCATCACTTTCATCCGTGTCTGATATTTCACTACGAGAATCATGTTCACTCAAAATTTCTTCTGTTGCTTTAATTTCAGTAACATTCATATCTTCACTTCCTTCTTGGTCGGAAAACTCAGAGTCAGCTTCATCAAACCATCTCATAACAACTTCTTTCAAATTTGGGTCCGAAGGATAGATTTTTTATACATATCTTTTTGCTGCCATCATGACAAAAAAATCACACTAACGGCGTGGTGAAGTCCCTGGGACTACAAAGGTGTGGTTAGTCAACTTTTAAATAAATGCGCGCGATGCCGTGTTGATATCACACGCGTACTCCCGCCACTAGAAGGTATTGAAAGCGAGAACTCGAATTATCTTTTACAGAAAATGTTATTCAACTTTCTTAAATCTATGGAGTCCGAGAGACTCCACAACGCCGGTTAAGGGTTAACATATTTGTGACCGGTTCTACATTGATTTGATGATGGTAATTAACTTCTATCTATCTTTCTTCTTGAAAGGGTATTGTACAAAATCCGTCTAATGCGTAAGCAAGTGATTCCGGGATGTATAGTTCGTTTGTGTTTATTTCCTCTCTCGCTCGATATTTACGGGGATTTTAATTAATTTATTGACTAATTGCTTAAAAGGTTTAAAGTTTTCCAGATTCAATTCAATAAAAAGTAGGATTTTTATATAATCAATTTCTAGAGTTTGATTTCTATAATTAATTTTGGCGCCTAATCTTTGAAAGTCGTGGCTACTTATAAGGGCGTCAAATCGATCGTGCCAGGGAAGTATATGAAATTTAATTTTTTCGCGAATACCGAATTCTTTTAACATTAGGTAAATTATGTTTTTGGTCATCGCTAATGGTCTGATTTAATGATTTTACACAAAATTGCTGAGAGAAAAGGTAATTTCTAAAAGAATTGGAGGCGGGACTGGGGTTTATTATACTATTATTAGGTAACCAAAAAAGTTCGTGCGGTTTTTTTTTATATAGATTATCATGAATACTTTTTTAGTTGTTTATTGATAGCACTTGTTTATATACTGTCTTCTACTTTAGTATTAATCCGTCTTTCATTTGACTATACAAATTTGGCGACAATTGTTTAATTCCTATTTTAATTTAATTTAAAATGGCAAAAAAAAAACTTTAATTCGAGGTTGTATACTCGGCAGTGCAAACTCGGCACCGAAGCTGCTGAGGCGGCGCGAAAAATATGTACGGCATTCGGAGATAATGCCGTAAGTGATCGATCAGCGCAGAAGTGGTTCAAGAAATTTTCTTCGGGAGATCTCAGCTTGACCAATGAAGTACGCCCTGGGAGACCGAAGATCATTAACAACGAGGATATTAGGAATGTTGTGGAGGCAAATTCCAGCACAACATGCTTAGAGTAGTTTATAGAAAGGTTCAAAGTGAGCAATGAAACCATTCGTTTGCACCTTCACCAGCTAGGAAAGTCGTGGAAGTTAAGCAAATAGGTCCCACATGAATTTTCAAATGATAACAAATCAAGCCATCTTACCATATGTTCAATTGTTCAGCAAATCTTTCACGCAACGAAAATAAACCCTTTCTTGATCGGTTGTTAACTTAGCGACGAAAAGTGGATATTGTACTCCAATTCTAAGCGTTCGTATCATTGGTTATCACCGACTGACCCAATACCACACACACCAAAGGCTTCCTTGCACCCAAAAAAGATTTTATTGTGTGTTTGATGGACGGCAGCCGGTATTGTCCATGAGTTTTTGGAAACGGGTCAAACCATCACTACTGAGTTCTATTGTGAACAGCTTCAGCGAGTACAAACAGCACTCATCCAGAAACAGTCTTCTTTGATCAATAGAAAGAAAGTGCTATTCTTATAGGACAATGCTAGATCTCATACCGCAAGAGTGACCCAGGAAAAAATTTCTGAACTTAGCTGGGAAACATTACCGCACCCTCCTTATTCTCTTGACATTTCGCCAAGTGATTACCACCTTTTCTTGTCTCTTGACAACTATATGAGGCATAAGCAGTTAAAAACTTGAGTTGATGTAATAAATGCAGTCTATCAATTTCTTCATTCAAAATCCGTGGATTTCTACAATACCGGCATACAAAAATTGGTGCTACGTTGGCAAAAGGTCATTGAGTGTGATGGTATTTACTTCAATGAATAATAGTGTATTACTGGTTTGCAATAAATGTTTATATTTTACCATCAAAAACCGCAGGAACTTATTTGGTTACCTGCTAGAATGCTAGATGCTCCAGAGTTTATTAGGATTTTTAGATTCAGGCTGGGGATTGAAATTAAAGGTAGTTTTGATTTGTGGCTAATTGAAATTTATCTCCGCCCACAATAATTTTATATCCGTAGATGCGTATTTCGGCAGCTAAGCTGCTATCTTCAGTACAATTTAAAAAATTTTAAAAACACTACATGAAATCTAACAGCTACCTTTTAAATTTTTTAAATTGTACTGAAGATGGCAGCTTAGCTGCCGAAATACGTATCTACGGATACAAAATTATTGTGGGCGGAGATAATTTTCAATTAAGAATAAAAACGTTAAAACATTCTTTTCTCAGCTTCTCCATAATGTACTTTTTTGATTTGCGTCACTGTTGCATTCAGCAAGCGATATAATGTATTGTAAATTATGTATTCAAAGTACTTTCATTAATACTTTCATCAGAGTCAAATTTTATAAAGGAATATCTTTTTCTCAGAATTGATAAGATTTCATTCGTTTCTGTAATTTGAGTCAGATTATTATTTGTGTTAGCGCAAAAACTTAATATTTTTAATTAAATACAAACTGCTTTAACATTTTTTTGCATCTAGAGATTTTAGAAATTTTATTTTAGTTTATTAAAAGGTACATAAATAAAGAAACTTATTTGATAATTATTAGCAACAAACAGTAAGGAACAAAATAACGAAGCAAAATAATAGGTCATACTACAATTTACATTTTTTTCGGAACAATTTTAAAATTCTAAAATATACTGTTCAATGAAATTGAACAAATGAAGTAGGTCACTAAAACATTTCAAATAAATTGGCTTGTGATGACCTGATATGAATACAATGTAACATATTGTAGTGTTATTATAATTGTGTCCCCAGGTAGGTGACAAATTTTATATGTAATGATTTTGCAATTGTATGGTAAACAAATTCCACTTGAATTAATTTTGAATTTTTATTAAAATATTTTTCTGAGGATTATCACAGGGTTGAAGATTCTTTTAATTATGGAAGCCAAATCTTCTTTTTAGTGTACGTGTATATTTGAAAATATCAATAGATTTAAATAAATTGTTTACGATCTTTGCGAATCATCTACACTTTATTCATTAATTGAATATTTTCTGTTTTAATTTTATAATTTTCTTCAATCGGTTTAAACGATCCTAGCAAATCGTCGCCAAAATATTCTTTGATTGAAATAAAATTTTATTTAAATTAAAAAAGAATCTGTTCAATAGGTTTAAATGCCTCAACCACGATCCTTGCAAATGGTTTTTAAATGCCGACATCAATCTTTCAAGAAAACTAACAGTGGTGGTAGTGTACAGACCTCCAAGTGAGAAATTGGAACTCTTTTTGAAAACATTTGAATACCTTTTAGAAATCTTGACAGCTCAAGAAACGATTTTTATCATATCAGGTGATTTCAACATCAACACGCTCGCTGACACTGGTGTGATATTTAACAGATTTATTGAACTCCTATAACCTGGAATTAGCAATTAATAGCCCCACTCGCATCACACCTTTCAGCGAGACCTGCATAGATAACATGGTAACAAACTTGCCACAGTTTAAAACAAGTGTTATTCCGTTCCATACATCGGATCATACAGCCCAATCATTGGGTTTCTGCGAACTACAAATTAAACCGAGAAAATTGAAAATTTTAACTCGTAATTACAGCACTAGTAATATTAACAATTTCATTGATCATCTAAATGCTATAGATTGGTCAATAATTGATACATGTACTGATACAAACGATAAATGAAATAAGTTTACCTCCATAATTTCTAAAAACTTTTAATTATCATTTCCCTCTGATGCAAAGAATAATCAATAACAAAATCGAACAAGTAAGGATCACACCTGAAATTACGCAATGTAAAGAAGACTTAGATATCTTGTATGTTCTTAAAAATCATATTTCTCCATCACAAAATCTATACAATTAGGCAAAAAACCGATGTAAAATTTTAATGATTCAGGAGAGAAAAAAATATTACGATAATTTTTAATACATAACTCCGACAATAAAATGAAGACAATGTGATCAATAGTGTCATCTTGTTTGGGAAAGCACACTGAAAACTCAACTCTTGCTTATTCAGCTGAAGACTTTAACATGTATTTCACATCCTGTATTGTTACGGTCGTCTTTTTCTTTCACGCGGTTTCCCTTTCGGCGGCTTCTTCAAGTTGAATTTCTGCTGCCCGACCTGGTGGTGTTATTTTGAATTTCGCGCGCGCCTGTGGTCGCACGTTTTGTGACGGAAGCGCAAGGAATTCTGGGCGCGTCGACGAATCAAAGTTTTTGATGGAAGTGGCCAGGGTGTGAAGCGCGACTGACATCTTAGTGGTGCGTGTGGTTTCCTGTTCTTGGCCCTGTAAGCAATCTCTGCTGTCTTGAGTTTCGATTTGGTTATTACCGCGTCCGTTTGGGATTTGATGAGATCTGCTTAGGAAGATTCGGATTTTCGTGTGCTTGGTGGTTTTCACCAAGGTAAGCCCCTTTGTTTGTTTTCTTTCTATTTGTTGCTGATTGTGTCGTGTGTTTCGATTATGTTTCATAGCAAGTAATGAAGGGTGAAGCAAAAGAAATTACGACTTTTTATCCGTACTGAAGGCTGTGACTGCCCCGCTCCCGACGACGTGGTTTGATTAAGCGGGCTACCCTCTGGGGGAATTTTTCGAAGACGACGAATTCTTCGGCCGTCGTACGTTTTCCGACTCGTTGGACGTTTCCGCAACTTCTCCAGTGTGGCGTGGACTGTCGCCGGACGCTCGCTTCAAGACGCTGCCAGACGGAATTTCTTCCAGGAAAATTTTGGTATCGTATTCCCTTTTGAGAATTTTTCTGTATATTACGCTTGTCACGTCGCTGGATACATTCGGTGAGAGATTTGCCGCCTCGTTTCTTCTATGGAACTTTTACGCACGATTTAACGTTTTTATCTGGTCGAATTCACGCGCTCGCTGCATGTACAGTGGCGATCGCTTGTGCGTTAAAGATTTCGGTTTGGTTTTGGCGCTTAGTTTTAAGGTGTTTTATTTGATTTCGTTAATTTACGTACTTTATAATTGTTCGTTTATATATACGTATCACGACTGCTTTTCAGTCCTGTTTTGTAAACGTACGCTTGGGATCCCGGACGAACGGTATAATTTAATACGCGTGTTCACTGTCATATTTATTTTGTTGTTTTACAAATTTATTTCGTTGTACAAATTTATTTGTTGTATTTCGTTGTAATGGCACACCTACTGTGCCATTTATTTTGCAACCAAATTTTTGTGGCTTGTACTATACCATATTTGACACTGACCTACCAATTAAAGTTTGTTAACGTCAAGTTGACTTTTATTCATTGCGTTATTTTGCGGATATTACCCCCTTTCTCACGTCCCCTTCTGGGGCGGATCATTTTGGACTTGAACCTCCTGGTAAGTTGGGGTTTCTCTCCTGTTAGGGGAGTTCCACATTTACAAGTTGTTGCGGTCGCCAGAAGGTGGCGCCCATTTTAATCTTCTGTTACCTGTGTGAAGCTGTTTGCCCACGCCCTTCTCCGCTGACACGGGATTCCGATCGCAGCAACGGCCCAACCATTGGGTGACTAAGGTAGGTTCAACTGTCTCCGTTATTGTCTGGTAATTTTTTTTTGTGTATTGTCGCAATTCTTCGCCACCAGGTAACCTGCCGTACACACTCGGCTGCGAGGTTCTGCTTTGCCTTATGCTCGGTTGTGCCTCGCGATTTAAGTGTCAGATTTTCATTGGATCTTTTATTTGGTTTTATTTTATTTAGATTCCTTGGTGAGAGTGTGCGCGGCAGTATACAGAATCTGCTTAAGAGTAAGAACTTCGATCCAGGTCCATACTGCTCTGACATATCAGAAAATGCCAACACTCTATACCTCTACCCAGTAACAGAAAACGAAATACTTGACATTGTAAAGAAATTAAAAAATAAAAAGAGCGCAGGCTCAGACAACTTTCCCATGTTCCCACTCCTCTAAGAAAAATAATCAATTCATCTCTGGTAAATGGGATTTTTCCCAGCAACCTTAAGCTTTCAATCGTTAAACCAATTTTAAAGAAGGGAAAGAAGACGACATATCTAATTATAGATCTTTAAGTCTATTATCATACTTTTAAAAAAATTTTGAACAAGTCATGTACCGGAGAATAACTGACTTTTTCACAGTCTGTGGTCTTTGGAGCCCCAGTCAGCACGGTTTCCTTAAGGGACGATGTGTAGAAAAGAGGAGGGGCTACACATCCGATGATGATCTTTGATATGCGCATGCGCGACAAATTTTCCAATATTGCCATGCAGAACTTTCTGTACAAGTACGTGGGAAATTTGAATGTGGTGAATGTTAAATTATTAATAGCCTTTTTTGTATTAAGGGCGTGAAGGAGGCGATTTTGGCCCGCGGCGGAATTATAAGCCCGAGGAATCATAAGAAGCAAAGGGCCAAATTCGTCGTTCACGCCAGAAATGCAAACCGTTCTCAAAAATCAAGTTCGTTGTTGGTTGCTAATGTGATGCACATAAACATGTTGGTTTCTTAGGTTTTAGAGCGCAAAAGGCATAGCAAAAGGCAATAGAGAGTTTGCGGCAACACATTTCCCGTTACGTTAGACGGCCATTTTTCCTTGTAATATAATGTAACCGAATATTGTGAAAAATTCGTTTGCGGATATCGTCAAAAATAAAAAAAAAACGTTACATGCAATTTTGTAGTTAGTGGGAGTAACCATTGGGGTAACTATCAGCATGACAGATTCATTTAATTTAATTTTGTTAGATGTGGACAATTTTGAAAATGTTCTTATATTTACTTCTCTGCAGAAAGACCTTGAAGAAAAACAAAAACTTTATTCGATAGTGAAGTTTAACATACATTCATTGCCATCATAAATTAAAATTTTATGTAGGTTATACCATATCTCTTCTTCTGTTTCTGTACTGTCTTCTGCTACAATTCCAAACAGTTCCTTAATACACTTTAATCTTTCATTTTCAGTTGAACTTGATAACTTTCATTCGATTCTGAATCAAAGAATGTTACTGTCGAATAATTCTGCATCATCTTACGTAATGTTATTATTAATTATAATTATATGTTAATAAAATTCTTAGTTTCTCACATTTATATAATTTAAAATGCTCAATTAACTTAAATCTTTGGTAATTAAGGGCCCAATTCTTAACTCAAACTGAAACTTGACAGTTTGACGTTATTTGAAATTCATAGGAATTATATTCTGATTGGTTCCCTTATTTTCCAAAATATTAGCGAGTTATCACAACTATCACGTTAACTTACCGTAAACGTTGGCTTCATTTATTTTCCATTGGATCACATGATCTTATGGTTGCGATAACTCGCTAGTGTTCAAAAATTAGTTATACGGTATAATTTTTCTATGATGTTAACGTTGTAAATTATAAGGAGAATTTCTATAATAACGGAAAATACCCTGCCGCAAACTCACTACTATTTACGCCCGCAAATTATTGTATAAATGACTTCAGTTTAATACAATTTTACAAAAATTATAAGTCCGAAATTTGCTGGTTATAATTATGTTCAGTGCATCGACAAAGTTTACCAAACCAACGCCAACTGCAAACGGGAGAGTTTTTAAATGCATGTTATGTACGTATAAGAAATTTGCACATGCAAAAAACAACCAAACAAAATAGAACAGTTTATTTAAGACATAGGTACTGTACAACTAATTGTGTAAATAAATATATTACAAATAGTACTTAGAAAAGGTATACAATAACAAATGACTAGTATTATATTGCTTACAATAACCGAACCATTCTTTAAGTCGTCTCTTTAAGCCAATTTAGACTATCCTATTTCTTGTATGTACAAGATTTTGTTCAATTTCTTAAACAATCTTAATTATGCAGTAAAGTGTAGCAAAATTTAACTTGAATAAAAATAATCTGAAAATACAGAACGTGTGCTATCTCCAAACCGTATCTGAAGCCAAAAATGTTCTTGATATAAACGTTATTATAGAAATTGAACTAAATTTTATACAAGAAATAGAATAGTGTAAAACAACCTTTAGTCGTAATTTTCACAAAATTCATTTTGAAGTATATAGCCATGTTCTTCTAATGGACTTTTCAAAATAAATTCTTTCGAAAGTAAAGTTGATTTTGCTACAGCAATCTTGTTACGTTTTATTTCTAGCAGTTTATCAGTTGTTCTCTTCTTTTTAGTCGTAAAAAAATTTTGTTTCTTAATTTTTTTATTCGCTGGTTCACCACTTACACCGGAAGTATTACGAATAACACTTTTTGTAGAAATATTTTTATTATTTTTCAACAAATTAAAAATATTTTTTTGCATTTTTAAAGCCTGTTTAATGACATCATCATCCATATTAGATAAGTTCAATTTAAGTACTTCTAAACATTGTTCTTTTAGATGCTCTCTAATAGGTTTTTGTGGATTTACGACTGCTATCGTGTTGAGGTGTAGTCTTATATCTTTGTTGCTCTCATCAGTTGCCCCAGTCAGATTAACAATGTTATCAGCATTTTCTTCAATATTTTTATTTTTGCTTCTTAACAAAATGACATAATGTATATGCTTACACATGGTAGCTTTAACAAAATAGTCAGTACATGTACATCGGTATGCATGTATACAAGTATCACATGCCGCACATTTTAACTCACAACATGATGTTCTTAGTACCTGATTTTTAGAAACTGCATGTATTCGTTCTTCGTTTTTTACATACCATATGTTCTCTTCTTGACTAATTTCAAATGAACTTTTTAATGCTGTTTCATGTCGTTGGCTAATTTTGTCTATATGAATTGTATTTTTTCCCTTAACGTGTTTTATTATACGTTCCACAATTTTGTCGCGTATATTCACTGCATGAATACCCTTATCTAACCTTTTCACTACAGTTCCATTAAGTTGGAAGTATTTAATACATTTATGCATTGCTTCCAAGTGCATGTTAGTGTTAATTCCTGCCGTTTTTCTATACGCATATGCCCACTGTTTACATCTACTTACATAATTTTCAACAAAATATTTTCCAAATGTAACTGTTTGTGGATCTTCCAATAGCATTTCTATAAATTTACTTAGTTCTGTTTCAAAGGTGGACGCATCAATTTCAGTTTGTAAAACTTTTAAAGCATGATAAACATTTTCTCTTTTTTCTTTATTATTAATCTTATTCAAATTACATTTCCATGCACGATCTACATGCCAAGAACAAAAAATCTGGTATTTTACTGGACCCATGATAGTAATCCATGCGTTATAAAATACATTAGTGATATCGGTCATAAATGTTCTGGCCGCAATAATACCAGATCTTTCTTTAATTTTGTCAAAAAAAAAATCGAAAAACCTCAGTGTCTTTTCTATTTGTAAATAAGCAAGCAGATGGAAAACCTTCTCCCCATTCGTCTATTACTAAAATGGTGGTGAGTTCAAAATCGTAGCCATTGAGACCATGTGTACTATCTACACATATGATACCATTATTTCCATGTTTCTTTAGCATATACTCTTGAGAAGAATTCATAAAAATTAAGCATATATCATTTTTATCAAAAGCATTATGTTCTTCTCCTTGCCTTTTATAAAAAATTGTGTTTGATTCATTTTGCCTAAATTCTTGTACCCATAGATCTACACTTACATTATCAATTGTATGTCGCACTCCATCATTAATACAGATATTATAAGTATTTTTTATATTGTGAATGTCCTTTTTTGTTAACAAATCAGTTCTTTTTAATTTGTCTGGTTCAATACTATCTCTATTTGAGTTCAAAATTCTGAAAGCACATTTAATATTGTAATTAAATAGTTTTAAAATATTTGAAAATCTTTAATACCTTGATATTGTCACACCTTTAGCTAATTTTTCGGCCACAACTGCACGATCGGTTGGTAAAAGACGTAAATGTTGAAGCTCCACAGTATGACCATAGTGCAGAGGTATATACTTAACGTTACATTGGCCTGTGTTGCATTATTTTCTTAGTTGAATTGTACTGGTGCAAGCACTTCCTTGTTTACACGACCCTTGACTTTTAATTTTTCTTTTTCGGTTACAGTTGGAGATGACGTGACTAATACCTTAAAAAATGTTTATAGTAGGGTTTGAAGATATATATCAATGATATATATCATTGATATATATCAGAATTTTTATGATATAGATATATATATATATTAGGTTATTTATTATTCACATTTTAAAATTGACAGAGTAAGTACAAGTACAGCTATTATGAAATGTTATAAAAAAGCAAAATAAATTGGCTTTAATGATCAAATATGTGAAATCAGAAACTTCAAAAAAGCGAAATTTAAACTGGATGTGGGAAGATGGCAAACATTTTGGCGACGACCAAAACAATGATTTCAGAATCATTTAAGTTGAGTTTCGCTTGTTTATTAATTTTGTTTGAGCTTGATACAGTTTTGAACGGACAACTTTATTATTTGTAAACAATTACAAATTGAAAAATCGAATTATTGATTTATATTTTGATATATATCAAAAAAATCTGATTTTTTGATTTTTATATAAAAGTCATGATTTTTTTCAAAACCTGGTTTATAGTAAAACATATAATTGAAAATGTTTGTTAATTTACCACTACGGTTACAGTAGTAATACACAGTTTCATTTTCTTTACTCTTTTGAGTTTTTTGAATAAAATATTGGACATTTCTAGTTTTAGAAGTTTCTAGTAACCATGTCCCAAATTCTAAAAAAAAAATAAATAATATTAAATAGATAAACTGCAACTTTTAAGTCAGGTATTAAAATACCTTCTGCACTATGGAATTCCAAGGTTTCTTCGGTAAAAGTCTTATTATGAACTTGAATCAAATGTTGTCTCAATTGCATTATGTTAACAAATGATACTTGGCAACCTTCCAAACACTTGTTCAGGTAAACGTTAAATTCATATGAAACAAGGTTTTTTTCAACTAGATTATGCACTGTTTTTAGGTGCCTGTTTAAATTACTTTGAAGCGTAAAAAGTTTTTCACAATATTTACAGACTACGGCCATGAAGAACAAATTTATCAGCAAATCAGACTTTGCAAGAATAAAAAAAAACTCTTAAACAGATTGAAACCTCCACAAACAGCAAACAGAAAATTAAAAGTTTCTAAACTCACTTTACTCACTGCTAATTGACAACGGGCAATGTTGCAACGTTGGAAATCGCGCATGAGCATAACGAAGATCATCATCGGATTTCTAGCCTCTCCTTAGAAAAGGCCATATTTGACTTTACAACCACAATTCTGAATTACTGGGAAAATCGTCAACTTGCGTGTGGAATATTCTTAGATCTTGCTAAGGCTCTCGACACTCTAGGCCACGAGATTTTACTATCTAAATTACAACACTACGGTATCCGAGGTAAAGGATATGACTGGTTACAATCTTATCTTTGCAATCGATATCAAAAAGTTGTTCTTGAGAATGATAATCAGATAAAAGAATCTTCTATAATTCAAATCGCTACTGGAATTCCACAAGGAAGTATACTAGGGCCCTTACTGTTCATCATTTTCATGAATGACCTCTCTTGTATGAAAGATAAAGAACACAGTAATATTTTGAATTATGCGGATGATATTTGCATCCTTATCAAAGGAGAAACCTTTTACGAAATAATTGAAAATGGGGAGAAGAGTATAGCGAAAATTAGCGAATGGTTATTAAAAAATAAATTAATTCTTAACAACGATAAAACTAGTTGTGTGCTATTTAAAACTATAAACTTCTGCGAAACACCAAATTCAATAACACTTAATTCCAACAAAACAAAATTAGAAAAAAGTGTACAGTATTTGGGAATGTGCATAGACGAAACTTTAAATTGGAGTGAACATCTGACTAGGCTAAGTAGTAAACTTAGTAAAATTTGTTTTGCTTTAAGAACGTTAAGTCAATGCATTAGCAAAGTAGCGTTGAAAACAGTGTACTACGCAAATTTTTATGCACAAATCCAGTATGGAATTATGTTTTGGGGTAGTAGCAGTAACATAAGCAGTATTTTTGTTTTACAGAAAAAAACCATTCGAATTATGTATAACATGTCATGTCACGAATCATGTAAGGGAGTTTTTAAATCTAACGGTTTTCTCACAGTATTTGGCGCATATGTTTATAAATGCTTATTATTCTTAATCAAAAATAGAGAAAAGTTTTTACAATTTGAAAATAAACAAGTAAATAAATACCAGACAAGAAATATTGATACTTATATACAGGATGAGTCATAATTAGGTGTAAAAATTTTTATCAAAGCTTCTTTAGGCCAAAACCAAGCAACTAACAAATTCAATACAATTCAAGAAGTGTATGATTCGCTTGTATTGAGGCTAGAGGGGAGCATTTTGAATATTTGCTGTAGTTTTCTATTTTTAAATAATTATTTTGTTAATTTTATGTTTATTATAATGTATTTTTAAATTAACTGAATAATCACCTTCCAAGTTATAGTCACAAATGGAAACGGAAAAGTTCTCTTTAATATCCCGTATCTTTTTAAACGAGCATTTTGGTAATAAGATATATTAAGTTAAATTGCTTTGTTTTATCCTAAAGAAACTTTGCTGAAAATTTTTACACCTAATTATGACTCACCCTGTATATCCATTACATAGACTAAGCAGATTCGAAAACGGTGCATTATATTCATGTATAAAAATATTTAATAAGTTACCTAATGATGTGAAAAAACTAAGCAATACAAATAAATTTAAAAAGTTATGTTTCAAATTACTTGTAGAAATTGAACCTTATAGTATGTCTGAATATTTTATGTCATAAAATTTTGTTTTGCGTATTTATAAACTATAATTGTTAGAATAGTTTAAGTTCTTTCTTCTTTTGTATACTTACATGTGACACTTTTCAAACCTGTATTCTTCCCATAGAGGCAGTTGTTTTGAAATAAACGCTATTATTATTATTATTAAAATAAGCTTTCATTAATTGAAACAGCTTTTTATCGAATATCAATTTTTTTTATCAGATATTTGTCAGAATTTCAAAATATATCTTTTAACAAAATATATAATTTTCTTACATGACCTGCGAGGTAGCTCGTTTTGCGTTGATATTACCTGAATGAAAATAATAAAAGGAAGAACAACAAAGAGAGAAATCCAGTTTTTCAAAAGTTTAATAATTCCAAATCATATTTCATGAACCATTCAACAACATAAACACCAAAAACATCATCTGAAAATAAAAATATATTACAAAAATCATACAAAGTAAATTTCAAAATTGAAAATTAAAAGGGAGTAATAAAGTAAAATTCAGAGGGCAAATTTAGTTTAAAAATTACAAAAATTTAAGTCAACTCAAATTCTTTTAAGAATGAACAACGAAGAAGAAATTACCATTCATGTATGAAAAAAGTGGCGTGGCTCCAGGACATCCAAAATAACCTGAATTGGATGGCGTTTTCTGATTTCATGGATAAGGTTCAAGGAAAAATAAAACATCCTTTGACAGCGAGGAACTGCTTGGTAAATAACAGAAAAAGGAGACTCGTGTACTTGCCAGACGGAAGAAGAGTAAGGATCAAGAGGTCAAAGGTAGAGGACGTCCAGGTGAACTACACGGAACTTCTGGAAAAACATTAAAAATATAAACATCAGATGAATGTGCTTAGGATGTTATTGTTATCAAGATTTGAATATTTGGTATGTAAAATCGTGTTAAAAATTAATTATTGTACTTACGGAATGTTTACATTATAAGAAAAATATTATTTTGTAACAAAATTAGATAAAAAGATACACATGTCCAACGCAAGAGTCAAAATTATGACATTTGAAAAGAAAACGGTTATATGATAAAAAAATTTAGAAAAGTGATGGTTGCCATATTGTCACGATAGTATATAAGGTACTTAAACTTTAAATGTATTGTCACGCTAAGGGCCTTCACCATGTCGCGCTAAGCCTCCACTATGTCGCGACGATGCGTCCTTAGCCTTGCGGGGTTGATTGGGATGCGTAGGTTTATCAGAGGGTAGAGCTTTAAAACAATGATTTAAAAAAAAATTAATACCTCTTTATTTAAATAATTAATTTAGTTGAGGGTGGTTTGTCCGTTAAAAATTGGGGGTGCGGTCCTGGGTCGTTCGCGGCGACTGAGGTTGTTGATTCGTCTAAGACGGAACAGCGGGAGACGTTTCCTTAGCTGGGGAAGACTGGCGAAGTTCGAGGCCGGTCCGTGACTGACGTGGTGGGTCAAGGTCGGTCTCAGTGACAATGTTCCTTGGTTGGAGCACGACACGTCCTTGCTCAGCCTATGGGTGATCGGGTTGGAACAGCGTGGCCAGGGCAGAACTACGGTGGTGTCTTCTCACGGACAGCTGGCGAGGGAGATGGTCCTCGTTCTCTTAGGACGGGTTCGGCAATGTTGTCGGCGGCAGTGGCAGATGATGTGGCTGCAGCAACGATGATGCTGGGGTGGCGACAACGGCGATGCTGGGCGGAGGCGACGGCGCGGTTGGGGCGTCGGCGACGGCAATGTTGGGCGTCCCCTCGTAGAGCCACTGAGTCGGTCCGGTGGCAACGACTACATGACTGCATCACTAATCGCTCCCCCGACTCCATCACCCCCCGACTGACTTCCCAGTTTTGGCCTGCACTTTAAATACACGTTTTTTGCCTATTCGCGCGTTGCATTTTTCGTCACTTGTTTTGTGTCCGTTTGCGTCATTCGTATACGCGCGTATAAGCGCGTGGCCCCGTTTGTAATAAATTCCGCTGAAATATGAAATATGAAAT
Source organism: Dorcus hopei (assembly GCA_033060865.1). Classification (NCBI taxonomy): domain Eukaryota; kingdom Metazoa; phylum Arthropoda; class Insecta; order Coleoptera; family Lucanidae; genus Dorcus; species Dorcus hopei. Next base: position 65,333,969 of record CM065426.1, on the reverse strand, counting down.
ATATTACGTTACGTTGTATTACTTCCTTATTGTGTTTACATTTCGACACGGTCGCAATTTGCCCTCAATTACACAAGTTCGCGTTTAAATACTTTGTATGTTTTTTATTCGCGGAACATAGAAAAAACGCCTCGTGGTTTTTAGAAAATTCCCACTCGTGACAGTATCAAGAAACTTCCGTCAACTCGTAGACATTCTGCGTATTGTGAAAACATAGATTCATCGAATTGCGACAGTCACTAGGTCAAGAACGTTAAAAAAATGTGCGATGCTAGATCCTCACAAATCATAATTGATATTAACCTCCGCCCACAATAATTTTATATCCGTAGATACATATTTCTGCAGCTAAGCTGCCATCTTCAGTACAATTTAAAAAACACTACATGAAATCTAACAGCTACCTACTTGATCATACTATCTATACTACTAGTACTATCTAAAAAACCAAAATTAACACTAAAAAGCGACTGTGGTTTAAGAAATAATTTCCGCCCACAATAATAACAGTCGAAACCTACCAAAAAAGCAAATCAAATAAAACGGAAACGAGTATTGGTCTAATATCCGAAAATCATGTATGTAATATTATTTGCGTAACTAGCAATGTAATCATTTTTATTTACGAAAGTGTTACCGTGTAGTAGGACATGTTGGCTGCACTATGATCGTTGCCTAGCTAATCACAAATTTAGCATAAACAGCCACAGATCAGGACCCACTAGGTCAACCCTCAGATTTCATTGCTGAACCCCAGCAGACACAGGACGCTGCATTCAAACCCTGGACTGGCATACCCCAAATTTAAATAATTGTTAAATTATTTACCAGACAATAAAGAGGTATGTTTTTTTGTTTTTGCTGTTGCAAGTTCCTATGACGCTACGCTCTGCAACCCTACGGTCTCATCGTGACATGGTGGAGACACTACGGTGAAAGCCCTCCAGCGACACATAGCGGAGAGCACTATTCATCGTGACGATATAGATGATGGTTGATATGGAGAATAATATTTATCCGAGTTGTAAACAAATCTTTCACGAGAAAAAAATTGAGAATACATTTGCCTTCTATCGAAAGCATCAAGATAAATCTTTCTCTCACATCACAATATAATGTTGAAATGTTGACTTTTACATACATTCGTTCATTCAGTTATTCAGTTTTTAGTTAAGAGTTCTGATTTTCATTTATAGTTATTTGGTTTCTTTGTGGCATAATTTTTCAATACAATATTTATAACATTTCAAGAAGTTTTATTTGAAATTGTTTCAATTTGAACCAGCAGAAAGCCAAGGATATCACAGTGAGTAAAGGAGAAGATATATAATCTTCAGAAAAGAAGGAAAAGGAAGAATGAAATGGAATTATCCGTAAACTAAGTTGGAAGGCCTGATAGATTCTCAGAGTTCTTATACCTTATGAACTTTTTTATCAATTATATGATTATTATAAGCACACTTGATGCGTACGGCTCTCAGGGTTATTTCGTGAGCAGAAAGGTTCGTGGGTTCAATTGTTTTCTTTACTTTAAAATGATAACAGAATATTTGAATTCTTAAAAACTCGTGATAATTAAACAGATTAAATTGGTACTGGTTTATATTTAAGATGTTCTGGAAAGGCGCCACCAAATTTTTATAATAAAAGAAAATACTGAAGAAATTAAAGGGGAAAATTTGGAAACCCCCATGTTATATACGTAATAATTAAAATAAAAACACAAAACCTTTTGATTCTAAATTTCAGTTTAATATCTGTCTGTAGTATTGAATTGAATAAGTGAAAAATCGTTAATATAAATTGAATTATTGAAATATGGTATTATTAAAGGACAGTGTAAATAATATTTTAAACATACAACGATTTTTGCAAGATTTAGGTACCTCGTGAAGCTTCAGTCAGTTTACAACTGCTTATAATTTATAATTTAAAATAATTAAAGTTGTGAAAAATTTAAATATGAAACAATTAATTAAATTAGAGTGATGACAATAATAAAAAAAATGAAATGAATTTAACATAATTAATTATTTTAAAAAAATTATTTTAAAGTGAAATTATTGTTAAACAAATTAAAATTTAAAAGCAAGGGCAAAAATATAGTGAAACTCAAAATTATTATTTATAGTTGGACGTTCGATGAAAAATTGTTACACATGACGTAAGAAAATTCCGTGGCAATAAAGGAAATACACAAGATGATTAATTGCATTATAAAAACCTGTAGCCTTCACGTTGCGAAGATGGTGTTCTTGGGCATTGGGTATTTTAGCGTCACCAAGTATAATTTGCAGACAACTAAGCCATGTACCAAGGGTTCAGCAAGGGTTCAGCAAGAAAACGGACGTCGACGGGCTCAGGAATCTCGTGCGCCACGAGGTGCCATGTGTACGGACGATCACGGAGAATTCTTGTTTTTATCTTATCCAAATCGGAATAAAATATATTTAGCTCTTATGGCTTTATATTTGGGGGATCATATCCCTATCCATACCAAAAACCCTACGATAAAAAGAAATCGTAGGAACGTGCTTATCCAACAGAAACGGACACGAACAAATAACAATTAAATTTGAAAAATAAACGAAGAAAATATCTTACCTTAATTTTTAAGGGTTTCACATTGAATTTAAATTATAGAAACATGTCCGATGACACTTGAAATTTACATTTTACTTAAATTGAAGACGGTATCTTAAACCACCATGATTACATTCCAACCGTAAATTTAGAATGACCCCTAAAAGAAGTCGGTCTCCTAATCTCGATTCTGGAAATTTGAATTGCGCGCAAACCTTCACGCTAAAGAAGACACCCATTAATCAAAGGAGTTTGAACAAGCGCACACCTCTTAGTTAGGCTAATGTACAACAGAAGGCAGTAGACGTTAGATATGAGTCGATAATTTTTATTGAATTGTAGATCAAACTAAGGGAATTGAAATCGATAATTATCACTTAAATAATTAACAAACATATATATACTAAATAATACATATAATAAATGAAGATTTATTGTCTAAATAAATGTTACAACCTTACTTGATTCCACCAGGGAACCCCTTCCATAAACGCCCTGCGTCTACACAGAGAGAAATGACAAAGTGAAATTTTCTACAATTATATGTAAAAAGGAGTTGTAGATATGTTTAACACAATTGTAGAGATTTTTTCAAAAAATTCAGATTTATTTCTTCCTCTGCTTAATAAATGTTTACATATGTTTGTAGTAAAATTATTACTCAATTTTGGAGTAAAGAAGTAAACAGCCATTTGACTTTTGTATTACAATAAATTCCTACAGGTGTGAAGAGAAAATTTGCATAGTTTATTGTAAAAAATTCTACAATGGAAGGAAAAATATACCAATCTTGCGTGAAAACGTTTTCTATATTTTGAAAATATCGACATTACTAACCCGCTAGAAAAAATTACTATTGAATGTGTCAACAGTTAACGTTTTAATTCAAACTGTTTGTATAGGATGAAAGTGGGGTACGAATCACCATCATTTCCAAGAGCAATGGAAAATTTAAATTTGTATTCTGAGGATATGCGGTGTTTATAAGCTGAACGAAAGATTTTTTTTTAATTTTTCATAAAGAAATAAATTTGTAAATAGTAAAGAAAAATTTAGAGTAATGTATTATTTATGTTTTACAGGATTTGTTTGCATAATTATTAAAAGTGTTTATCAGATATATTAAGTTTGTGTAAATATTTATAGAAATAGGCGATTTTAAATTACATGTATATTATAAGTAAATTATTTAGAATTATTGAAATGTAAATACGTAAGATTTAAGCTCAGAATTGTAATAATTAGAGTAATTGATTTAATAATGTCATGACGGACCGAACGTTTGTTGGAAAACTGTAAGCGGCAGCTTACGGAAACTGAATCAGTGAGGGCGCCGCGTGAGCTATTGTAAATTAGACCAACCGGCACAGATATAAATACCATATCCGCCCGTCTGCATTCAAGTTCACATACGGATCTAATTATTTGCATCGTTTTTATTAGCTTTTGATGCGCACATCAGTCTAGTCGTCTAGTCCATTGTTGCCAGGATTCGGGGAAAATTTTGTGCCACGTCAGTTCTATGCGCTTTGCACTCGCTCATAAACATAAATGCATCACTTCGATGTGCTTACGTAGCGGAAAAAATACGCGCAAAGGTTAATTGCAAACAAGAACGAACTTGTAACGACTACTACATATTACTACAATTTTTTCCCAAATAAAAGGAAACTAATTCTACATAAAATAGAATTCAAATCAACATATAATGTACAACACGTTTACAGTGTATTTTACAAATTTAATTTACATACTTTAGGATTACACGTTCATAAATAAATGTGTTAAACGATTTCTTCAATAAAATGTATTATTTTACCACAAATATTACTCTACAATCGCATGTAAACGTTTCACATTTATTATTCCTGTCTTCATTTCAGGCACAATCTGTAGACATAAAGTCTACAATTGTGTTAACAAACACCATTGTTTTCTCTCTGTGTAGGAATTGCCGCCTCCGCTGCGTTGGGAACATACACGCTACCGTCTCAGCGACCCCATCCACTGTGCCGTCTCTGACCGCAACCCTACAATCAACTAGCTGCGGACGCAACGCGCCATCAAAGCCTTCCCAGCCTCGACAACAATGCCATTCTCCCTCATCTTCCGTATGCTTCGGACCTTTACAATCTTCAGCCCGGAGATCACATGTTTCAAAACTTTGTCTTTAACATCCTTCTTAGTCTTGTTGGTCTGCTTCTGCGGCCCCACCCTCGGTACGGCGGGGATCGCTGCAGCTCGGGCATAGGTCATCGACTGAGTCGGTGCCACCCTTGCAGCTCCCACGCTACGCTCGGACAATTTGCTTTCCAGAGACCGTTACCGTTACCGGACTCTTCGGCTTAACGCTTATCTCGGAGCCCGTTGCCGGGCTCTTCGATTTGACACTCTTTTTGGCCTTCTTGCTGCCAACCGGTTTAACCGGCCGATTAGCTGTCGGGTCTTCTGCACTACTGTCAGTGCTCACGCTACAACTGCGGCCTCGAGTCTTTCGACCCTCAGCCCTTACAACCTCAGTTTTGTTTTTAGATTTTGAATTCATAGTGTTCCCACGAGTAGGGTGGAAATCCTGTCACCGACCGGTAACCCCCCTTTCTCGGCCGGAAGGCTACATACGATGGGAGGGCCTGGTATCCGAAAGGTATCGTTTGCGACACACTAAACCCAGTGCCATCCAGCCCTAGGCACGATAACTTACACCTTAGCTTGGGGTTATTTATCGAGGTTGTCTCCTCTAGATCCAGCGTGTTTCGAGCCACGTTACGACGGGAGCTTAGCCCCATAAGGGTGTGACTCTTCGCCATGCATGCCGGTCTTTGTGTATGTCGCACAGTTGCACACTGGGTGTCACTGTGTGTTTCACCCTTAGGCTATGGGCCAGCTGTCCCTATCCACTACTACCACTTTACCCGGGCTTGCAACCGGCTAGGAGTGCCGCCACACAACCAGGCGTGGTTGCCGTCAGGACAGCCACTTACATGATGCGCGAGGCATCCGGGTACCCGGGCGTCAGCCCATAACCCCGCTGTGTGCAGTCCTTTTTCTAAGACTTGACCTTGGCGTAGACACAGCATCACAGAATCATTTCCCCAATCCTCACCCTCCTTACCTAATTTCCATATCTTTTCTATTTTTTTTTACTGTACTTAAATTGTCAGACTTTATTCCTCCCTCCTCTTTATTCCTTCCTCCTCTTCACCTGTCTTTCATGGGCATCCTTTCCTTGTTGATAGTTCTGCCTTCTAAGCCATCCACTCTCTCAGGCGGGATCGTCCTGGATTCCCAGGTTGGTCAGCTTGCTGGCGAACGATCCATGGCCCGTCAGGAATGAAGTGAGTTCGTTATTAAAGTTGTCAAACTTTAGACTATGCCAATCTTCAACTTCAGGCAGCCCGAGGTAGGTTGTTCGGCCCTTAAAGTGCGTCCACACTAGAACATTTTAACGCGAACAAACAGAATGAGCAGAACGAACTGAACGTACAGAGGAGAATAATCTGAACAAGTGCTCGTAGCGTTCGACATATTCGTCAAATTCTTTCTTTTTCTATTAGATTGAAATATATATTTCCGTCCTCTTAATTGTTCAGCGAACAATAAATCCTTTTGAGCAATTCCGATTTACCGACAAGCTTCGGAAAACATTTGACGCGTTTCTGTCTGTTCTGTTCGTCTTCAAGTCTGGACGCAGCTTTAGGTGAGGCACTCTATCTCTTCTGCCATTCACCCATGACGAGTTCGTTTACTAGCTGCCGGGCTGCTTGTTTGTTCCTGGCACTTATGGGAGTATCCAGAAAATGAGTATCTCTGCCTCTGTTTATAAGGATGTTTGCAGCTCTGCTTTTTATTTCCCGGTCCGGCGGCATGCAATCACTCAAGATTTGGAGGGCATCGTTGGACACCGTCCTGCAGGCTCTGGTGATAGACAACAAGAAGGGTCGCTGCCCCGAAGTCAATGCTCCTCTGATGTGATTATGATTTACCTTGTCCTGCCATACTGTTGCACCATAACACAGTATACCTTTACCTATGCTTACGTAAATTTGTTGCATAATTCCTCCCCTCAGCCCCCACTCCCCAACTGTGAATCTTCTAAATTTTCCAGCTGCCATTTTCAGTTTTCCGGCCACGTATTTGGCATGGGGAACAAAGGATAGTCCGGAATCCAGCACCATACCCAGGTACTTGACCGTTGAAACCCATTTCAGCGTGCCGTGTCCCAACTTCACCGTAGGCGGCCTAGCAACGTCAAGTTTTCCCTTCAGCATGATGCCACACGTTTTGTTTGTGGAGAGTGCCATCTTGTTCTCGGCAAGCCAAATTGTGATAACCCGCATGTCTGTATTAATTTTGTTTTAAATTTCAGAGTGACTCCCGCCCTCAACGACCAGCGCAAGATCATCGGCGTAAGCAATTTTTGTCCCTGCATCACCCAATCTCGGTTAAACTATCTCATCAAACACGAGGTTCTATAGCAACGGACCAAGGACTGAGCCCTGAGGGCATCCCTTGGACATCACTCTCTTACAGATATCATTCCCCTCGACGACTTCCATGGAGCGGCTGACGCCACACAACCAGGCGTGGTTGCCATCAGGACAGACCAGACCAGATCCCCTATGCACACCGTATGCTTATCAAGTGGTTCCTAGGCGACTAGCCCTTATCCGCTTGGGCTCCGACCAGAGTCGAATTTTCGTGAATTTCATATGATCAGCTGACGGATGATGAGTCGACGTGCACAACAAAATCTAAAACGATCCCAGCCAACTAAAATTGCCCGCAGTGAGAGTTTAAAGAATTCAATGAGAGAATATAAAAAAATACAGTTGTTTCCGAAGGTTTTAGATAATTTGGAAAAACTAACATCAAACAACAAATAAATAATCCTCTGGCAATAAAAATACATGGGTCATTCCATATGAAGTGATCCAATGAAGTTGCTTGACCATTTTAAATATTTTTAATTTTTTTATATATTATTGCCATATGTACTGGGGGTACAAAAATGATGTTATTACATTTTTATCTCAGCCCGTTTGTTTTTGGCGGCCATTTTTGTTTTGCAACGCGCACAAATTAGGGAGTTTTGCAGACCTTAACGTAAACTTATTTCTCTTAGGACTGGATTATGCTAGAACACTGCAACAAAGACCATTATATTCAGCATTTCCTCCTCTTTAATTTTGTGTCTCAGCATAAAAAACCTTATTTGTTTCCTTATAGGTGAAAATGTTCCATAAAATTTGGCAACGGAATTTAATAAATGCCACTTTTTGGAGCCTAAGTTTATGATGAAGGGGTGGTATATCACAGTTGATTTTTTAATAACAATTACATATAATACTGTATTCACTATAACTAGTGTCATAACACTGATAAAAGTGTCTTAATTTTTATGATTTTAAAAATTGAAAATTTGCGATTTTTTCAAAGTTTGAAGCATGATATCTCTGGTGGGACATGGGATAAACATCTAATTTTTTTAAAGAGTGTCCACCTGTATAAGAGGAAACGACAGTAAAAATTTCAACTTTGATATTTTCTATGAAAAAAGTTATAAATTTTCAAAAAGTGTAAAAAAATTAACATGGAATTGTGTTTAAACCGCATTAAAATCAAAGGCTTTTAATTGCACAGAACAAAAATTTGAATTCCTATTTCCACAGACATTTTAAAGTTATGTTTTAAAATAAAAGGAATCCACATCTCAACAGTCGCTTGATCATTAACCCAGTGATACCCTTGAACTTCATCTTGGACCACAAAGCACAGTGGACGAAATCGCGAATCTGGCCGGACAAAATTATTTTTTATTTTTAAAACTTATTTTCTTCATGTTATATTGCTTTTTGTGCGCAAAAACCTCAAAACTGAGACTTTTTAGCATGTCATTATCAAAAATTATATTTATAAGATTTCTATTACTCGTGAAACGTCTTATGAATACTAAAGCCGGTATAATATGTTTGTACTTCCTCATTCTTCTAGATATACTCATAGTTTATGTATAACAAAGTCTGAGAACGATATTTTCTTCGTCCAATCTCCTCTTAGTAATTCATGTAATTCCCTGTCCGTATTTTTTCATTCAACGTACCTTAGGCACAAAAAAAATCATAATTTTATTTCCACACATTTCCGCACTTAGAGACAAGAAAGAATTTGAATTTTATTAGTTTCTACATAACACAGTACAAAAAAGAAAGTGCTATCTTGTGTTTTGTTAGTTGTAGAGCTGTTCAAACATGAAATTATATTTTGAAATTCTTATAGCTAATAAAATTAAATTTTTAAACTAAAATTACGATTTTTGAGATTTTAAGCGTTCATACTCACCTGTAGAATCATCACTCATTTTGAAAAAAAAAATGAATATCGCAACCTAATCCAAAACACAGCACTTTTATTCACACTTGAAAAGCGCGTATTTCCGAGCGCAATTTTAACTGTTTTTCGAAGTGCGGACTTAACAGGGTTATCAATATACTTTGTAAGTAGAGAAGGGGCCCGGCATGTACACATTAATCATCCTCAGACATTTGGCAACAATATTAGAACAATAAATTAGAAATATTTCTTACTTCATTTTTCGAATTTTGTCCGTCTAGAATCCCAATTTCGCCCACTGTGCAAAGGTGAAATTCTCAGCAAAATTAGCCAAAATTATGCATTCCGTGTCCAAAAGACTTTCTTTCTTTTCCTTTAGAAACTACTTTGAATTTTGGCAACATTTCAGACTTTCTAGTTTTTCAATAAGTGAGGCAAAATACTCATCTTTAGGTTTCAACATTGTCACCATTTCAGCCCGATCTGTTGTCATCCATTGCTTGAATTCTATGTTATTTGACATGTCCTCCTCAGATTCATTAAACATATCAGTAATACTTTCTTTGCCAGGGCATTTTTCACAGAAACTCATCATGCAATCATAGTTATTAATGTCACATACCAATAATTCATCTTTGTAATCGATCTTGACTTTTGCACCATTGATCATCAGTTTTACGTTTTGGTGATAAACACAAACGCACACACAGTGCATACCAGATGCACCAGCTAAAATACACCATTTAGGGCGTAATTCGCAAAATTTAGATCGACCTGTTTTACATTGTGGATGAGCAGCTTTAAAAGCAACATAGAGTTCATTAGGATTTGATAGGACTAAACGCTTTTGTTTTGTTACTTTCATTCAATCTATAACTTTTTTACCTGGAGACTTTCTGCTATTTTCATTACTTTCAAAAAAAGCTTTTACCTTCTCAATACTTTCTTCACTCACACCGACGCCCTTCTTTTTTCCCAATACAGGTAAGATGCCTTGCTCTTTCACTAACTCCCTAGTTAATCTAACCAGTCGATCTGATACTTTGAATTCACTGGCAATTTTTTGCCGTGACCACGAATCAAGAAGTAAACTTATTATTCTAACTTGTTCCTCTTTAGATGCTACTGAACACTTTTCTTTCACTTTATTAATTAAATCAAAATAATCGGCAGTTAAAGATTCGATTACGTCTTTATCAGGGGCAGGGTTAACCTGAGCTTCGTCAAAACATGATTCTAAATTATTTCTTAATTTTTCAGAGACTTTATTAATTTTTGCCTCAGTAGCTGTGTGTCTCTTTCTAGTATTCAACTTTCTTATTTTTGAAGCAGGAGATACTCCTAAAATAGAGCAAGCAGAATCTAGTTGTTCTAAGGCTTCTGTGTGTGGAATGTAAATTTCCTGAGACTCACTGTCATTATTTTCTGTTGATTCTGTTTGTAAAACAAAAAATTTTGAATAACAATTCGGGCAGAGTGATTTTCCAGGAACTATACTTACATCATGATCATTGACTTTTATAAATGAAAAGTGTTGAAGTTTAATTTCTCTCAAACCATTACTGATTGGTTTCTTATGACACTGGAATGGATCAGAACAGTATTTCCCAAAAATATGGTTGTACTTAACTGTATCCTTTTTTTCATGATACTCACAAACTGAAGAAACTTGATAACTCACTCTTGTTTTGAATAATGTTTGCACACTTTCATCAAAATCACCCAATTGCTTCAAATTTTTTGAAACTGTACTACAAAATGTTTTATGACACTCTTCACTTACTATTTGACCAATAGAACAAAATTGATTCATTGTAAATTTTTAAGAAAACAAATAAAATAAAAAAATCACATAATGGCTATATATTATCACTAGAAATAATAACATCCACACTGCAAGATACCACAGCACTGACTAATCTATTTGCACTAAGGCCCAAGCAACAAAAACTGTTCCTATTCAGATATGTACAGAGCTTGCAGAGACGTGTTCCTTATCATGATTTGTACCATGGTACAAATATACGAGTATGCTCGATACGAGACCAAAATATGTCCTGACCGCGCAGCTCCGGGTCGCGCAGTGTTGCCAGATTACGCCAGTGTTACCAGAAAATACCTATGAAATTACCAGATTTTTGGAAAAATTAACAGAGCATCAAACACTATGCCAATATATAAAAAAAAACTTTATTAAATAACAAAAATAAAAACAATAAAATAAATATACATATCAAAGCTTTCAAATAATAATAACTGGTTCAAATTCACGTTCAAAAATATCTTCTTTATCTCCTATATTCTTACAACGCGTGATCAATATCTTTTCTAATAAAGTGACCTATGGAAAAAAATTATGTCTTTGTTTGGTTCATTATTTCAAATGCAATTTGAATTATTTTTATTGCATTCCTATCGTTTTGTATAGGAATGCGAGATAAATATGTAATTCAAGTGGCATTTGAAATAATGAACTAATCAAAGACACATGATTTTATTTCCATGGGTCACTTGATTAAAAAAGATATTTTGTGCATATGATAACATTTTTTCATTTGGTGAAAACTTAATACAGTTGTGAGATTCTTTCACGCATTGGTTTGTTAATAACAGTCCATTTACTGTATTAGTTATTAATTTATTTCTCGTTGCCGTTTTGATTAAGTTCACCTTAGAAAAAATGCATTCACATGCAGCATTTGAATGAGGAAGACACAAAATGTTTAAACAAAAATCTGATACATTCTTGAATAAAAAAAACCTTGTTGCATCCTGAAATGTGCGTAACTTACTCCAAAAAACGTCTACTTCTTCATTAACGTATTGTCCTAATTGAATTATATTATTAATTAAATCACGCCACTCATCATCTATCCTCTGTACTATTTGAATATTTTTCAAATTAACAACTCTAGGCACCAGTTTCATTATTTCATATAAACTTGGTAACCTGTTATGCTTATCCAAAGCTTTTTGCGGCTTTAAATTATCGAGGAGAGAAAACAATTTATTTGAAAAATCATACCTTTCTTTGATTTGAATACATGACGTAATTAAGAACTGTCGGTTCTCTTATAAAAATCATATTTCATTTCATTGTTTTGACACGATTGAACCAACTGTAACACTTGTACGCCTAAATCAAAGCTTCCTAGAAGATACAGGCTCTGTTGTAAGAGTGGGAGTCGAAGTCGTCACCTAGCGAGAGAGTAGCGGCCGGCAATGGGCAATCTCTCTCGGGGTTCTACGAATGCAAGCGTGAATATAATTAAATGATTATTTATTAACACTATCATCGTTCTTTTTGAATTTTTCGTGTTCTTATCCAAAATTAAATATTTAATAATGTATTTCATAAAACATCTTTTAATATTAATTATTTTCCAAATGGTAGAAAAACATATTTGATAATTTGTGAAGAAGCTCCATTGCTGTTTGTAGTCATCATATAAGTGTAAAAGAAAACGCTGCATCACACTTCAATTTGCCAAATTGAAGTCTGACGCAACGTTTTTTTTTTACACTTATATTTGATAATAATTTCTTTGGATGCCCCACAACTTTAAAAATATCTTCATGTTTCTCAACTATTATTTTAAACGTACAAAGGAACGATACACAAATAGCCGCAAAATCGACAGTTGGATATTTTAATTTTCTGCGAGAAAGTTTAATAGATATAGATTTCATTTTGTTCAAGCAAAATAAGTTCTTTATTAGTCGATATTAAATTGATACATTCTTGACAAGACAGTTTTGGTAAAATTTTAAATATTATACATATAGCCCGATATACGAGTCATTAAATGAATTTCTTCTTGTGTTGTAATAATTTCAAAACATCTATTGCTAATTTAATTTCTTTTGGAATATAATTTATTAAGAGCCGTGAAAAAATTAGCATACAAAACAGAAATTAAATACAACGGCAAATGTAGCTCGCACGCTCGTCCTGCTACGTGGCTACAAAGCGACTGCTTCGACCGCGAGATGTTTTCAGGCGACTTAGAGATCTGGTAGGGATAACAGTTTGTACACGGCCTATTAATGTTCTAGGAGGCTTTGCCTAAATACAAAGTGGTCAATCTCAAGTGTCCGGGGTTGGCAACAAAAAAATCCCTGCATTAGTATATTTTTATGTTTGATAGTTTACAAACATGATTCAGATTCATGTTTATACAGAGTGTACATTAATGATTGAAAGGCGTTTGAATTTCCCGCCCATTAGATTATTTGTAAAAGTTGGTACTGCATACTATTCTGTTTTACCATGGGCGGCACATATAATTATATATTATTAAAACAATTTATTAGTGATTAGAAATTATTTTACGTTTGTTAATTACATACATTGATATGGAGAATATAAAAAGTAAAGCAGATATAAAATAAAATTATAACATCTGTTCAAAATGTCCACCATTTGAATCCAAACACAAATTTACTCTCCTTTTCATGTTTTCGAAAACTTTGTGTCGTATTTCTGGAGTGATGCTGTTGACAGCCTCTGTAATAGCATTTTGTAATTCTTCTAATGTATCGAGACGTTCTGAAAACACTTTATTTTTTAAAAAACCCAACATGAAGAAATCAAGTGGTGTGGTGATCGAAGAGGCCATCTGTCCCTACTTATTAACCTATCCCCAAAGAACTGTTGCAAATGATTCAACGTTGTTAGTGCAGTGTGGGCTGTAGTTCCATCCTGTTGAAAGTAACCCCGTTGTAATTCATCGTCATGAAGTTCTTCAATGAAAGAATTTAAAATTGTTTCTTGATATGCGAGTGCATTAATATTGTGTTGAAAAAAAAATAGAACCAATGATCCTCCTTCTTGACATTACCAACCACACACCGAGGATGTAATGAAGTCTCTTCAAAAATATGAGGGTTTTCTGCACACCATATTCTACGATTTTGCGAATTTACATAACCGCTGAGATGAAACCATGCTTCATCACTGAAGAAAGTTATGTCTAACATATCGTCATTATTTAAGAACTCTTTAAACCATTGGCAATATTGCACTCGACGAGGCAAATCAAGAGGCAGCAACTCATGAGTTACAGTTATCTTGTATGGATGTAAGTGTAGAACCTTCTTGCAAGCCTTTTGGCATATACCAAGTGATAAATTTGTTTGAGCCGATGAACACCCTAAAGACTTCTTTGGACTTACATCCATTCTTTGATGAATATCTGCGATAACTTCTTCGGTGAGAACAGTGGGCCGACCTATAGACTTTCCTTTAGAAACACTGCCTGTTTCACGAAATCTTTGAATTATACGGCGGACGTGTTGCATGAAACAATCATATGTGAATACCACTTCAGGGAACTGTTCTTGAAATTGTTGATGACAACTTTGATAAGAATAATTCCACACACCTTTTTCATTGCGTATCTCCGACCGAAAATAGGCCTCAACAATAAATTTATTGTGCAGGTCCGTGAAAACCAACAAAAATGTTTTATGCTAACCTAAAACGTTTGTGTGTATTTTTATTTCCTGTTATATGGCTGTACTTACCAATGAAAAATGTCTGACAGCAAAAGTGGAAATAAAAATAACCTTTTCGTTAATACTAACTCAATATGAATATCAATCTTGTAAAACGAAAATTACTAATTCGACAACGCGCCAAATTCAAACGCCTTTCAATCATTAATGTACACTCTATATTTATTTTCGCCTGGCGAGCAATCAAACACGGTACTTTTACTTGCTCATTTTTATTGTTTTCTCCGGATTTTTACTTTGCAGCAACTTCTGTTGAGAAAATCTTTCTTTAATAAGATAATGTCATTTATGATTCTGCCTGATTTTTAAAATTGTAAGTAAGAAACTCTAAAATTTAGTAAGAGTGTCGTGGAGTTACTAAAAAAAACCTAGATTACGGACTTTACTATCCAGCAAAGCAAGATGATCACCTGCAAGCATTCAGCGACGCAGATTATGCTGGAAACGTGAAGACAAGATCGACAACTGACATCATATTAAAATTGGATGATACAGTTACTTGCCATTCAACGAAGCAGAAAGTGGTGGCATTATCGACTGCTGAGGCTAAATAACGTATGTCCAAATAAATTTCTGATAAAGGTAGGCCATGGAAGATAAATTATTACATTACTTACATTAAAATATTGTCCAGTTCTTGAGTAGTTAAGTAAAATTGAAGTTTAATTGGCCATATCTTACAGCTTGATATGTCACTAACTTCAAAAACTGCTTGGTGTTGTAGATGTTTGCACTTCTATGACCTACCTTTATCAGAAATTTATTTGGACATATGGTACATTGAGGCAAATCAAACCATGAAAGAAATAATATTGTTGAAAAGTTTAATTAACCCTGCATTTAGTACTTGGGCGTCGTTGTCAATTTCATTATATGTTGATGGGGCAGCAGAGTCTAGCATAGGAAAATATCCCTGCAGAGGCCAAGGAAAACTGTGTTCATTCCACAAAGGAGACAGCCGAGACAGAGTAAAAGTTCACTGCTGTCCATGTGCAATGTGTTCCTGCATGCAAGGTGCGGTGTTACGTTTACTCAAATGTGTTACAAAATCCTCGGTTGTGCTGCGTTCAATGTGCTGCCAGCCTAAGGCCTCCACGGCGATCAGAATTCCGTTTAGAATTTAGTCCGACTGAGCTCGTTAAATTCTGATGCTTCGTTCATCAAAACATCAAAACGTCTACAAAAAAAGCTATAAGATTCTGTATTCCTATTACATTACACTAGCACGATTGGAAGCATTAATAAATATTTTTAAAGTAGTATTGTTTTTCGCTATTTTTAACATATATTTATTAGAGTACTGAGAAACCTGAAAATAAACACAAACAGATTATATGGATGTTATAACAGAACCTTCTAAAACCAGCCGGTGACATACACCACTATAGCCAATTATTCAGGCATCCCACCTTAAATTAAGTATTGCCAACTCAGGACAGTTGACATTGATCGCCCTGTACATATTATTTAAAGGTATAAATTTATCTTCCCATTCAGGATTAATATCTTTAGGTTTTACTGAATCAATATGTTGTGACGACATACTCGTATACGATTTCAGAAGGTTTTTATACAAAGATAATATTTTATAATAACTATCTGCAACGACTACTTTTTCCGACTGAAAGTATGCATTTACAGAAACAATTTGTGATGAAATCCACTCTAAGAAAGCATAAAACATTTTTGTTTGAGGGTCTTGCAACTGATGAAAAATTGCAGCGATTAATTGTACATCAAATCTTTTAGATGTAAAAAATAATGTAAGAGCTTGCCATTGCTCGTTTATTCTTCGTACAACTTCCAATAATGAAAGCCATCTTGTTTGGGCTGGTCTTAAAAGAATACGAGGTTCAACTTCACAAAACAACTGGAATTCTTTAAATTTGCTTCGTCTCTTGTCACTAGATTTAAAAAAATTGTATACGTTTCGGGCCAAATCTTCACACCTTCGCGGAAGTGCTTTACAAGCTTCACTAGCCACCAAGTGTAAAGAATGACAAATACACTTTTGAATTATGGCGCCCGGAAAGTTCTGAAGAATTCAGGCAGACACTGAATTTTTTTTCCCCGTCATTGTATTACATCTGCAATATTTTAACATTACAAAAAATAAATGCATTTTTTTTAAACATACTCATCAGCCCCAAAACCAATTATATTGGAAAATGGCACATCAAATTCTTTAAAAATTTCACACTCTCGTACAAACGTCTAGCTGAAGTTCCATGATTACCTAACGGGTCATCCATGAGTTGTCGAAGACGACTCCATAATTTTGAGACAATACTAAAATACTAAATAAGGGCAATACTAAAATAACCAACGGTCACACACAATATCTTTAAACTTGAAATATCAGTTGCCTCATCAATAAGCAAACCAAATTTTGTATTTTTCAATATATCAGATAACTGTTCTTTATGTACTTGGCCAATAACATATGAAGATTTGCAAGTCGATTAAGTTCTTTTTAACTGTATCTTTTGTGCTATTTTAGTGTCAGGAAATATATCCTTTAATAAGTCAGTTAAATGGTCACTTGTTAAGAACGATATATTATGTTCAGAAAAGAAACCAACACGTTTAATTTCCGCGATTGCAACTTGTTTTTCTAGCTGTATTTGCGTAGAATTTTTGCTAAAAATATTAATTTTTGGCTGTTCTTGAATAAGTTTCGATTTCTGCATATGTTTTGTGCTGTTTTGGTGTTTTTTTATAACCGTTAAATCTGAGATAATTTCCTCATTACAGATGATACATCTGGCTTCAGTGCACCAGGTTTCAACCATAAACATTTTGTTTCCCATTCTTTTCGAAAAAACTGTTTATACCTAGTTTTGGTTTGCTTTAATTCACCTCTTATTCTCATTTACCTAGTCGGTGTTGGACATCGTGACGGACGTTTAGATGTGCACGGTTCGGACTCAGAATCGGAATCAGAATTGACCGTTGTCCACTAAAATAATTTTTTACCGTGGCAAACAGGCAAAAATGTACAATAATCCACAAAACACAAGTGGAAACAAATACAGGTCCTGAAGGGACCGGCGCAAAGGGACGTCAACAATCAACCACCAGGGTTACGTAAAGAAACCAATAAAAACGGTCACGCAAAATTCGGTATTATTTACAACGATCGCCTCGTGGACGCAGGCGAAACAAGTCTCCAAACTCCTGAGCGGCAAATAAAATTTTAAAACAAAATTGTAAATCCGACCTGAGCTGCAGGCTTCCAGTCCGTCGTTACAGCATGGCCTCGTCTTTAGAAAGGGGCCGGGGGAACGGCCGTGTCGGTGGACGGGTCGTCGGTCAAGTGCGTGGACGTCACAGCCTCGTCCAGTACGCGTCGGCGTTCGCTGGGAATTTGCAATTGTCATTACGAACGTGGAACAGAACAATGTTCCACCCCTAGTCGAACCAATAGGACTAAGCCTCGAACTAAAACTAGGAGCCTAAACGGAAAATGAACGAACGTAAAATCCAGATCAAGAGAAGCAACGAAAAAAAAACTTAGCTAGGTCGCTATACAACTAGGCTGACACAAGTCGCTGGGAGAAGCGGCTTTTTCGTCCCGGTGATCCAACAAAATCGGCAAACAGCCGCGAGAATCTACTTTCACCCCTTGGTGAAGTAAAACACCATTACACAAGCAAACAACGCAAAACGGCAGGTTCACTGGACGCGTAGGAACACAATGAACGTTCGCTTCGCTTGATCGACAGAACGAGGAAAAGAACGGATTAAAAGAGAAATATTCAAAATGCACCAATGACCGATTTTCGTGACATCAACGTGAACCAATCACGACAAAGGTCGGGGGTCATGACAGCAAACGCAGGCCGTGTGCATGTGATAATAAAAATTGCGACAAAAAACGTAGGCACCACATCGCCGTTCTCGAAATATACAAAACACGTTCGAAGTTGCTAAACTTCTACCGCGATAAAATGATTCCAAACTCGGAAATCTTGAGCGACAACATAAGAGATTTTGGGGAACAAAACACCCTTAAACAATTCTAAAATATCAAAACGAAAGTTTTCCATCCAGCTTTGACGCCTCGCAGCGCAACAGGCGTAATTTCTCAAAGATCGCGTGGCTATAAATAGACACAACACCGGAATGCACACTATACAAGGTGTGTCAAAGCTGTGCCCGAGCGACACACTAATTGGACTTGCACGCAAAATTAGACGAAAGAGAAACGGAAGGGTCAAGAAGGGTCCGCATGTCCACAAGCATTGACATCGTCTGACCAGGAATCTACCACACGTCTTGACAGAAGAGCAAGAGTTACGGAAGGTAACTATACAAGTCCAACCTTCGCACAGCCTAAACACGACATCACCCCAACAACTTCCGTTGAAATGTTACAAAAATGACAAAATATTGTAACGATTTTAAACGTTCTATTAATTTTTATTTTAAAATAAAAACACGAAATAGTTAATAAACTAATTTATTTACAAGCAAACTAATTAACACTAACATTTAACACTAGATAATTTACAAACTTAATCCTAATTTATTTTAACAGCCTAGCGAAAGTTTATAACACGACCTTAATTCCGTCTGACGTTGAATTTAATTCGAACTGTCCCACTCCCGGCCGCGTGCATTTTTATATGCCGGGGTTGTTTTTCGCGAACATTCTGGAGGCGACGGAGTGTCTGGTCTAGTTTATTCCGCCGTCAAAATTCTCTAGGCTGTCGCCTAAGGCGCGTCGACTAGACGGCTGTGACGCAAGAGACAATTTGGCGCCGGCTGGTGTCGCCGAATCATTACACTGCCCCCTTCTTAAAAACGTTTCGTCTCGGAACGTTCCTCGTGACAGCCTTGAAGGAGGATGTCGAAAGCGGCATGCTGGACCCTTTTTACAACTTCCGGTCTGGAAGAAATAGCAGTCCACGGTTTTCTTACTGCCGACAGCTGCCTGTGGGTGGTGACTGCAGACTAGGACTTCAATTCCCGTTCCGTTGAAGATGACTTCTATCATGCTTCGAATGACCCTCCAGTCCAGTCCGTCTAGTCCGCAGCCCAATTTAGGAATGGCTAATTTCGTCTCCTTGTCTTCTGCCAGCTGTCTCCTCAGGCTCCATAAAGCTTTCCAAATGGTGCGATAGTCGGGCTTACCGCTTGGTGTTTTCTTGGTGACTAAGTAGTACACGTGTCGTCTTTGACCTGCTTCCGTGACGATGATCTGCAAGCTCTTGCCCACCATGGGATGCTGTCTTCGGAGTTCCTCGACCTGACCAAATTTCTTCCGGAAGACCTGCGCTATCCCCTTGGACATTCTCAGGTCTTCCGCCACACAGTGGGCCAGACTGTACCCTGGTGGTACTTGAAAAAGATCTTGCTGCCTCTCTGTGGTTACTCCGAATCGTGCCTTACTTCCGATAGCGTGATGAGACATAAAGGTTTCGAAATTCACTTCGGAACCTTGCGTCCTTTGTACGGTCCCTTCATTTTCTTCTCCGTTGCAAGGAGCCATTCGGTTGAAGTGGATAACTTTGGGTTTGCCATGCGGAATTTTTCTGATGCGGTAGATGACATCGTTGATCCGTTTCATCACACTATAAGGACAAGATGTCTGCAATTTTGGGGATAGACCTCGACGTCTTTGAGTATTGTAAAGCCACACCAGTGCTCCAGGTTGGTATCCCCCATTCTGAGCATTGATGTCATAATGCTCCTTCATTCGCTCACTAGCCGTCTGTATATTGTGACGCACTTGATTGTGAATGTCGTCCACTTTCCTGCGTAGACCGCTCACGTAGTCTTCGTCGGCAGGGACCTCACCAGGCTTCACGCCGAACTTCAGGTCGCACAGCAGTTTTGGCTCTCGCCCAAATACCACTTTTGCCGGTGTCTCTCCTGTTGTCTCATGAACGGACGAACGGTATGCCAGTAGGAAAAGGGGAATGTACGTGTCCCAGTCTCTCTGATGATCGGAGACTACCTTGGACAAATGTCGGTTGATGGTTTTGTTGAATCTTTCCACCATTCCGTCTGACTGCGGGTGAAGTGCAGTGGTTCTAGTTTTCCGGATGCCGAGCAGAGTACACACGTTCTTGAATAAAGCCGATTCAAAGTTCCTTCCTTGATCTGAATGCACCTCCATGGGCGCGCCATACCGACTGATCCATTCTCGGACAAGGACTTCAGCAATAGTTATCGCCTTTTGGTTTGGTAGGGCATATGCTTCAACCCACTTGCTAAAGTAGTCCATCACCACGACAATGTACTTATTTCCACTATTGGTTTGTGCAAATGGGCCGGCTACATCTATGGCAACTCTCTCAAAAGGACTTCACACGTTGTACTGTTTCATAGGAGCCTTGCCTCGTCTGTGGGGGCCGTTACTAGCTGCGCAGACTACGCACTTCCTACACCAGTCCTTTACGTCTTCCTTGTGGTTCACCCAGTAGAATCGCTCGCGTACCTTTTCCATAGTCTCCTTGATTCCCAGATGCCCTCTCGAAGTTCCATCGTGAAGTTTCCTCAGAACTTCCGGCACCCTATTCTTGGGGATCAGTAACTGTGCCTTCCTGGTTCTCGATGGTTCGTTTCAGAAGACCATGATCCAGCACTATGGAGTCCCACTGCGCCCAGTATGATTTTACAGATGGTGCACACGGTGCTATCTCTTCCCAAGTAGACCTTGCCTCTCTACTTTTCCATTCCAGCACCAGCTTCAAATCCTGATCGTTCTCCTGTTATCGTCGCAATTCTTCACCTTGCCATTTGTCGTCTACGACGGCCGTCCTCGCAGTCGTGGCTACTTTCTCCTTCAGACGACTACAGTGCTTACAGTCTTCGGCACAAGGTCTTCTCGACAAAGCATCGGCATTTCTATGGCTAGTTCCGGCCCGATGCTGGATTTCAAAATCGTTCGATCCATCGTGCGACTTGTCCTTCAGGATTCTTGAATCGGAGGAGCCATTTTAAAGCGGCGTGGTCCGTCCTCAGGAGAAAGTGTCTACCATATAAGTACTTGTAGAAATGTTCTATGGACTTTACCACGGCTAGCAATTCCCTTCTGGTGACGCAATAATTTCGTTCAGGCTTTGACAGGACTTTACTGAAGTAGCCGATCACCTTCTCTTGCCCTTCTTGTATCTGGGAGAGTACGCCACCGATACCAACGTTGCTAGCGTCGGTGTCCACGATGAACTTGCCTTCTGGGAGAGGGTAACTCAGAATAGGAGCACTTATCAAGTACTGTTTTAGTTGTTCAAAACTAATTTGGCAATGTTGGTCCCATTCAAACGGACGACCTTCTTCGGTGAGTTTTTCAACGGTTTAGCAATGTCCGCAAATCCGGGAACATAGCGACGATAGTAAGTGCATAGGCCTAGGAAACTCCTTATCTGGTGTTTATTCTTTGGAGTTGGCCAGTCTTTCACGACTTGAATCTTTACTGGGTCCACGGCGACTCCATTCTCATTAACAATATGGCCTAGATAATTAACTTCCTTCTAGAACAGGTGGCACTTCTTGAGACTAAGCTTTAGTCCAGCTCCGCGAAGCCGTTGGAACACTCCTTCCAGGTTCTTCAGATGGTCGTCGAAAGTTTTCCCCACCACAATTATGTCGTCCAGGTATACCATGCACGTTGTCCAAGACAGACCCTTCAGAACCTCTCCGTCAGCCTCTCGAGTGTCGCTGGGGCATTACATAACCCGAACGGCATCACCGTGAATTGCCATAGACCCATACCAAGGGAAAACGCCGTTTTTTCTCGATCTTCGGGCGCTAGTTCCACTTGCCAATAACCACTCTTTAGATCCAAGGTCGAGAAGATCTTTGAACCAGCCAGGGTGTCCAGGGTGTCATCAATCTGTGGCAGAGGATAGCTATCCTTTTTGGCGACGTTGTTGAGCAGTCGATAGTCTACGCAGTCTTCTTCTTCACAAGCACCACCGGTGACGCCCATGGGCTGTTCGATGGCTCAATTACATTGTCTTTTTCCATCTCACGAATAATGCGTTCTGCTTCCTCCCGCTTCGCTAATGGTAACCTCCTTGGAGCTTGGCGGATGGGTCTTTCTTCCCCGGTCTCTATCTTGTGTTTGACGACGTCGGTTCTTCCCTTAGGTCCATTTTCCACGTCGAACACATCTTGATAGCGACAGATCAGATTCTTTGCTTTTGACTTTTGCTGTGGAGCCAATTCCTGGGCCGTCAACATGACCATTTCCAACAACTTCTTCGGGACCTTCGTCTCTTGTACGTTTGCTTCCATTTGGCGGGAAATGGAGGACACCATGGCGCAGCTTCCCAAGGTCGTACCTTTCTTGATGTTGACGGGGAAATAATTCACATTCATTAGGCGGATTGGTATCTTCTTCCTTGCTGTCAACATTTTTCCAACGAGAACTCCTTTTTCAATCTTCTGATCGTCGGTATTAGGTTCGATCATAATGACTTGCCCATCTTGGAAATCGCCATTAAGGTTTCCGTCGACTATAACCTCGGTTCTGCTAGGCAATACGACATCTTCTGCGAGAACAACTCGAGCGACCACGTCCTCTCGTTGATGTAGAACCAACTCCTCGTTATTAACCGTCATTACGCCACGCTTCAGATCCAATTGGAACCCATGGGCACACATGATGTCCATGCCCAGAATCGCCTCATCCTCTATATCTGCTACCAGCGCACGGTGTTTGATGGGAGTCGCTCCAATGGTAATGGTCACCTCTACTTCACCATGGACAGTCGCTGATGTTCCGGTTGCTGTCCTCAGTCTCCATTTAGTCGGCTCAGTGTGTCTTGATGACTTGATAACGTCGGGCCTCAAGATAGTCTTCGTCGCACCCGTATCCAATAACATGGTGTAAGGGATTGCATCCACGAAGACGCTGCTGGTTAATTGCCGCAGGGCTATTACTTTCGTGGCTTTTGTCTTTGAGGACTTTTGAATACGGGTCGACGCTTGCCCATCTGCACCGACCAGGCTTAGTTTCCCCTGTGGCTTCCTTCGTGGAGAATCCTGCCTGGCCTTGGGGCACCGTCTGCGAACATGTCCCTCTTCCTGGCAATTCCAACACACCAGCGGATTCTTCTGCCTCAAGAATTGTTCCATAATGCGGCGAACATCATCCGCGGTGGTATACTCCTTGGGCCGCTCCCCTGCAGCAGACCGCACCTTGACGCTGGCGGGTTCCTCCTCTTGGAAGTTCATGGCAACTCGTACCTTGACATGCCCTCTTGAGACTCGCTTCGCCGCTTCGTATTCCAAGGCGTAGGCCAGTGCGTTCTTGGATGTCTTGGGGTGGGCCATTCTCAATGCCTGCTGGTTCTCCGGGTCACGGATTCCATCTACGAAGGTTTGCATCGTCTAACATTGCAGGAATTCATCAGGCGCTGCAGGATATGCCAACCGGGCTAGGCGCGCTACATCAGCCTCGAATTCCTGAAGACTCTCTCCGGATTTCTGGCAACGGTTTCTCAGCTACGCATAGTACACCTCGGTCAGATGCACCTGGCCATAACGCATCTCCAGCCTGTTCACCAGCTTGTGGAAGTCTTCTTGTTCCTCTGCCGGCATCATTTGTAGCATATCGCTAGCTCCCCCCTCAAGGCCACAATTAACGAAGTGGCTTTTTCACTGGCCGTCCATCCGTTCGCCTTTGCTGCCGCTTCGAACTGTTTGAAATAGTTAGGCCAAAATGACTTCCCATCGAATGTCGGTGGTTTTATTTTTAATTTCGAAGTTTCCGCTGGTCCTACCACAGTTTGGGCCTCATTATTTTCTGGTATTTCTGCTGGTGACGGATCCCCGACCATTCGCAACCCTGCCATGATTTGCTCGAGATTCTTAATTTTGTTATTCTGCTGGAATAGTATTTCTTCAACATTTTCCTGCAGATTCTTTGTCTCTTCTGATATTTTTATCACTAGTTTATCTTCGAGCCCTTTTGATTGTTCATCCTTCAGATTTCTCGACTGTTATTAATTTATTTTCAAGTTCCTCTTCTAAAATTCTCACGTTCTCTTCCGTGTTTCTAGAGTATTCCATTAATTTGTCTAGATCGTCTTTTATATTTCCAAGATCATCTTTCAAATTTCCAGATTGTTCCAACAATTTATTTTGCAATTCATCTTTGAAACTTCTGGATTGTTCCATCAATTTATTTTGCAATTCATCTTTGAAGTTTCCAGATTGTTCCTTTAATTTATCTTCTTATATCTTACTTAAATCTGCAGGACCGCCCGAGATTTCAAAAAGAAAGGCTTCTGGATCCTCCCCTGCTTCTAGTAGCGCTTGGTGTAGTCTCTCATTCAAAATCGATTTCTTTCCGGAGATTTCCAGTTCGCGCTCTTCTAATTCGGCTTTTAATTCGGTCACTTTTAACTCTTTTAACAACACTTTCTCTGAAGCCATTGTTTTTTTTTGTCGACACTGCACTTTGTTTAATAATTTGTTTAAATTTAATTCAATTTTAATTGTTTATTTATTTTCACAAACCTCGCACCTGACACCAATGTAACGATTTTAAACGTTCTATTAATTTTTATTTTAAAATAAAAACACGAAATAGTTAATAAACTAATTTATTTACAAGCAAACTAATTAACACTAACATTTAACACTAGATAATTTACAAACTTAATCCTAATTTATTTTAACAGCCGAGCGAAAGTTTATAACGCGACTTTAATTCCGTATAACGTTGAATTCAATTCGAACTGTCCCACTCCCGGCCGCGGGCATTTTTATATGCCGGGGTTGTTTTTCGCGAACATTCTGGAGGCGACGGACTGTCTGGTCTAGTTTATTCCGCCGTCAGAATTCTCTAGGCTTTCGCCTAAGGCGTGTCGACTAGACGGCTGTGACGCAAGAGACAATTTGGCGCCGGCTGGTGTCGCCGAATCATTACAATATGAAAGAGTTTCCCAGGCAAAGGGTAAAATTTTGAACATAAATAAAGATGCTGGGGCATCCTGGAAAAGGCTGACATCACCGAGAAATTTACTTGGATTACGCAACGAAGCAGAAATAAAAAATAAACTCATTCGGTTAGCACTTGGCCCAAACCAAGACCTACCGCGCGCGTGTCACAGACGTTGAGAAGTGGCCGATCCCTCAGATTGTAACAACCAAGCCTGGTCCGAATTTCGAAAATAAACCAAAACATCACCAGCAAAGAAAACTGTGGAAAATGACAAACTACATCAAATATTACGGAACGTTATGAGTGGAGTGAGCAAATAATAATAAGCAAAATGAAGATACAAACAATCTCGGTCCATCGAAAGATTTTTCCGAAGTGAGAAGACATACGAAAGGAAAAAAACATAAACGAAATTTGCTATCAATGCAAGTAAAATCCGAAACGATGAGGTAATAAAATACCTAAAGTCACATCCTACTCTCAGAGCAAAGCAAAAATGGCGGGGAATTAAATTAATGAAACGTTAAGTGACTCTAAATTCTGGGGGACCCCCTTGTCACGAGGAGTTGTCAGCTCCTGCTAAGCAGCATAAATGTCTTCAAAGAAGACCCAACGACGACGAGTTCCCCCCATAGGAATCCAGTCGAACAAGCACGGTACGAAACCAGGACCATCCCAAAGGAGGCACACACGGGGATTCCAGAAGGAAATAACGCCGTCCCACCAAACGACACATACAAAAAAAAAACTAAAACTCCTCAAAACGAGATAAGCTCACTCATAAATAGACACAACATCGGAATGCACACTATACAGGGTGTGTCAAAACAACAGGCGGAAAATGAAACTGTAACAATTTTCCGGCGCGCGTCACCAGCATGCGCATAAGAGTGTACAGAATTGAATAAAATACAGCTGCAAAAGACAAGTGAGTACAATGTGGTAGTTCTCGAAGGAAAACACTGAAATACTTGAACGCTGAAATCCAATGCAATCCCAACCCAGGTGGCACACTGACGTTATTTTGATGTCATTTTCGACCACATGGGACGTCCTTTTGACCTAAATAATGACGTTTAAATGACGTCAAAATGACGGGCAAATGTCACACCCGAATGACGACATGTTCATGACGTTTAATTGACGTCCTGTTTGTGACGTTTTATAGACGTCATGTTTGTGACGTTTTATAGACGTCATAGTCATGACGTTTTATAGACGTCTCATTGACGTCACGATTTCTTCACACTATTACAGAATGTAAAATTTGAAATAAAAACAATTTTATTCTCTACTTTCTTTTATTATGCATATAATATACATATTATGACTGAACAGTATAATACACATATTATGACTGAACAGTATAATACACATATTACGACTAAACAGTAAAAAATATATCGTTGCAATATATGAGTTAAAAACGGCTGTAGGATACAATTATATTGAATATATATATAATCCATTCCTTATTTATTTGTTATCGCATACTCCGATAACAAATAGATAAGGAATAAATTATACAGTGACATAAAAACATTACTAGATGTATTTTAAAGAAGCAAGGGGAAAGAAACAAATTGACCTTTATATGGAAACACCAAACATTTCGTGATAACGTCATTAATATTCCACATTTTTAGTTCTGAAAAATCTGATACAACATAAATTTGCAAATAAGTTGAAAAATATGGGTATGTATATAAAGCCTTATATGATTTAAAGTGCTTTCCTATTAAAAATGTTTGTTTGTCCGCAGTTTCTACAACATTAAGTATTTGTACTACCTGATTATTTTTTAACATATAATATGAATTCTTACTTGAATAGCATTCTGTGTTGTAGGTAAAATCTCTAAAAGTTATTTTATGAAATTGTTTACAAACTAATTCAGCATTTATTAAGGGTCCGGTTTGATGTTCTTTATAAAACAAAACATTACTTGTTTTTGCATCAGCATCAATTAATAAAGAATTAGCTTCTTTTAATCTTTTGCATAATTGTTGCAGAGGTGCTTGAGGAGATCTAACGAAACGTTTTATTTCTCCAAGATAATTCTCAAACGGAAACGCAGAAAATGTATCTAAAGCTCCATAAACTTTCACATCATCACTTAAATGGGACAGAGCATGAATATTATATATAAGATAGTCTAGACCATATATATTTTTACAAGTAACAAATATTTTTAAAAGGTCATTTGCTACATCAGTATCTACATTTTCAATATGCCTTTGTGATGCTAAAATTGTGATTGCAAAATGAAGTAATATAAAGTGATCATAAATAATTTCATCCACATTATTTGCTAAGACAACAGGACCCACATACAACAAAAAAGTTCGGAATTCTGTTGCTTTCCATCTTGGTAAATCAGAAAGGCTTCTAGTTTTTCTATTGAATTCAATAGGAAAAAAACTACCTAAATATAATAAATTTCGAGAAATACTTTCAGTAACTGCCCCTCTTACACGAACACGTAAATCTCCGCTTACCCAAGAATTCAATAATTTCTTTGTGACTCTCAAACACACAGTGCATGTAGTCTATTGGGAACATTGAAACAAGTTTAACATTTAATCTCAACAACGGTGACAATCCTACATGGTGATCTTCATCAGTTTGAGCTACAAATGATGCATTTGTACGTTTTACAGCTTCAGTGTTAGGAAATACCACCCGTCCTTTAAAATATAACCCATGTTCAGTACACTTTTCACAAGAATTATAACCAGTATGACTTTTTATACATTTTATATAAGCCCGAGCAGGGGCGTCACACACAAAACTGTGAATTTTTATATAATATATTTGGCCATTTATACTCAAACCATTGTGTTGTAATTCATGAACTTCAGTTACAAAGTCCTCTAAAAAATGATTCAAAGGTGATGGTTTGGAGTTGCCACAAAAAACTCCAATAGCAAATGGTTTATTCTTTACACCACAGTTTTTTAATAAACCCAGAATTGGCCAAAATTGTATACTCGAGCTATGGAATAGGGGAATGCCATCAATGTTAAATGAAATTTGAATATGGTTATCCAATAGCATAGTCTTTTTTAAAACTAATTGTTTTAGTATGGTTTCTAATCCAAAATGGCAGTACAAGCCATTATTCAATTCTTTGTAATCAACTTTTCTTGGCGTATTTAGCAATGATCTAGAATCTGAAGGTAATTCAGGGTGAATAGGAGATGGTGTTTTTAAAAGATCAGTAACAGTTTTGTGAAATACTTTTTGACGGAGGGCCCACTGTCTTAATTCCTCTTGCAAATTAAAATTTGGTTTTGAAGAACCAATAACACTGTCATTATTATCCACTAACGCTAAATCAAAATTAGATATTTCACTGTTAATATAGTCAAATTCAGACTCCTTAATTACGTTATTGCTTGTTAAATTAAAATGTTCAGTATTTGAGGTGGAATTATATTTATAGGTATTAGATTCACTCAAATTTATGTCAGATTGAAAATTATTCAGTGCTTCATGTGATGTACTTTTCTGTTCATTAATACTTATATTTCTCATGGTTTGGATTTCTTTAGCAACCCTTCTGTAAATCTGCCGGTTTCCAACAGCTTCTTTATAATACCATTTTTCAGACATTGTACATAAAAAAAAACAAAAAATATAACTTGCAAAAAATCCCCCTGCTTCTTTTTACAATTTTTCCAAAAAACTAAATAACATTAAAAAAAACACTAATAAATTCGCACAAGACAGTATTCAGATGCTAGGCCGTTTTGATTTAGCTTGTTGCCTCTCCGGAGCGTGCTTTAACCAAACCTTCACGGTATCTTCTATACCTTTTTCATTTGTTGTTGGATAGGCCAATTTTACTGAAGCTAAGAGATAGTTTTCTTTGGTGATTCTAATAAAAAGTGAGCAAATAAAAATCAGATTAGAGTAGGCGGTGCAAAGAAAATGTATGTCTGTGATTAAGTGAATTAATTATGTAATACATTCATGGACTGTCAAATTTATTGACTTTTTATTTAATCACAGACATACATTTTCTTTGCACCGCCTGTTCTAATCTGATTTTTATTTGCTCACAGGTTATATCATATTTATAATTTTAAAAAGAAAAATACTAATGGGTCCATTCTGCGCACATTTGGAAGATAATTAAGACTGTTGCCCCTTTAAAATTTTTAAATGGAATGGGGGGTCATGTGATACCTCATTTGAAAGGGCTTTTCATTCTCTATTCAGTAGAATAAGAATTTTTTTAAATTCCTATTTTCTCTAAAAAGAATAATACATTTTAAAATCAACACACAAAATTTTAAAATGAAATAATTTAAATAAAATGTTCGAACTGGGAACCGTTTGATTCATGACAATAGTACAAACGCTGGGGTAATTTGATTAATTCCAATTTTTTTAAATTTTTTACAATTCTTTATGAAAACGAGTAGAAACTGTAGATACTAATGTATGTAATCGACGTAGAAGTAAAAGTAATAACACCAATATCAAAGAAACTGTTCAAAATGTCCTCCTCCTACCTCTTGACAACAACCAAGACGAAATTCGAACTCATGCAAAACATTGTTGATTATTTCCGGACTGATTCCTCGTATTTCAGTTCTTCAAGACTGTTTGGTTTAGTTCAGTAGACTTTTTAGAAATCCCCATAAAAAGATATCTAGAGGTGTTAGATCAGGAGATTAGCCGGCCACTCAATTGCCCCCCTTCGACCAATCCATCTATTGGGGAAAACGTCATCCAAATAATCCCGCGCGCGTCGCGCATAATGCGGCGGTGCTCCGTCTTGTTGAAACCATAAGCTGTTATTTGATCTATCCGGATCTTGATCATTGGGGAAAAGGGTAACAAGTGCCGGTATAAAGTCATATTCCAAAAATTCTAAATATCTTTCCCCCATAAGAGGCGCATTGAAAAAACATGGACCCACAATTCTCCCATGTATTATTCCCGCCCAGACGTTCAGTTTTTGAGATAATTGAGTATCTCATCCGGGCCCAGTACCTACAGTTTTGTCGGTTCACATGTCCATGTAGCGTAAATTTTGCTTCGTCTGAGCAAAGTATTCGTCTTACAAACTGTGGATCGTTGATGCATCGATTCATCATAGCTACACAAAATTCATTTCTGCGGTCAAGATCGTCTTCATTCAGCTCGTGAACTAATTAAATTTTGTACGGATGCCATTTGCTTTTTTTTAAATATTTCCAAACCGATGTTTTAGAAACTCCTAAATCTAACGCAATCTCATTACAAGGTTTATGCGGTTGTTCTTCTAAACTCAAGAGAACATCTACTTGGGTGTCCTCTGAAATATGAGGTCGACCAGTTTTAGGAGAATCTCGTACATGATCAAGCTCTCTAAATTTGGGTTCAATTTTGCTGAGGGTGGATTGTGTAATGGGAGGTCTGTTCGGATACTTATTATTAAATACTTGACAAACCTCATGTTGTGTCCGACTTTTATCTCCGTAATCAAAATCTCAATTCTTTCTCTCTCTGTTAGATGCGCCATACTTCACTCTTTAGTAAACCGAAGCAGATAATATTCAATAAAATTAAATGAAAAATTTTAATTAAATATTTATAGCGCACATGTCAGAAAATGGGTGTGTTTTTTTTTACTAATTAACATCAGTTTCCAGGGATTATGAAATCAACTCAACTCAATTCAAGTCAACTCCAAGGAGCAGTTCGAGCATTTCATTTAAATTATTTCATTTAAAATTTTTTTTTTTTTTTAAATGTATTATTGTTTTTAGGAAAAAATAGGAATTAAAAAAATTCTTATACTACAGAATGAAAAGCCCTTTCAAATGAAATGACTCCCCATTCCAACGTTTCTGAAATAATAGATTACTTATCATGACTGGCCCAAGTGAAATCTGCAGCCTGTTAATAAAATTTCACTCCAAACTTCTTTCACAGCTTCATGGATTGCTTCCTCAAAATCTGCTATCACTTTATGGGGTGCAAATGTTACTCCATGCTTCTGTGTTACTTGATTTATGTATTCAAATGCAAGTTTATAAACAGGCTTACATTTACTTGGCAATAAGAAAAAAACTAACGGAATATAATGATCATTTTTTAACCCATGAATTGTAAATAATTGAGTATAAAATTTTGTAGAATAATTAAAAGTTTCGTCTACATATATAGTTTTCAAGCTACTTAAAAACTAGATTTGTCTTGCAGGAAAATATAACTATATGATTTTTGCTATCATTTACTAATAAAAAATTTCCTGGCGATTTGTTTCGGCGACATAAGAATTGAGGACGTCGCGCATTTCTTTCTGATTTGTCGGGAGCTTGGGTAGAACACTTCTTCTTTTACAATGTATGTTCTTCCTTATACGACGAATATCATGCTGGGTCAGTGGTTCCGAATCTCCTTCTTTATGAATCATCTTCAAAGGTTTTTCATTCAAGTCTTCGGTCGCCTTTCTCTTCACGAAATTGTTAAAGATACTCTTGGTTAAGATTTTCTCATTCAATGCGTCATGATTGTGTTTTCAACAAAATTCTTGTTTCGCTGTAAATTTTCAAATAAGCGGGACATCTTCTACTTGAAGCCGTTGAACGTGACCAACGACGCACTCCACCCGATAAATCTTTATGAACCCGATATGTAAAACCGTTCAGTACTACCAGTTCTTGTCCTTTTTCACTCAAGACAAATTCTGATGCATTCATGATGTATACTCACTTAGAAAAACAATGTTCACAAAAGGGGCGACAAAACAATACTGATATAATTTTACTTCACTTAATAATATTTTGCAAAAGATTTATTTCTAACGGGGAGAAGGGATGATTTCTGACCAATCGTAGATCGGTTTAGGGACAAGTGTTATTTTAGGGGCGCATCGTTCCCGTAATTAGCGATAAAAGGAATTAACTACATCGGATGCTACTCGGATATGTATATTTTCAGTATTATCTTACATCAATTTTAGTTGTACACCATTGCGGTATCCTGTTTTAGCTGTACTATTATAAATGTCAGCAATTTTTGCCCTAGTTCTTGTTTTTTTGTTGGGATGAACCTGTGTCTGTTTTCTTATTTTCTAGAATCCTCTTAAAACTATTCACCACATTTAATAAATTTTCTTTTTCTTCTTCAATATAATTTTTACTGCGTTCCCTTTTTGTTACAAATTTCGCTTCAATTTCCATTGTTATAATAGATACGTGTTAGATAAAACGTGTCTTACAACTAATGATACCAACACTCATTAATTAGAGATTAGGTTTTCACGAAGTGTATTCATAAATCTTGCGAACAAAGGGATGTTCATAATCCCTATGCTATTATTTAACCAATAACTAACTGCTCTTGCCAATGTGTCGGTGAAACACGAATTTAATTAACTCAAGATTAAATTTTATTCATTTAATACCTAGGGGTTAATACCTAGGGGAGAGGGGAGATGCTTCAACCACCTTTTTAGGTTTCTACTCATAACAGTCTTAACCAAAAAATATATAAATACTGCTTCCTTGTTAGTAGGTATACTATGGGAGTTCGGGGCCAATTCTCCATAAGATTTAACATGGGCCTCGAAATTGCAATTTTTGGGCGGATGTGGATGAGGGAGGGTGAGGTAAGAAGCGATGGACGGCGGTAGTAGCTGGCAAGCAGGAGCGGGAGAGGGGCGCATCAGTGGAGAGAGAGAGAGAGACATAGAGAGTTTCGCTCTTTCTTGGAGCAGCGTGTAGTTTCAAACGTGACCATGCAATTTTGAGCAGATGGCGCCCGAAGTGAATAGCGGCGGCGCGCACGTTTAATTTTAAAATAGTATATTAAAACACAAGTTACAGAAGGCAGTTTTTCAAGCACGAGTCCGAAATTCCATCACGAGTCGCTTGCGGCGACTGATGGAACGGACGAGTGCTTGAAAAGCCTTCTGTAACGAGTATTTTATACTAATTTTTCTATTTTGCCCCTTTTTAAAGAAAAAAAACCGATATTTTAAAATTTAGGGAATTTTGCGGTGGTTGGTGACATTTATTTAACATCATTTAAGTAAGCAGTGGGAAATTCAATTTTAAATGCAAAGTAAAAAATACAAATGCTCAACATTATGGATTTCAGCAAAGTAACCTCCCCAGCTGCTCCACTGGATCATAGTCTCATTGCGCCTCGCTGCCTCGCATAATAAAACCACTGTTGAAGGTAATAATGCATTTCACAAAATTATTGTATCAAATCAGAACATACCAGGCATTAGTATAAATTCTAAAGACACATCCAATGTAATCGTTAACGTTTATAATAATTGCACATTTCATGGTGGTGATCGTTTAAATTAAATAAAAGTTCTTGATATCGTTTGACATTTGATGTTTATTTCTTACTTGGAATTATTTAATTATTTCGCAGCAGCGGCGTGTAGTTGCGTCACGTGGTCGGTTAATCGTGCTTAATGAAATTTTTTTTTCGCCGTTTCATGGAGGAAAGGAAGATTCGAACCGGGTGCTCGCTGTTTGCAAGGCCGACCACCTAACGCACTCGGCCGTCGAGCAAATTAGGTGCGATCGGTAAAGAAGCGGAAATAAAAAAAAAGACGGTCGTTCGTTCGCCGAAGGCGCGCGTGTGCGCGGGCTTTCACTCAGAGTTTTTGAACGAGCGTGCATCGTCGAGGGTGGATCGTGAAGGACGGGGCGGCTGTCTTGTAGCCTCAAGGGTGAGGGGGGGTATTGAGAAATTATACATGTACGTTATAGGTTAAAGTGTTTTATTTTTATTTATAAACATGGCACGCACGTTTAATTTTAATCTTATCTCTCTGACATGTGTACGTTTCTCTGTTGCGTCAGCAGATTTTCTCCCAGATAACTTCATATTCTCAACTTTGGCAAGCGTCTTTACATAAAAAGAACCTCGTTGTTTGCAGCAATCGGTAATGTCCTTTACATGCTTGTCATCTTTACATAAAAATAATAATTTTTCTATTTCGGTGTTTGAAATAGATTGCTACTGACATTAGGTTTAATAATTTATATTAACGATAGTAATTCTCGCTGCTCTTGCAGCAGCAGTAGCGTATAGTTCATAATCTGGACATGCGATTTTGAGCAGATGGCGCCCTAAGTGCATAGCGACGGCGTACAGTGCGTAATTTTTACAATCTAGCTGGAATTAATTTAATTAATAAAATTTTGAGAAAAAAATAATTTTAAGAACTATTAGTAATAAAGCATAACACTATGAAGATGTTTTGATGTATTCAATGTCTACATTATATAAAAAATTAACAATACCGGGTGAGTCATGGCTCTGTATTTTTAAAATAACTTTTTCATTTTGGGAAACAGAGCAAAAAGGTCTTAAGAAAAATTGCAAAAATGATAAGGACTATAATTCATAGAACCCTATCACCTCGATCTTCAATTGTTTAGTAGCTGCCACGCCTTCTTATGTTCTTTTAAACAGCAATTTCTATTATTTATGACGGATTTTATTAGATATTTATATCAGTGTTTAAAAATATGTATAAAAAAAACTTAAAATAAATAATTGAATACTTTTTTGCACTTTATTAAAATAAAAATTAATAAAGGATCGGACCTGAACAAACAGTACAAATGTCGATGTTTGACTGTGTACGTTTGGCAGAACTTCAGGATAAATAATAAAACTAAATGAACTAAATCAACTTATTTTTTAATCAATAAAAAATTTTGTCCATCGACAAAAAGAAAATTTAATCGGAATCAGAATCAAAATCTTTGTTGGCTAAATAATCCTCAGAGTTATGAAAATTTAAATGTTCTGAAGGATCTGCTAATAACTCTAAAACTTCTGGAATAATTTCTCCACGCTTTGTTTTTGGGGAAGAACGCAAGCTTGCAATTAGTGGATCTGATGTAATTAGAAGCCTGTGCAGTAAATCCATATTGGTATCAAGTCTAGAAGTTTTTTTAGTGAATAATTCTCTGTACTGTCTGTTATGCTTATTTCGGGCCTCTTGGGCCTCTTCGGAAAGCTGTCTTATTGAGAGAATACAGGTGGCTATAATGTCTTTTCCGTGAAATAATATTTTGTGTACAGTTACAGGCATGGAGTACCAATGATATAATTTTATATACAGCTCTCTTGTGTGGATTGCATATTCTTCAAACTTATTTAGA
The DNA here is from genome assembly GCA_033060865.1 of Dorcus hopei. Taxonomy (NCBI): domain Eukaryota; kingdom Metazoa; phylum Arthropoda; class Insecta; order Coleoptera; family Lucanidae; genus Dorcus; species Dorcus hopei. The sequence goes on along the minus strand of CM065426.1, from coordinate 65,298,497 downwards.
TCTAAATTGTAACTACTATTTAAACATTCCAAAATTACACGAATCCATTTGACAAGTTCTAAATTGAGCCCAGTTATCACCGCAGACTTTTCTGCATTCCTAAAAAAATTACGAGCAGTGTTTCCATCATTTTTTGTACTTCCTGTTTGCTGCTTCGGCATATCCACTAACAGACCTAGTTCCCTTTTAAATGCCTCTTGCACTTCTTTGTTCTTTTGAGCAACTTTATTTTTGTTTATATCGCCACGAGCTTGCCAAGTTGCTATATTCAGTTTATATGAGATGTGCAATAGACACTCAAAACAACGAATCCATGAGTGAAGAGCTGACAATCCGAAGGACAGAAATTCTTTTTCAATTGACTTTTGAACAATTCTGTCTGGTTTATTCATGTCTTGAGGCTTAGCTTTACATAAGTAACAGATCTAGGTTAATGGACATGATGTAATAGCATTGCACCCTTTCCCGTCTATCATACATAAGATCATTTTGGCTCTTACAAGAAATTCAATATTATTCATAACAATTTTTGTGGGTGACAATGCAGCTATTTGGTTCTCAATTTTTTTAATTTCCGTTTTGGTTACCTCTGCAGTTTCTTTAGCGAAAAGAAATTTTATGGGTTGACAGTATCTCGTGGAAGAAGGCGAAGGATTTTGCCAGATAACAGCGCTGCTGCTTTTATCGCCAAAGAAAAGCCTTAGAGGAACCATGGAGATACTGAACATATTTTCATCGGTACATCCTTCTTCTGAAAACTTTTGTTTGTATCTATTTTGGTTAGCTCCATTACATCCCCACTTAATAATTACAGTTAAATTTACTTTTTCTAATGAACAAAAAGTATTAAGAACTTCTTGTTGAACGTCACATAAACGCATCACTCTATAAGGGACTGAAGCTTGATTTCGGCAAAAGTTTCTGTGATATTAATTTCAGGCGGATAGCAGCTTTTACTTTGTAATAAGGTGGATAAAGAGAACTGTTTAGGCTTTGTACTTGGCTACGTATCACATATATTGATGGGTTGAAAGATTAGCATCAACTATCATCGCCAAAGCTTGATTTGGAGATAATTTTCGAGCCATTTTTACTTGGGTACCTCTTTTTGGAGACGCAGCAGTAAGTTCCTTTACAATTGAAGCAGAATCTCGCTTTCCTTCCTGTCGTAATTTCATTTCAGCGGCCATGAAAAGTTGATTAGAGTTTGTTGAGTCCACAAGATGTTTGATTTTATTTTTTGAGCCCTGGAACCACAAGCTTCAAAATTTTTTTCCAACCTGCCGGCTTTAGCATTTAAAGTACTCGGTAAGGGTTCAGTTGCAACAACAGGTAAATTAATGTGTGTTTCCAACCACGCCGAATTTAATTGCAAAAATTGATTTTTATATCTTCCTGCTTTCAACCATTTTTGTTGAATTCTTTCACATAAACTTCTTTCAGTTGATTTTAATTTGATTAGAATATCATCTGCCAACATAGGAACAGCCATTTGTTGCAAAATAAATTCAATTACGGCACTTATTTTTTCGCCTCTCCGCTTCATTATCCTTATGTCGAAAACAGCACAAGTAATGACTGGAGGCATTCTACAAATTTGCAGAAATATTCAAAATTAGCAAAATTTAGCAAAAGTTTTTTTTAACGATAGATAGATAATAAACCAAATTTTAAAGGAAAACTAAAGAGAATTTGATATATGGTGATATAATATACTAAATGTCAAATTAAAGTTGACATATAGCAGTTTCTGATTAAGAAACTTGTATCTGCAATAAATTCATTTTTGTGGATAAATGAATTGTCTAATTAATAATCTGAAATATGCGATTTCACCTTAAAACACCGCAGAAAGAACCGTACTGCTTTAAAAAAAAATATCGAACGAATAATTACTGCAAACGAGCACTAATGAAGTTCATGACCAACTACGTTTGTGTATCAAAACTCTGTTTTCTTACTTTTCAGCAAATTGCTAGAGGGAATTTTTTTTTTGAAAAAAAATCATGAATTTTATTGAAATAGACATTCTAGTTTTCAAATCATATCAGATTTTGGTCTTTTGGAAAAGTTGTAAAATACAATTAATTCCAACTAAATTGCAAAAATTACACACTGTGCGGCGGTGCGTTTAATTTTAAAAATGCTTAAATTTCCATTTGAAAGTAATTTTTACAAAGGAATGAATAATAATATCGTCTTTGGTAAATTAAAAATTTTATAGTTGGGATTTGTACATTTGAATAAATTCATTTTACTATACCTTTCATTGATTATTATTATTATTGAAATAGTTGTGTTCGATGCGTCTGGCGTGGTCGTGTGGAAATTAATGATGTGCAAAACTGCGATCGCAGTCACAGTTTAAATTCACAGATATTTCAAAGTAGCAGTTACATTACAGACTGCTACTCTGATTAGGTGATTTTTATCTGCGACTTCGTGATTTTTCACGTATCTGTTATTCAATCACTGCTACTTTGAAGTACCTCTGAATGTAAACTGTGACTGCGATCGCAGTTTTGCATATCTAGCGATATACTCTTCTGAAAACGCTTTCTGCTACAAAACAAGTGCGAATGCGCAAGAAAGTTTAGGAGCCAAATGATTAAAACGAAGTAAATGCTTTTACTTGTGTTATAATTTCTTTTAAAGCTTAAATATGTGGAAAAATTTCAATTGCAAATCATTATACAATTCCTGTTATTAAAATTTTTACTAGTTATTAATGAAAAGTTCAGATCGCGACGTCCTGCGGTTATTAATATTTGTAGTTAGTTTTCATTAACCATGTTTTCATGTTAACCATATTTGTAAATTAATGTATGTACCTACTTACCAAATTCTACATCATAGCACCTTGATCATTGGAATGAAGATTTATTATTATTATTAAAAAATTTGAAGTAAAAACATAGCCTTCGTTTTATTCATCTAGCTCAATAATATATTGTCTCGTTTGTAACAATTTCAACGCTCCCTGCGAAATTTCTATTGGAAGTTGCACGCCCTTTGAAAATAAAATTAGATTCTGTTGTTACATGTGAGAAGTATATACGTATCTTTTTTACATTTTAAGAATTCGCGGACCATGTATGTTAAACTATAATTTGTTAAGAATACTGGGGAGGACCGCATGTGGTCCGCAGGGCGCTAGTACCGGAGGGTTGAAGATGTATTTATGAAACAATTATAAATTTTATTAATTTACTACTCCATCTGTAAAATATTTTTTCCGATATTAACTAGTTGCCAGTATACAGCGTGTCGCTAAATTGCGTGGACATGACTTCACCACAAATTCCTGGGCTCAATATAAGATTTAACTCAACTTATCTATATCCAAAAGTGCTTCATTAAGTCAGTATTCTGCTTAAAAGTTGTTCTAAAAAAAAGTTAATTTTTCTTATAACAAAGGAACGCTTGAATTAATTTGAATGATATATTGTATGAGGATCAATAGTAAGGAAAGTCATATTTTCAGATGGTTTGATTAATTTACATTGGATCGCCAGTGTGAGAAACAGGGTTGCCACCGTACAGATATTGCAATAACTTTTTTGAGGTTAGAAAGGTAACATTAATTAGTTAATTTTCAGAACGAAGCATTCATTAGGGAACTTTTTTTAATCTTTGTAATTTTTGATATTTCTTACGATTTAGTCACAAAATAGAAAAATCTAAGAGGCTGCAGCTCTTATAGAAACAGGTACACCATAATAGGTTGTACAGAAAAAAAATATCTGCTACATGCATAAGTATTTTTTTTTTCAGATAGAGGCATTCGTTAGTGACCTTTTTTCGTCTTTGCAACTTTTGATACCTGTTACAATTTTGGTCACAAAATCTCTTCAACTTTTTCGAATTGTTCCTAATTAGCAATTTGAGCAGTTCCTTGTTTCCTGATCCAAAGAACTGCTGGGTGTTTAAAGCACTAGAATACACTTTGCACTTTAATATTCATGTAACAGTATTTGCTTTCCTGTATACCGCCTAGCAAATGAAAATTCAAAATTAAAACTTTTTGCAAGAAAGCACGCTATAGCCATTTGGATTTTTCTATTTTTTGACTAAACCGTAACAAGTGTCAAAATTTGCAGACACGAAAACGTTCACTAATGAATGACTCTTTGTAAAAATAAATTAGTTATTCATGTAAAAGGCATTTGTTCTTCGTGTGTGGGCTGCTTTTTCAATAAGAGGCCCTGCAGCTACTTAGATTTTTCTATTTTGTGACCAAACCGTAAGAGGTATCAAGAATAAAAAAAGACACGAAAAAGTTTCCTAATGAATGCTTCCTTCTAAAAATTTATTAATTAAAATTATCTTCTTAACCTCAGAAAAGTTATTGCGAAATCTGTGTTGTGGTAACCTCTAACCTCACACTAGCTGTCTACTCCAAATGACTAAAACCATCTGAAAATGTGACTTACCTTCCCGTGGGCACTCATACCAAAGATCATTTAAATAGGTTGAAGCGTTCTTTTGTTATAAAAATAATTAACTTTTTTTTTCAACAACTTTAAGCAGAATGCTGACTTAACGAAGCACTTTTGGATATAGATATGTTGGGTTAAATCATCTTATTTTGAGCCCAGGAATCTGTGGTCAAACCATGTCCACGGAATTTAGCGACACCCTGTATTTGTTATGAATTAAAGTGCAACATCTACCAAGCTAGTTAAAAAAGGAGAATAACTTATCGATTTATTTTACATGTATTTATGTCTAATGCCTACTATTATATTATAAGAATGCCTAATATTGGATATCCTCAACTGTAGATTCTTGTCCGATGAAAATTATATAAAAATTCTCACAAACGCGCAACGTTTCACTATCGGCTGACAGTGAAAATAAATAAACAAACTTTATTCATTATAAATAAACTTTTATAGAGTGAAAATAAATAAACAAAGTTTATTTATAATAAATATTCAAATATAACAATGGTGAAACGTTGAGTGTTTGTAAGAATGAGAAGTGTCCGTCAAAAGAGTTTTTATATAATTTTCATCGGACAAGAATCTACAGTTGAGGATATCCAATATAGGCATTCTTATAATATAACGGTAGGCATTAGACATAAATATACGTAAAAGAACAAAAAATTATTATTCAATTTAATAGTTTATTGGCGGATTTCACCAACGTTAATTTATTCATCCGTTAAAAGTAGACGTTACCATGGTTACATGTGTTGAATGTATAGGAATAATAATTCTTAATCGATGATTAAAGTTAAGTGACGTTGGTGAAATCCAGCATATGTCAATATAATTCGTTATGTTAAAATAAATTTAACTTTACCTTTAAATAAATCGTTAGCAATTTCAAGTTCGTGGGTGTATTTTTAATAAATACACAAGGATCTGCACAACATCTACTTTAATTAAGTTTAATTTATTACAAGAATAGAAAAAAAAGCAGATACCATAATAAATAACTAATATAAGTAAAGTAAACTTTAATTGTGTAAGAATAAAATTAAAAATCAAAGTAAATAACAAACTTCAAAGTCCCGCGACGCGACGGTCGAATAAATTTGTTATTTGAGAAGTAATTTTGGGACGGGTATAAATAGTTAAGAACGAAATTATTGCGGTATTTTTCACTTTTTGTTTTCGCTTCCGGTTAGACAGGAAATGCTTTTTACTTCTTTTTCTTAAATGAGAGACTCAATATATTTTTACATTTTCGGATGCAGAATAAAAGTCTACCTTCAGAAATATCAACGTGTTTATTTTTATTGATACTAAGGCAAAATTTTTAAGAAAAACTATAGTGAACATAAAATCAAAATATCTTTGAAAACACTGAGACTGTTGATCGACTACATCACTGAAGTTGTAAACGGGGCACTATTTGATCATTTATTGTAGTCTCAATCAAATTTAAAACTATTTTTAAAGATATTTTGATTTTACATTTTCTGTAGTTTTTTTTTTGTTGTCTCCTTGTGAATAAAAATAAAGATGTTCATATTTGTGATGGTACTTTTTTATTCTGCATCCAAAAATGCAAATAAATAGTACGAAGCATTTTCTGTCAAACTAGAAACGAAAGAAAAGATGGAAATGTCATAATAAATTAGTTACTTTTAACTATATATTTACAGTGTGTCCTCGGATTGAATTCGCTATACGTTTAATGGACCAAAAATTTTTGAATTCAGATATCATGTTCTGCAGTTCAGGTCTACTTGGAGTGAAATGAATTTATGCCAAAAAAAAATTGAATTACTGAAAATTAAGATTTCAGTACAGTTGTAAGACATTAATACTGTCAGATGCTAATATGGACGGAGTGTTAGGCTAGGCTTTCACTTATCCGCATCGTACGCATCGAACAAATCGGATTTTATCCTGCTTATGCATTTACATCGTGAGAGGCAATCCGTCCGATGCGAGACAGTGAACGCAGATACATTTAAAGTAATGAAAAGAATGAGCTTTTATGATCCGTTCGCTGCGTGCGATGCGTACGATGTGTAGCTTTAGAAAACAATCGCTCGCATGACACTGATGAAGCAAAGCAGCAAAGACGCTCTTGTGCTAAACTTGCCAAGTGTGGATAAATTACTTTATGTTCTCTCCAGCAAAGAAATGGATTTTCACTCCGGGAAATTACAGGATCTTCCAAATATTTTTGGATTTCAATCGCAGATTTTGATAAACTATTCCCTTGGGGTCGAGATTCAGAAACTTGCTTATCGAATGAAGTCCAAATGGAAAGTTCATCCGATTCTGCGTCCTGCGTCTCTTCAACATCGACACTGGCATTTTTCCCCAAATTTAGTTGCGATAGTTTCGCAGTAAGGGCTTTCTGACAGTCTTTTTTTATTGCATCACTTGAAAACGCCATAGTTTTAAATCGAGGATCTAGAAATGTACATACATTCAAAACTGTGTTCATTTCCATATTGCCCAGTTGTAACGCTCGGATTTTGCTTTTATGAAATTGGCATCTGTAATGTTCTCAAAAAGGGTAATTAGGGCATTAACACTAACACGTTAAAACCAATGACTGTGGCAACATTTTATTCCTCTCAATTACATGCACGTGCACACACTGTGTTCTATGCTACACCCCGCGCGCGCACCCAGGCACACGCATGTCCAGATCATTACACTTTTCCCCTCAACAAAAATGACCAGTACAAAAAAATAAAATTAATATCGCAGCCTATCGGGCGGTTTAATGTTAAATCTAGAACGTAACTTAGTCATAACATTTTTATCAGGTACTTTCATTTCCTCATCAGACAACTCGATTATGCTAGCAGCATCACTACTGTTAATCTCCTCAATACGGGTTGGGTTGGGTTGCACAGAAAACACCAAAAATTTCAACGCACATTTAAATTGTTGCCTTTGGTCATATCGGTAATACAGTTTTCACATTCAGAAACATTTCTACAAGTGAAAACGACATCTAGGATGTTTTTATTTACTTAATTTAAAGAATTTAAATAAAAAAGCAAATGATGTGCTAATTACTAGAGTAGTGCCAATAATAGGGCACTTTACCCTACATCAAAAACTTACCACTCTTAAACCCAACTTTTCCATAAATTTATAATGTTTGACAGCATTTAAACTCTTTGTTAATATATCCACACTCATTTCATCAGTAGATAAATGGATTAATTTGACACAACCATCATTCACAGCTTCTCTAATGAAATTATGGCGTATGTCAATATGTTTAGACCGTTTATGATGTACAGGATTGACAGCCAATTTTTGTGCACTCATATTATCATTATCATTAAATAGTGTAATACGTTCTCTTACCAGTCAATTCCCCCATTAAATTTCTGAGGTACATAGCTTCCTTTGCAGCCTCTAACAATGCCATATATTCTGCTTCGCTACTTGACAATGCCACAGTTTTTGTTTTTTACTTTCGCAGGATATGGCACTTTCAGAGAGCTTAAAAATGAAACCTGTATAAGACTTCCTATCTGATTTATTACCTGTCCGATCGGCGTCTACAAAACCTTCTAAATTTACATCAGATTTCCTAAATACTAAACTGTAATCTTTAGTACCCTGTAAATTATAAATAGTACCCTTTTAGCATATCTCCAATGGGATTCTGTATAACTATTATTAAATTGGCTTAACCCTTTCGCGCCTACTTTTGTGTATCTAATTTTTTATTATTTTAACGTTTTTAATTTAATTTAATTTAAATCTAAAGCCTATTATTAAAACATAGAATTTTTTTGATTATCCGAAATTGAAATTTGAGTGTGGGACATATGTATCCCATTAGTATGCTCGAGTGGATCATATATATCCCAGTAGGGATGTAGAAATGGAAGTGTTTATTGTAAAAATACAAAAGTTTATTCAGATTATTCAATTTTATATATGAAATGGTGTAAAGCAATTATTGCATAGGGGTACATTGCAAGTAATACATAAAGTCTTCGTACGAACTTCAATTTTCCTCTTTGCACATCTGAAGCATCTTCTGCGAGTCTTGCCTTGCATTGGTAAATGATCTCCTACATTGTACATATGTCGAGATGAACTTGATGGCCGTCCTGTTGAACGTTTCCTGACCAATTTTGCATTTTCTCTTCCTTTACCGATCAATTCTTCCGCCAAATCGGACAAGAATGATATGGTATTTTCTTTTTTATGGTCGACTTCATTATATAATATGCAAGAATTTATGACTGCAGTCATAAGTAGTTTATAAAAGACTTTTCGCCACCATTTTCCAGATTTCCTATCAAAATCATAGAGAGCCGTTAGATAATCTGATAAGTCAACTCCTCCCATGAATTCGTTGTAATCGGCAATAGATTTTGGGCAACGGAATATCGCCTTTTTACCAGTCTTCATTCTTCGATTTACTTCCGATAATTCGTCGGAATGACAATTGCTAAACAGAAGAACTTCCTTTGTATCCTGCCAAAAAGTGCCTGTGATACCCGATGTCGTAGCGATAATTTTGTGATCCCCTCTTTCTAACGTGGTCCTTATTGCTGGTATATTTTTTCTATATTCAATTTACCGGTTGCGGTAAATGCTAAATCATTAAGTAGCCTGACGGAAGTAAAAAATCTGTCAAAACATACGAATAAGTCTATATTAATCGGGATAAATTGGAGAAGCTTTTTTACTACACGTTCTCCGAGAGTAGATTCTTTATCTTTATTACATTCAAGATCTTTTCCTGAATAAATGTGGAAATTGTATACATAGCCGGTCTTAGCATCGCACAATTCCCATATCTTGATGCCTCTTTTGATTGGTTTCATCGGCAGATATTGTTTGAGTGTTGAGCGGCCTTTGAATTTTGCCATTGATTCATCTATACTCAAATGGGAAAATAATGTTCTTGCCGACTGAAACCTTTGTTTCAAGCAAGTAACTAGTTCATCAACATAGTATGTCTTACTACAATTTTCTGGTTTCCCGGGATCAGCATAATACATTTTCGAGAGGAGCATAGTGCAGCGGTCGCGACTTATAGCTTCTTTGATGGACTGATTCCCCAAGCTTCTTTTATTAGACCAATAATCATGGAATGATGGCAGACGGTTATAGGACATTCCAAGCATACAACCGACAAACAAACAAAAACGAGTAAATTAGAATGAATAGAGTGTACTTACGTTTTAGCAAAAGATTTTTTCAAAAATATTGTTGAATCTTCAATAATTTGCTAATAACGGAAGAGAACTGCGTAAATCACATGACAAGCATTGAATGAAACACCAACAGGAGCGAACAGGTCTGAGTGTATACGCCGAATATAGGCGAACTTACACGAAAATACCACAAAGACTACTGGGACAGTCGCTTGTTGTTGTAGAAAGCGAAATAGAATCACCAAGATTTTTAAACATTTGCCGGGACTCATATGTCCCATTAGGCGCGAAAGGGTTAAGGCTGTTTGCGCGGTCACAATAGTATATTATACACCTAGGTAGAGAAGTCTAGTGTTATAACCCGAGGGTATGATTACATCCCGAGGGTTATAAGACTTCTCTACCGTGGTGTATATACTAATTTTTCCACTACTAGTGCAAATGATAATTTTAATTTGAACAAATATTTATTTCAAATTACGAAGGGTTTACAGTTTTCTGTATTACCGATATGACAGTTGATTTAAATTTTTTAATTTGTCACAAACATTACGTCGATCTTTTTGCCAAATCGTCAATTAAATAAAGTAAGTACGGTAAACAATGTACGGCGATTTAAATTGTACGCAGCCTGAAATGCGGGAAATTGCCGGACAAGTGGCAAGCAATCTATTGCCTGAAAAATCAAAAGATTTGTACTTGAAAGCGTACGCAACATTGATGTTCATTATTTACCGGTAAATAATACAATTATTTACCTCAGGTCGAGAAATTGTTTTTCACAGCAACCTAACACATGTCAAAATGACAGGCTATAGTACTAGTAGTGGAAAAAATAGTTTTTTCCATTTCGTAGGCTCATTTTTCATTAAAATCATACCAAATTTTCGCGAAAAATTTTTTTAAAAATTCTGTTAGACGGGTAAAGGCCCGTATTATAAAAAATTTGTTAAAAAGGCTTTAAAAAAATAAAATTGAAAAAATTCGAAAATGTAAGCCTTTACACGAAATTTCGCAGTATTCAACAATAATAAACCGTTTTATTTAAAAAAAAAATATTTACAAAAAAGCTCACAAAATGGGACACAAATTCGAGATTTTTGGGCCGAAATTGCTGAAATCAAATGTGGTATGTGATACGCGCTAGTCCCCGCCTTCCGCCTAGCACAAGAGAGGCAAGCTTCGTGACTTTATTCTCCGGTGCAGAAGTCTGAGTGAGAACGAATGCATTTCAGTGCGTGTAAGAGTGAAAAACAGAGTAAGTCCGCCGTAAATAAAGATCAGCGGCAACAGAGTCATAAATTACAAGAAAAATGCTTAGGAGATAATTCTGTTCTCTATTCTTTTCCTTTGCGTATAAAAGTGTATCCAAAATGCAGAAACACATATTGAACGTAAGCGTCTACTAAATATCTACGAAAAGTAGTGAAACGCCCAGTTGAAATCCAGTTCGGCTCTAAGCGGGCACACAGCCTTAAAATGCTTAGATTTATCAGCAAGCAAGAACTCACGAAAGAGTGTGAGCTGTTTTCTTACAAAAGAAAGAAAGTTATCAGTTGGAACATTAAAACTTTTATTATTTACATCATAGGCCCATGTGATACCTTGCGAGATTTTATATCAAATCTTGCACATATTTGCATATTTATAAAAACTACAAACTCTAACAGTTTTACATATTTTCTTTTTTTAAGTTTTGAATCATCGATTAAACCTTGAATGAAGTATTATGAACTCGTTGAAAATGCTTTCTAGGTTTTTTACTGAGTTCATAAATTCTTCAGTGGGTTTATACAAACTGCCTTCAGATAAATGTGAAACCCATGAATACGAGGAGTTACTACTTTGGTTTGTTGGGCAACCGAAATTCTTATCCTTTAATTTGAAAGCAATGTACTTAGCTAAATTTTCTAGACCATCCCATTCAAGCTCACTTAATTCCTCTTTGGATTCGTCATTATAATTATGTGGCTGAGAATGCAGACCGCCTAACAACTCAACAACTGTCATTAATTTTACCTCTTCGAGTTCATTATCATTTAATGTCAATTATACAGCTTGAGTGAAGCAAGTAGGTTGGCGACGCGTGCCTCGGATGTATTCGGACGACCGGCCTTGTCTCGCATTGGGAAGCGAAACGATGAGTGTGTATTTAATAATTTTATTTTAACTAGGATTTCAATAATTCATGTAAAATATTGCTTTAATTGCCGCAATGCATTTGCATAACGCAATTATTATTGTTTGTAATAATAATGTAGCCAAAAAACAGCTCTAAAAACTGCATGCTCTAAAACTGCATGTATTATGGTTTGTTGAGAAATATTTGGAGTTTCATTTGACTCAATGTTTGCTGATTCAGAAATAATCTGATCATTTCTCCCTAAAAGATAATTTCGCATGCGATGCTTAAATTCTAAGCTAGTAGGGTGATCATGAAGGCCACCTATAGCTCTCATAATTGAAAAACCCTTCCAGTGGATCTCGATTTAAACTGTATGTCAGAAGATATTTAATATCATATTCACGTTTCATGTCTAAATAAAGCATTTTCAAAGAACTTTTGCTTATTAATATGCCTTTCTGAAATGGTAGCATACATTCTCTTGACTAATCTCATTTCTCTTGTCAAATTCTCTGTGTCATTAAGAATTTTGTTTTGTATATCCAAACAAAGGCCATAGGCTTTCACTCGACCACGGGAATCACTTTCGGGAAATTTCGCTTTACCACTATAAATCATCTGTTTATTCTTACATGTATTGCTTATTTTATGCAAAGAAACAAGACTTGTGCTGTTTTTACATTCAACCTTTTCACTAGCGTAACTCTGATACGCTACGCCCCCTGGAATTGTTGCTCCAGAATCACCTCGATTCACAATAACTATTGATTCAATTATTGGTCTTCTGCCGTTATTTCGACAGAAGACGAAAAAGGTTCCTATTCCAGTTAGGGTTGGGCCACGCTGGCGAGCGATTTGTCGCGAGCGAAAAATCGTGAACGATAATGTCGTGAAAGACAAGCGATGTCCTGTTCCCCGCAAAGCGATAAATATTTAGTTTTAACAATGCCTCTCTCACGTGCGCGTCGAATTCCTCTTCTTTTGGAAGACGGTATGTTTCCAGATTTTTTCCTTAAACGCAAAAGAGAGTATGGTGTACATCCTATTAATAGGTATAGAAGAAAATATGGGGAGTTCCATCATTTGTACAAACAATTACGAAAATACCCAAAAAATGTTTTCCACTACTTTAGGATGTCTGTGGAAACATTTGACTTATTACTGAACAAAATTAATGAACGCATCGAGAAACATACTACAAATTTTGGGAAACCAATTTCTTCTGAAGAAAGATGCTAACACTTAGGTAAGTAAAAGAATAAATAGTAGAAATAGAAATAATTTAGTTAAGTTCCTACGAAAATATAATTATATTTAATTTTATATATTTATAAAGAATGCAGATTTGAGTATGTAGTATTTCCTGATTCCGATACATATTCTTGATGTAGCGACTGTTGGTATGGCGTGATTGAGATTGATTGTATGTTTGCGGTTGTTGATATGGTTGCACCTGTGACTTCTGTTGCATTGAAACTTTTCTAAATTTTTCCAACACCATTTAATGTATGTTGGTTCTTAATTCCAGTTCATCTAAAAGAGATAAACAGTCCATATGGAAGCAAACTTCTAAAGAACTGCAAATCTGCACTTTCAGAATTATCCTTAGAGTTGTTAATTTCTTTTTCCAACAAGTGTACTTTTTTCTTCTGTAGTTCTAAATATTGGTCACTGAAATCGTTTGTTTTACGTTGCCGAGAAGTAGAAGAACCAAACTTGCGTGGTATAGAAGAATTGCTGGAAGGATGTGATGTGGATGCTTGGGATTGCGAATGTGATGAAGGCGTTTCAGCCATTGAAGGAGAATTTAGGTTCTCTGTATCATCTGCTTCACTCTCGTCATAATTTAGGCTGGGATCATCATTTTCTGTAACCGGAACATTTTTCACATTTCTCTGACTTTACTGCGATTGACTAACTACATCTAAATTGCCATGTGTTGGTATTTTTTGATATTCTCTCCTGAATTGATCTTTCAGATTTTTACAGTTGGTTCTTGTCCGATGAAATTTGTATCACAAAATCTGAAAAAAATCTGAAACACAAAATCTTTTAAGCGGACACTAAATCGCGCACTGTAACACTTTACGTTTCACCGTCGTTCGACAGCTTGAAGTGAAAAATATTTTTCAAGTGAAAAATATTTTTCACTTCTCACGAAGCTGTCGAACGACGGTGAAACGTAGTGTTACAGTGCGCGATTTAGTGTCCGCTTAAAAGATTTTGTGTTTCAGATTTTTCTATATTGGTTTTGCTATATTTCCTACAAAAAGGGAAAAAATAACGCCAGGAATTTTTTTAAATAAATACAAGAAAGTTAATGGGAAGCTGGCTGAAATGGTAACAGTCTACGTACGTTTCGGTCTTATTTGACCTCATCAGGACAGCATAACCAAGAAGCAAGATGTAAGCAACTTGGAGATAACAGCCTCTAATAAAATTTTTCTTTTTTAAGCAAATTTATAATAGCCGTTATTATGGTCATTTTCAAAATTTTGTCAAATTTTTCTTTTTAAAGTAAATTTCTAACAGACTTTTGATCAATATTATGGTCAAGTTGTCTTGTAGAAACTTGAGAATTTTCCTCAGTGGATAATAAAACATCTAATGCCATATCTCAACTAGTAGCAGTTTTAGGTGTAACCGAACGATTAAGAGTAGAGCGCGACGGTGGAGCCAGATTGGGATAGTTTCCCCTAAAAAAATTATAAGTTTTTTCCCTTTCCGTGTAATGCATCACATCCTCTAATGCCATTAAGACCCAATTATAAAATTACAGTTCCACTTTAAGCCAAAGCTTAAATAATATTGAATATTGAAATGATTTAAAGTGGAATTGTGAAACTGGGCCTAAACATAAATTTTTGTATTGGTTAAATATCTTAATTGAAAGCAATTATCTAAGGTGACCAAATTCAATGAATGTTCTTGAATGGTTTTCTTGAAAATTTGCTTAAGGAATCTACTCAAAATTTGATTACGTCAGAAGTAAAAGAACCTGCTGATTTCGATAGGATGAAAAAAATATATATAGATTGCTATTTAAAAAATTGAGGTTATGTTTAGCAGCGCTTAGACATGATATCGTAATGTAAATTAAAGTTAATTAATATAAGGAGCTCATTTTATCCAGTTTTCATTGGAATTTTTTTTACTCAATAATAAAAACGTTACAAACACGTTTAGTTACTTCTGCGATAAATACCTTCTGACTTGAGCATACAGAGAAAAGCTGTCATCGGCCCTACACTTTGCGCCACGGCTGACCGAATGTGGTGAACTCCGTTGAGACCATACTTGGACCCAGGGATAGCTTTTGATTGAGTCTCTCCTTTGGCAAATTGCATGTTATGGTGTCCTATGCGGACTTCATTGAAGCGTAACGCATGAAGTCTAAAGAAATCTAGATATGGACCCATTGTACCATACAAGTTTTCTTTGTTTGTATTAGCGTACAGTTTGTACTCTAATCCCCGATTTCTGGCTGACTCAACACAGACTGTGTGACCATCTGCACCAGTTATTGAGATGTCTTGACCGTTTGTGTGGATTTTCGGGCTCAAAGCAGCACTTTTTCGCATGGCATTGCTGTTTCGCCCATTAGTTCTCTGCCTATTCGTATTGTGAAGCATAAATAGGATGCTGGTCACTTGAGAGCTTATGTTGACGTCGTTCCATTCCTTGCATCAGGAGCAAAACGTGGGAATAGCAATTTCATGATTGCTTCATATCCAGTTACTAGCAGCATGAGACACTTGAACTCCTTATCACTGTCTAGTTCTATTTTGAGTCTCTTCGGATTTGGGATTTCAGCCAATGTATCAGGGTCGATTGATATCATCTGGTGCTTTCTCTTCTTTTCCCCTAGGTGCTGTGCTGGGTGCCGCATCTATTGAGGCTGCATCCATTGACCCATAATGAGTTTTTGTTTTTGGCAAAACTGAGGTTTTTTTTAACTAAGGATCGGTTATTACCAAGCGGCGGGGACTTGGTGGGATTGTACAGTGAATGACCTAATTAGAGCGCAAAAACTGTACAAAATACGTAGACAACAGTCAGTGGGGGATATCGCCTGGCGCTCGCTAACTGAAATAAAATAACGTAACTTTACGTACGATCGAGCGCGCACCGCACCTGAGTAGGCGTTTAGACTTTGGACCCCACACTGTTCATGTTTGTTACGTTCACACAGGGTTGGAAAGTTTAAAACAGATAGTTTAAAACATGTTTAAAACACCGAATTAAAAACAAACCGTTTGTTTTAAACAAAGTGTTTTAAACAAAGTGTTTTAAACATGTTTTTTAAACTCTTGTTTTAAATTCATTTTTATCGTTTTAAGCGTAAAAAATACCTTTGATGTAATTTTTGAATTTGAATGGTTAAGGGAAAGTGACAGTTTATTGGCGTTAATAATTATTGTTCGTCATTAATATAATAAATTGAAAAACAAAATACCTTTTTGTAAAATTGTACCAAAATGAAGTCATTTATACAATAATTTGCGGGCGTAAATAGTGTCTTTTGCGCCCTAAATCCTAAGAAACCAACATGCTTATTTGCATCACATTGGCAACCAACAACGTAACTTGATTTTTGAGAACAAATCATGCCATTTATTTTTTCAAAGGCCTAAGGTTGATTTAAACGATTTTACAAAAAATCTTGTTTGCATTTCGGTCGTGAACGACGATTTTGGGCCGCAGCGGAATTATAAGCCCAAGGCCCTTAATACAAAAATAGCTATTTCAATGTTTAACCTTTCATTCTATTATGTCGATAAGACATTTACTTTACTTTTAACAAAATTTTATCAAAATACATTTTTTTATAAGTGCGTCTAATTTAGCGTTACGAAGTTGTTTCTAACATTGCATTTTTTTTAAATTTTTTTTTAATTTGTGGTGGTTGCCCAACGGGGTCCTAAATCAAAGACTTGTCAGGACCTCAGGAGCGTGAGTGTATTAGAGTGTGTGTAAAGTGTTCCATGGTTTTGTTACTTCCAACCTTCTCGCCGTTTAAGGGGAAGCAGTGTCGAATTTTATCCCCAACACTGAAGGGTGCCTAAAGTCGATACCGACCACCCCCGAGAAAAATCCCGAGTGCGGCTCGAACCGACGACCATGCGATTGCAAGGCCGGTACTCTTACCACTGGACCGTTCAGGCGTTTAATTACAAATCGAATTTAAATAAATCCTTCGTCTTTTTTTCACAAGCGATTCTAATTAGTTAATAAATGTTTTAATTTTAATACGTAAAAATATCCCGATTCCGAATCAGCTTAAATGTTATAAAACACACCATTTTATGAACTAAGCAATAGAAATCACGCAAGAAGTTAAGTCTTATGTTAGTGGCTGTTACGCCATGCCCCTCCCCCACGCCATAAAACTTTCGCGGTTGTAACGAGTTTTTTATAACAACATCCTATTGATAATTTGAAAAATTTTAAATTTAAATGCACCAGTAAACGAGGAAACTATTTAACGAGATTCGATATCGATATTATTCTCATACATTCAATCTGTAATCACTCTCACTGCACTGCAGTCTGCTCAAAGTTATTTAGATAACAAGAAAATGAGCAACGCCGGACGACGGAAGGATCCAATATGGGTTTCTTTTACAGAAATAAAATCAAAGGATAATAAATTGTCAAGAGCAAAATGTAATAAGTGTAAAAAAGAAGAACATTTAGAAAAATGTGTTTCCGGTGAAGACGGATCAATTGATATTAATCGACCTAGTACTTCATCAAATACTGGTAAGCCATTTCTGTACTTTGTCGATAGCACTAGCATTTTAATTTCCAATATAATATTTCATTATTAGTAAATTCGAAAAACTCACTAAATAAAAAAATACTAAATATACGTATGTGTGATTTCATTTCGTTTAGCAAGTTACACAAGCTTCAATCAAATATATTGAATATCATTTTTTATTCTCAAAAAGACACAACAAATGCTCAAAATGTCCACCGCAAGGAACACTGACGGTCCTAAACGGATTTTTTCAAATGTTAAACAGCAATGCCCTTATTTTTTATTCGGTAAAGCATGTTAGATACTGCCAAGGGCCTATTTCTGAAAAGTATGGAGTAATAATTATTAGTTACAAATTCCTTTTTTGTGAAACATGGAGCTTTACAATCGTTTTCCTCAACGGAAAAAATGTTTACTAATATTAGTATTGTTAATAAGCACTTTTTCCTTTGAGGCAAACAATTTTAAAGCTCTATATTTCAAAAAAAAGAACTTGTAACTAATAATTACTCTTCCATACTTTTCAGGAATAGGCCCCAAGTTGTAATGTAAAACATGTTAATTAAATTACTTAATAAAATAATCCAGAAGTTACATCACTACTTTATTTCATTATTATAAGAAAAAAAATTACTGTATTTTAAAACTTTAAACTTCGCTTTCTCTAAATCTATGATGATTCTTTACCTCTGAGGTACAAAACGAAATGAAGTCGGCATTTAACAGTTTTTCTAGTATGTAACTCATGTATCTTTTTTCCATTATCCAGATCGAATGAGTAGTTCTTCTTCACAAGCAAGTAGTAGTAGCTGTGAATTAACTAAGCATGGTATACCTGGACGACATAATCGTGGTGGGAAAAACGTTCGACGACCACCTGAAGAATCTGGAAGGAGTGTTCCAGCGGTTTCGCGGAGTTGGACTAAAGCTCAGTGTCAAGAAGTGCCACCTGTTCCAGAAGGAAGTGAATTATCTAGGCCATATTGTAAATGGGAGTGGAATCGCTGTGGACCCAGTGAAGATTCAGGTAGTGAAAGACTGGCCAACGCCCAAGAATAAACACCAGATAAGGAGTTTCCTAGGCCTGTGCACTTACTATCGGCGCTATGTTCCCGGATTTGCAGACATCACTAAACCGCTGACAAAACTCACCGAAGAAGGACGTCCGTTTGAATAGGACCAACACTGCCAAATTAGTTTTGAGCAACTAAAACAGTACTTAATTATATGCTCCAATTCTGAGCTACCCTCTCCCAGAAGGCAAGTTTGTTGTAGACACAGATGCTAGCAACGTTGGTATCGGTGGCGTACTCTCTCTCCCAGATACAAGATGGGCAAGAGAAGGTGATCGGCTATTACAGTAAAGTCCTGTCAAAGCCGGAAAGAAATTATTGCGTCACTAGAAGGGAATTGCTAGCCGTGGTAAACACGATAGAACACTTCTACAAGTACATGTATGGCAGATACTTTCTCCTGAGGACGGATCATGCCGCTTTAAAATGGCTCCTCCGATTCAAGAATCCTGAAGGACAAGTCGCACGATGGATCGAACGACTTCAGGAATACGATTTTGAAATTCAGCATCGGGCAGGAACTAGTCATAGAAATGCCGATGCTTTGTCGAGAAGACCTTGTGCTGAGGACTGTAAGCACTGTAGTCGTCTGGAGGAGAAAGTAGCCACGACTGCGAGGACGGCCGTTGTAGACGACAAATGGCAAGGTGAAGAATTGCGACGAGACCAGGAGAACGATCAGGATTTGAAATGGGTGCTGGAATGGAAAAGTAGGGAGGCAAGGCCTACTTGGGAAGAGATAGCACCGTGTGTACCATTCGTGAAATCGTACTGGGCGCAGTGGGACTCCATAGTGCTGGATCATGGTCTTCTGAAACGAACCATCGAGAACCAGGAAGGCACGGAACAGAGACGCAGTTACTGATCCCCAAGAATAGGGTGCCGGAAGTTCTGAGGGAATTTCACGATGGAACTTCAGGAGGGCATCTGGGAATCAAGAAGACTATGGAAAAGGTGCGCGAGCGATTCTACTGGGTAAACTGCAAGGAAGACGTAAAGGACTGGTGTCGGAAGTGCGTAATCTGCACAGCTAGTAACGGCCCCCACAGACGAGGCAAGGCTCCCATGAAACAGTATAACGTGGGAAGTCCTTTTGAAAGAGTTGCCATAGATGTAGCCGGCCCATTTCCACAAACGAATAGTGGAAATAAGTACATCGTCGTGGTGATGGACTACTTTAGCAAGTGGGTTGAAGCATACGCCCTACCAAACCAAGAGACGATAACTGTTGCTGAAATCCTTGTTCGAGAATGGATCAGTCGGTATGGCGCGCCCATGGAGCTGCATTCAGATTAAGGGAGGAACTTTGAATCGGCTTTGTTCAAGAACGTGTGTACTCTGCGCGGCGTCCGGAAAACTAGAATCAGTGCACTCCACCCGCAGTCGGATGGAATGGTGGAAAGATTCAACAGAACCATCAACCGACATTTGTCCAAAGTAGTCTCCGATCATCAGAGAGACTGGGACACGTACATTCCCCTTTTTCTACTGGCATACCGTTCATGAGACCATAGGAGAAACTCCAACAAAAGTGGTATTTTGGCGAGAGCCAAGACTGTCCTGGGACCTGAAGTTCGGCGTGAAGCCTGGTGAGGTCCCCGTCGACGAAGACTACGTGAGCGATCTACGCAAGAAAACGGACGACATTCACAATCAAGTGCGTCACAATATACAGACGGCCAGCGACCGAATGAAGTAGCATTATGACATCAATGCTCAGAATGGGGGATACCAACCTGGAGCACTGGTCTGGCTTTACAATCCTCAAGGACGTCGAGGTCTGTCTCCAAAATTGCAGATATCTTGGGAAGGTCCTTATAGTGTGATGAAACGGATCAACGATGTCATCTACCGAATCAGAAAGATTCCGCATGGAAAACCCAAAGTTATCCACTTCAACCGAATGGCTCCTTACAACAGAGAAGAAAATGAAGGGACCGTACAAAGGACGCAGTTTCCGAAGTGAATTTCTAAACCTTTATGTCTCATCACGCTACCGGAAGTAAGGCACGATTCGGAGTGACCACAGAGAGGCAGCAAGATCTTTTTCAAGTACCACCGGAGTACAGTCTGGCCCACTTTGGCAGAAGATCTAAGAATGTCCAGGGGGATAGCCCAGGTCTTCCGGAAGAAATTTGGTCAGGTCGAGGAACTCCAAAGACAGCATCCCCTGGTGGGCAAGAGCTTGCAGATCATCGACACGGAAGCAGGTCAAAGACGACATGTGTACTACTTAGTCACCAAGAAAATATCAAGCGGTAAGCCCGACTATCGCAACATTTGGAAAGCTTTATGGAGCCTGAGGAGACAGCTGGTAGAAGGCAAAGAGACGAAATTAGCCATTCTTAAGTTGGGCTGCGGACTAGACGGACTGGACTGGAGGGTCATTCGAAGCATGATAGAAGTCATCTTCAACGGAACGGGAATTGAAGTCCTAGTCTGCAGTCACCACCCACAGGCAGCTGTCGGCAGTAAAAAAACCGTGGACTGCTATTTCTTCCAGACCGGAAGTTGTAAAAAGGGTCCTGCATGCTGCTTTCGACATCTTCCTTCAAGGCTGTCACGAGGAACGTTTCGAGACGAAACGTTTTTAAGAAGGGGGCAGTGTGACGATCCCGGCTTCAGCCCGTCTCATGCGTCATCGCCGACGCGCCTTAGACCAGAAACTACGGGCGCTTCGAGATCACGTCGACGGTGGAATCAATCCGAGACTCTCCGTCGCGTTCCAGGCCATTCTCGAAGAGAGAGCCCGATTTATAAAATGCACGCGGCCGGGAGTGGGGGACAGTTCGAATTGAATTCAGCGTTGGATAGTTCGGCATGAAAGTTCGGTAGACGTTCGCTCGGTTGTTAAAATAAATCAGACATAAGCTTGTAAATAAATTATTGTAAGTTATAAATAAATTAGTGTTACTTTTAAATAAATTAGTTTATTCGCTATTTTTAAAATAAAAATTAAACGAACCCTTAAAATCGTTACAATATCTTAGGTTTGTACTACCAAGTCATTGATCGATTGCAAAAATGCCTGTCATCTATGCTTTGTTAAATTAACTTACACTGTCTTTAAAAACACAATAAATGTATACAAAGTGTGTTGCGTTTACAATCCTAAAACAACCAACAGGTATGGGCTCACGTACGCAATAAATTAAAGTATATTGAAAATAAAGACATTTTGTGTAAAAGTTTTTTTTTTGTGATTGTCAAGTGCACAAGAACTTCACAATGGATTCAACAAGGCTGATAAACATTGATTTACTGCAAGGAAAGTCGAACTGGAGTACATGGAAATACAAAGCGAGTACCTATTTGTTTAGGGGGCATTCCTGGAGCATTTGATGTAGTCGAACGCAAGTTAGTCGAAACTAAAGTACTCTCAAAAGATGCTGTTGCTGAACATAGAGTGATATACAGGGTCTTCCAAATAGAGTGGCCTATTAAAAGTTGTCGGGGAAGGGAATATACAAAAATTCTGAAAATTAGTACACTGCCCTAAGGGAAAGCGATCTTTTAGATTAAAATATTTTCACTTTTATATCACTTCCGGTTATACCGGAAGTCGCCGTTAACTTTCTTATTTTAAATGGGATGCTATACCTAAATGTAACCGATTTTGAGATATCTTCAAATTTTTAAATAAATTTGATATCTTCAAATTTTTAAACCGATTTTGAGATATCTTCAAATTTTTAAATAAATTTGATATCTTCAAATTTTTAAACCGATTTTGAGATATCTTCAAATTTTTAAATAAATTTGATATCTTCAAATTTTTAAATAAATTTGAAGATATCTCAAAATCGGTTACATTTAGGTATAGCATCCCATTTAAAATAAGAAAGTTAACGGCGACTTCCGGTATAACCGGAAGTGATATAAAAGTGAAAATATTTTAATCTAAAAGATCGCTTTCCCTTAGGGCAGTGTACTAATTTTCAGAATTTTTGTATATTCCCTTCCCCGACAACTTTTAATAGGCCACTCTATTTGGAAGACCCTGTATATCACTCTATGTTCAGCAACAGCATCTTTTGAGAGTACTTTAGTTTCGACTAACTTGCGTTCGACTACATCAAATGCTCCAGGAATGCCCCCTAAACAAATAGGTACTCGCTTTGTATTTCCATGTACTCCAGTTCGACTTTCCTTGCAGTAAATCAATGTTTATCAGCCTTGTTGAATCCATTGTGAAGTTCTTGTGCACTTGACAATCACAAAAAAAAAACTTTTACACAAAATGTCTTTATTTTCAATATACTTTAATTTATTGCGTACGTGAGCCCATACCTGTTGGTTGTTTTAGGATTGTAAACGCAACACACTTTGTACATTTATTGTGTTTTTAAAGACAGTGTAAGTTAATTTAACAAAGCATAGTTGACAGGCATTTTTGCAATCGATCAATGACTTGGTAGTACAAACCTAAGATATTGTAACGATTTTAAGGGTTCGTTTAATTTTTATTTTAAAAATAGCGAATAAACTAATTTATTTAAAAGTAACCTAATTTATTTATAACTTACAATAATTTATTTACAAGCTTATGTCTGATTTATTTTAACAACCGAGCGAACGTCTACCGAACTTTCATGCCGAACTATCCAACGCTGAATTCAATTCGAACTGTCCCCCACTCCCGGCCGCGTGCATTTTATAAATCGGGCTCTCTCTTCGAGAATGGCTTGGAACGCGACGGAGAGTCTCGGATTGATTCCACCGTCGACGTGATCTCGAAGCGCCCGTAGTTTCTGGTCTAAGGCGCGTCGGCGATGACGCATGAGACGGGCTGAAGCTGATCGTCACACTGCCCCCTTCTTAAAAACGTTTCGTCTCGAAACGTTCCTCGTGACAGCCTTGAAGGAAGATGTCGAAAGCAGCATGCAGGACCCTTTTTACAACTTCCGGTCTGGAAGAAATAGCAGTCCACGGTTTTTTTACTGCCGACAGCTGCCTGTGGGTGGTGACTGCAGACTAGGACTTCAATTCCCGTTCCGTTGAAGATGACTTCTATCATGCTTCGAATGACCCTCCAGTCCAGTCCGTCTAGTCCGCAGCCCAACTTAGGAATGGCTAATTTCGTCTCTTTGCCTTCTACCAGCTGTCTCCTCAGGCTCCATAAAGCTTTCCAAATGTTGCGATAGTCGGGCTTACCGCTTGATATTCTCTTGGTGACTAAGTAGTACACATGTCGTCTTTGACCTGCTTCCGTGTCGATGATCTGCAAGCTCTTGCCCACCAGGGGATGCTGTCTTTGGAGTTCCTCGACCTGACCAAATTTCTTCCGGAAGACCTGGGCTATCCCCCTGGACATTCTTAGATCTTCTGCCAAAGTGGGCCAGACTGTACTCCGGTGGTACTTGAAAAAGATCTTGCTGCCTCTCTGTGGTCACTCCGAATCGTGCCTTACTTCCGGTAGCGTGATGAGACATAAAGGTTTAGAAATTCACTTCGGAAACTGCGTCCTTTGTACGGTCCCTTCATTTTCTTCTCTGTTGTAAGGAGCCATTCGGTTGAAGTGGATAACTTTGGGTTTTCCATGCGGAATCTTTCTGATTCGGTAGATGACATCGTTGATCCGTTTCATCACACTATAAGGACCTTCCCAAGATGTCTGCAATTTTGGAGACAGACCTCGACGTCCTTGAGGATTGTAAAGCCAGACCAGTGCTCCAGGTTGGTATCCCCCATTCTGAGCATTGATGTCATAATGCTCCTTCATGCTCCTTCAAGATATCTCAAAATCGGTTACATTTGTAACGCAAAGATTAAAGTGAGAAGCACACGTATAGAATATTAATTTTTTTATTGAAATTTTAAACTTTTATGGCAAAGAGTTCGTAATAATCGCTCGCTTGAGATTGTTCTCATAGTTGACACCCAGCTCCAGGAGACGTTACGTTTGTCATGATTTCGTACTGATTATCAACATTCTTATTGATGCTGACAGAATAAAGGGTGAAACAAAAGTTACCTAGTGTTTTCTTCTCATCATTTGTCATTTTTTTTCCTCCAAAGATCTCAACTATTTCCTCTCACATTTTAATTTTTAATATGCGATCACTGTAGAGTGCATTCAGTCTTAAAATGAATTAGAACATGTTAACGCGAACAAACAGAATGAGCAGAACGAACCGAACGCGCAGAGCAGAATAGTCTGAACAAGTGCTCGTAGCGTTCGACATATTCGCCAAATTCTTTCTTTTTCTATTAGATTGAAATATATATTTCCGTCCTCTTAATTGTTCGGGGAACAATAAATCCTCTTGAGCAATTCTGATTTACCGACAAGCTTCGGAAAACATTTGGCGCGTTTGGTTCGGTTCGGAGACACGTCCACACTTGGCGAATTCTACTCTGCGCGTTCTGTTCGTTCTGTCTGTTCTGTTCGTCCTGTTCAAGTCTGGACGCAGCTTTAGAAGTACATGGTGATTCATCAATATCTGACCGGCGGGCTACAAACATCTCATGATCAGTGGCGTTGGGGTTTTCTTATAAAGATGGATAATAATAGTAGGTAATACTGTAATACTTTACGTAGCTTCATTGCCAAAATAAATAAGAATATGTTTCAAATAATTTGTAGGTCACTTAAAAAGTTATTTATATTTTAATTTTGAACGGACTTGTTGCTGGCCATATTATCGAACAATATTCTGTTGGGGAAGGCTGAATTTGTTGCTACATAATTTATGTAACAAGTTATACATGAAATACTTATTACAAATTCTAAATTAAATTAAGAATTTTTAAATTAAAAAAAAAATTTAAAAATTAAAAATTAAAATTTAAAATTTAAAATTATATAAAAAAATTACTAGTTATAGGTCATAAATAAATTTCTTTGCAGGTTATGTTGCTTTATGTCTATTTTAACGCTACTCAATATTTCATTTCATATAAATTACATTATGTTAATTTCATACTCGCAGTCACTCACGAGCCCAGCTCATGTGACTCATTTTATTAATGTTAATGTGCATAAATACATTATTATTATTAATTTTATTATTATAATTATTAATTAAGGGTATTATTATATTATTAATAAGGTTAATTGTTCTTCAATATACTTCAACTCATCATCAGAAAAATTGGTATTGCATAAATTGACAACAACCGGATGAAAAGTATGCGTGAAAACCAGAGGATAATGAAAAATATCATCAACTTTGTAATTCAAGTTATGATATTTGGGATTAGAAGGCCTCGTGTTGGAGGAGAGTGACTGGCCCTGAAGTTGACTTCTCTGTAGATAAAACAGAATTAAAATTAAAACTATTTTGACTATTTACATTATCATAGTTAAAAGCATTATCTTTCTTAGAAGAAAATTTGTCAAACTGAGAAGAATTGTTAGTAATAAAAATAATAGGACTGATGGTGTTATTAAAACTAAGGTTAGGTAACAAAATACCATCGTTAAATTTTTGAGGGTTAGGCTCAAAATTATTGGACAACAAGCTAGAGTTAATAATGTCATTAACATTGTTTGTTGTATGATTACTAAAATTAGCAGTATTATCAACGTCAATTTTGTAAAGGCTAGAGTCAAGTGACAAAATACAATCGTTATGTTTAGAATCAATCAAAATGTCAACAAGAGTCCTCTTATTATCTAACAGCGTACTAGAATATTGACTAGGGTTAATAATATTAACTTTGGAAAAAGCAAAATTGTGACTAGGGTCAGAAATGGTAATGTTATCTAAAAGCTACTATCTACAGGGAAACTACTCAAGCTGCTGGCGGAACCCAAAACACAGTATAGTTTGTGTCAACCTATGTAGGGTGATGGGGTAAAATAATATCTTCAGAACGGTTGATAATGGAGTTCCGACTTGAACGCTGTTGTTGAGTATCTTCGGCAACTCGTAAATTATGAAGTTTCTTCTTAAGTTTCTGTAATCTTGCATCACAATTCTTCAAAACAAAATCTCTGATAAAATATCGTAATAGTTCCATTCAACAATATGAAGAGTTTGTACCAATTCCGAGCGGATAAAGTACAGTAATTTTGACACAGATTGAAATCTGCTGTAGTTCAATTTAATCTCTATCTCTATTCACAAATATTCCTACTGATTTAGTGATCGATATTGTAGGTAATGATTGGAATTTCACTCAACCTTTTTGCAGTAGTAACAAAACTGAAATTTTAAGAATACTTAATTTTTTATTAAACAACAACTATTTCTCTTTTAATAATAAATTTTTCAAACAAATTTCAGGAGTCCCTATGGGTTCTCCTTTAAGTCCCATTTTTAGCATAAATAGTTATGGATCATCTTTTAGACGAAGTTATACCCAAATTGCCTTTCAATTTTACTTTCATTAAAAAATATGTTGATGACATCATCTGTTCTGTTCCTTCTGATATGTTTGAAATTACAAAGAATATTTTTAATGGTTTTCATCCTAAATTAGTCTTCATTGTTGAACGAGAAAAAGATCGTTCTGTTCCCTTTCTAGATACTTTAGTCATCAGATCACAAGACAATTCAATCTTACTAGATTGGTATCAAAATCCTACACATGCAGGTAGATTCATCAATTATTTTCCTAACCATCCTATCAATCAAAAAATTAATATTTTAATTTCTCAAGAAAATAGAGACTTCAATTTCACACCCTACTCTTCTAAGAAAGAACTTGGCTAAATTAAAAACAATCTTCTGCAATAATAGTTATTCAATTACATTAGTCAATAAAATTCTTTTTTGCAATAATAATTCCAATTCCAATAACAACTCTAATTCTAATTTAGAAATCATTTACAAAAGGTTCCCCCATATATCGAATTTTACTCCCAATATTGTTAAATTTATTAATAATTCTAACATAAAAATAACTAAATTCAATCTTGTTACAATTAATTCACTTTTTAGTAATATTAAAGAAAAACCCCTACTAGTTTATAATCTAACCTCATTTATTGCATCCCTTGTTCAAAATGCAATCAGGTATACATAGGCCAAACATCTACTTGGCTGAAAACTAGAATCTCTAAACACAAATCAAATTGCAAAAACACTATAAATAAAAATTCAAATATCAATGCTTTAACTCAAAATTCACAAGTTTACAATCATGTAATAGATTTTAACAATGTCAAAATTCTGGATAAAGAAATCAATTATCGAGCTCGGTTGTTTCGAGAAATGTATCACATAAAAAGACATTCAAATTCTATAAACTTCAGATCTGATGTTCAAAATTTAAATTCTTCCTATGAATATTTATTACAATTCTCTAGTAATGCAAACAATTCCAATTTAAATTTACCGCCAATAATTGATTTCTAGTCCGCACATGTGCATTTTAAAATTTTAACTTTGTTTACTTGGCCCCGCCATCTTGTCACATTTAAAATGAAAGTACGTTTTTTAATTTTTACATCTATTTTGCACGTCTGAGTTATCATTTACATTTAATATCCTTGTAATTTGTTGAAAATCGTAACCAATTTATATCCGTATTTTTGATACGTATTTCGTTTCGCTAAGCTGCCATCTTCAGTATAATTTAAAAAACATTACATGAAATCTAACAGCTACCTACCTACCTACCTGATCATACTATACAGGCTGTTACAAATTCGAGGCTCACCATTAGGATCTCGGAAACAGTAAGAGATACGAAGTCGGTTAAATTGGGGCAAAGTTGCGTATTTTGGTGCTGAACAATAATCCGTTCTGAAAAATCTTCTACGTTTTGTAGTTTTTGAAACATTTCAAAAAAACAAGAAAACGTAATTTTCATTTTTATTTTTTTCTGAAGTTATTATTGCAGGGATCATAACAAAATTAATACATTATACAGGCACTTTTTTAAGCTCTTTATGATGATATCATTAGATTTTACTTAAAACGTTTCGTCTCGTTCTGACCATCATCAATTTCATTTTTTCTTATGGGCGCTACATTGGGTTTTAATACCATTGAATAGATCTATTTTTTCTGATGCTTTTCCATGTATCACACATCCCTATTTAATAATTTGAAACAGCTGGAAATGCAAGAAATTGTTGAAAATAACACTGCAAAGAAAAACACGGTATGCAGTGAAAACAAAAACCAAAAAAGTTTGATATACCTTCGGAGTTTTATTTCGTCTATCACAAAAGCAGATTTTTGAAAAATTTTTAGATATAAAAATGAATGATGTGAATCCAAGAAAGACGTACATTTTTAAAACGTATTGTGTTAACAACAACAATTTAGTAATAGCAAGAAAAATTTACTTCCAACAATGACGATCACGCAGTATTTAATTAGTTTCGTAATTAAATTATACATTTTTATGATTAAAGCAAGAAAGTATCACAAGAAATTATGTCTTTAAAAATCTCTCATTCTTGTAAATTTAAAAAGGTATTGTGCTAACAACAATTTAGTAATAGCAAGAGAAATTTACTTCCAATAATAACCAGAAAGATGCCATCCACACAGAACAATGTTATTAAGTTAGATAGAAACATTGCACTTTATGGATATTTTCATGAAGCTCGAAGGACGTATCGAGATCGCCTTAATAATGATGAGAATGAAGAATTTTATTAGTAGAGGTAGTTAAATAGTTACTTATAAAATGTATAAAATTATGAGAGTACAAGAAAGAATGTTTCCTCGAGCAGTAATATCTTTTAAGAGCTTAAGCTGAGTTTTCTAAAGACATACATAATTTAATTTGATATTTTCTTGCTTTAATAATAATGTATAATTTAATTACAAATCTAATCAACTATTGTTTTGTAGTTGTCTTTCTGGATATTGTTGGAAAGAAATTTCGCTCGTTATTACTAAATTGTTGTTAAGACCACAATAAATTTTTAAATTTACATCATCTTGGGTTCAAAAACATTCATTTTTAGATCTAAAAATTTTACTAAAATCAACTCTTGTGGTACACGAAATAAAACTCCGAAGGTATATCAAACTTTTTTGGTTTTTGTTTTCACTGCATACCGTGTTTTTCTTTGCAGTGTTATTTTCAACAATTTCTTGCATTTCCAGCTGTTTCAAATTATTAAATAGGGATGTGTGATACATGGAAAAGCATCAGAAAAAATAGATCTATTCAATGGTATTAAAACCCAATGTAGCGCCCATAAGAAAAAATGAAGTTGATGATGGTCAGAACGAGACGAAACGTTTTAAGTAAAATCTAATGATATCATCATAAAGAGCTTAAAAAAGTGCCTGTAGAATGTATTAATTTTGTTATGATTCCTGCAATAATAACTTCAGGAAAAAATAAAAAAGAAAATTACGTTTTCTGGTTTTTTTGAAATATTTCAAAAACTACAAAACGTAGAAGATTTTTCAGAACGGATTATTGTTCAGCACCAAAATACGCAACTTTGCCCGAATTTAACCGACTTCGTATCTCTTACCGTTTCCGAGATCCCAATGGTGAGCCTCGAATTTGTAACAGCCTGTATAGGTATACTACCAATAGTATCTAAAATTAACAAAATTAACAGTACGGGTACAAAATACGGATACAGATACGGATATAAAATTATTATGGGCGGAGATAAATTTCAATTATTGTTTTTTTATTGTTTTTTTAATTGGTTTTTGTTTTTTATTTTATTTTTTTGTTTGAAACGTTTCTTTTATGCTTTTTTGTTATATTTATTTTATATTTGTTATTAAAAATATAATGTGTGTTAATAGTTATAATTAGTAATTTTATAATAAAATGATAAAGGAAACAATTCGTATTTATGAAGACATGAAATGTAAAATTTTATACGGTTAGTTTACTGCTTTATGAAAATCAAGAGAGATATTCTTTTTTTCTGTAAAAGAGTTCTTGATGATGTTATTATTGAGGCCTTATTTTTACTCAAATCGTCGTATGTTTTCCAATTTCCTGATATTCGACGACAGTGTGCAATATAATGTCCTACCTCTAGTTTACTGGTACCACCAACATATTCTATTACTGCGATTATATTGTAGGAGCAAATGCAAAATTTTGTATCAACTGGTATTTCGGAAATTGTAAACATACCAGGTCACTCAGGATATCCGAGCCGTTCAGCGAGTTCAGTCCATTGTAAACATTCAACATCTATAAAAAAATGCATTCCTGACGTAATGTTTACAATTAATAGCGTTTTCGATTGATCGCACTAATGCGCACTCAGAGTATGTTCATCTCATGTTATTGCATGACGTTAAAAGAAGATACAAATACACTGAGTGCAACCAGTGCACCTGAATCGAAAACGCTATAAGTTATAATTAAATGGGCATACACATGGTGAAGCATGCCTTCGCGTCTAAATGGGCATACACACGGTGAGGCATGCCTTCGTGCCTAACTGAACGGTTTGAGGTTCGCAGGTAAGTTCGAATGTGTATACGCTGAATTGATGGAGCGTTCCTGGCTTTTGGCGCGATGTGAAGCAAACTGGCGATTCTTGATTTTTCGAAGAGGCTCGCAGGCAGGTTTGAACATGTGTATGCTTCTCGCGCGTCAAGCCTTCATTTTCACTATTGTGATCTGGCAATACACATACACCTACTGGAAATATAAGATAATTACTTGTATGAAAAATGTCTACAAGAGACAAAGTAATTTGTAAGAGACTTTATAGAATTATACAGGGAAAATGTATGTCTGTAGAAGGTGAAAACTAAGGAGTATATGAACAAAAATAAAAGGGAAGAGGCATATATAGTTCTTTTGGAGAAACTGAAAGAACTTAATCCAGATGCTGTGACAGAGGATGTTAAAAAGAAGATCAACCCGTTAAGAAGTTGTTTTCGAAAGAACGGAAAGAATAGCGTGATCCACAGTATTCTTTAAAAATGAAGAGTTGAACCGTACTGTAAAAATGAACGTGTGTATGCAAATGAATTTATCATACTTGCTCGCAGACTTGCCTCTTCAAGCAAGCGCGAAGGCATGCCTTACCGTGTGTATGGCCATTAACTGAACGTTTTGAGGCTCGGAGGTAAGTGCGAATGTGTGTACGCTGAACCTATGGAGCGTTCCTGGCCTTTGGCGCGATGTGAAGCGACTCTTGATTTTTCGAGGAGGCTCGCAGGCAGGTTTGAACATGTGTATGCTTCTTGCGCATCAAGCCTTCATTTTCACTATTGTGATCTGGCAATATACAAACACATACTGGAAATATAAAATAATTACTCGTGTGAAAAATGTCTACAAGAGAAAAAGTAATTGTAAGAGATTTTATAGAATTATACAGGGAAAATGTATGTCTGTGGAAGGCGAACTCTAAGGAGTATATGAACAAAAGTAAAAGGGAAGAGGCATATAAAGTTCTTTTGGAGAAACTGAAAGAATATTTACACAAGCAATAGGGGTGTTGACAGTAGTTTTAATCAAATATGATATTTAGTGGATAAGATAACTCAGACGATATTATTACCAGGTCGATGTTTTTTTCAACAAAAAGAGCTATATTTATAAATAAATTAATTATTCAAAATTGTTAATTTTAAACTGCAAATCACATGATCGCAAACGCGAATCACAACGCGTAACAACAACGACGTCATGTCCAATAAGCGAAAGGTATGACGAACGTACGCAACGCTAGCAGCTAACTTCACAATTGTTTATAGAGGTTAGAATTTGGGTATTGTGATATTGCGAAGCGTTTGTATAAATTCCAATTGTCAGTGAATAACGTGTAAATTTGTCGAAATGGAAAACCAATTCGTAAAAACCAATAATGCAAATTTGCCGAAGATAGATACTATAATGGTGGCTAGCTTCTTTGCTACAAATCCTGATGTTTGCTCTGCGAAATTTGGAAATGCAAAAACTTTGGTGTAAGTATAACACTATTTGACTTTAATTTAATCTAAATTATTACTTGAGAATTACAATGAAATATTAGGAAAATGATACTCCTATTAATTAAAACAAGTAACTTATAGGTTATGTCATTTTCTCTTTGTAGATCGTCAAGAGAATCCTATGGTGACGATGCTATTGGCTATGTGCAGCTACAAAGGGATTCAAATTTATGTACAATCAAATGCAAAATATGTCCTGAATATAAAATTCATTCCAAACTGTACAACGTAACATTGATTGTGGATGAGAAAGAAGAGAAAGTGATCAGTGTGCAATGCCATAATTGCACTGCATTTTTGGGAGGATGTAAGCATTCAGTAGCATTTCTCATGTGGGTTCACAGAAGAAGTGAAGAGCCTTCCTGTACCTCTACTGAATGTTATTGGCAAAAATCTAAATTAGTTCAGGTGGGCAGTACCATAAAATTTTTTAAAGCGAAGGTTCTGACAAAAAGTAAAGCTGTAAACGTACCTAACATTAATGAAGGTAATATTGTGTTAACCGAATTTTTGGCAGAAGCACAAATGCAGAAACTTGACAACTGTCAGTTAATGAAACATCGTTATCATGAGCCCACAGATATGCAAAAGCTTTCTTTACATTATTTATTTATCAAGTACCAAGACGAACATGATTGTGATAAATTTTTAGAGAGAATATCACATGTTTTTACTGATACAAACATGAAAAAAATTGAAACTGAAACAAGGGAGCAGCACAAGAGTGAGTTATGGCACTCATTGAGATATGGCAGGGTAACAGCTTCTAGAGCTTTTGAAGTAAGTAGATGTAAAACTTTGGATGGGTCCCTAATCTCAAGTATTATGGGAGCAAAAACATCAGATACATCAGCAATGAAGAGGGGACGAACCTTGGAGGAGCAAGTACGAAAAATTGTGGAAACCAAAATTGGAAATATTGAAAAATGTGGCTTATTGATATCTAAACACCACCCAATGTTTGCAGTATCGCCAGATGGTATATGTAACAATAATGCCACTATTGAAATTAAATGCCCAACAAGCAAGAAAACCTACACGAATTATATTGCAGATGGAAAAATAACGAAAAAGTTTCTGTGCCAAGTACAGATGCAGATGCATGTGACTGGATTGAAGAAGTGTTACTTTTGTGTAGCAGATAGTGAATTTGAAAAAAATCACGAAGTGGAATTAGTGAAAGTATCATATGATGAAGAATATTGCAAAAATATTTTGGATCTAGTTATTACTTTCTGGAAAAGTAATATATATCCTCTTCTCTATCAAAGTACCCGATTAGACTAATTTTAATTATCTTAGGTACGAATATTTATGTAGGCTTATGGGGTCAAATTTTTAATTATGTATTGATACTAACAGTTATAATAAAACTAAATGTTACTAATAATTAAGATATGTGTGCTATCTGTTTTGCAAGTGTTTTTCTCAATATTATATACCGTGAAATAATGTAAATAAAATTCATTCTGGTATAAAAAATTGTTTTATTACAACAACAACATAAAAGAAATCACAAAAACAAAGTAGAGATTTCAGCAAATTATTCTTTTTTAATACTTGAATGCAGATTCACATACAATCTTCACAAAAGTAAATAGCTCGAACTGCTGTTAAAGAACAACCATTTCTAAAAAAGTACAACTAAATACATAATATTATTTTGTGCAATTTCTAATTCAGAATAGCATATATCAGGTACTTATTTTACAATACTATCTTGTAAATTAATTAAGGCACAAGCTATGATTGCAGCTTCATCCAAAATATGAATTAAATTTTGGTTTATCGCTGAATGTGGCTTTAACATTGAAAATTCGCGTACTCTACGTATTACTCTCTCAATATGTATTCTTAAGCTAGCTATTTCTTTAGTTTCCTTTGCTTCTTCTTTTGACAACTTTAACCCAACAGGAACACTTGAAGGCCTAAACAACTTCAGTCCCTTTTCCAACAAAAGATTTTCTAAATGTTTGAATCCTCTGTCTGCTAAAAACATCACTAATTCTTCCCCCATATCCGGGTGAAATGTAGTTGATAATACCATCCAGTGTACTGCTTATTAGATACTTAACAGTATTAGCTTTTTTATATTCAGACCATGTTAGGGCCTGATGTGTGGCTTTCGATGGTTTCTGTATTTCTATCTCTAGACAGTCTAAAATACAGGTAACGTCATAATATTTATGCCGGAAAGCAATAGGTAGATTTTACTTTATTGCTTTCTTATCCAGTTTTACAATAAAAGACCTTAATATTGTAACGATTTTAAAGGTTCTATTAGTTTTTATTTTAAAACAAAACACGGAACAGTTAATAACTAATTTATTAAATAAAGCAACTAATTAACACTAACATTTAAAACTAGAAAATTTACAAAACTTAATCCTAATTTATGTTAACAGCCGAGCGAAAGTTTATGACGCGACTTTAACGCCGAACTTCCCAACGATGAATTGTGCCTACATTCACCGGCCGCGTGTTTTATAAGCCGGGGTTGTTTATCTCGAACATTCGAGTGCCCGGCGGAAAGTCTAGGGTTGATTACTCTGCTGACGTGATATCGGAGCGACCGAAGTTTCTGGTCTAAGGCGCGTCGGCGATGACGCGAGAGACAGACGGACGCCGGCTGCTGTCGGCAAATCATTACACTGCCCCCCTCTTAAAAACGTTTCGTCACGGGACGTTCCTCGCGATAGCCTTGAAGGAGGATGTCGAAATCGGCATGCTGGACCCTTTTTACAACTTCCGGTCTGGAAGAAATAGCAGTCCACGGTTTTCTTACTGCCGACAGCTGCCTGTGGGTGGTGACTGCAGACTAGAACTTCAATTCCTGTTCCGTTGAAGATGACTTCTATCATGCTGCGAACGACCCTCCAATCCAGCCCATCTAGTCCGCAGCCTATCTTGGGAATGGCTAATTTCGTCTCCTTGCCTTCTACCAGCTGTCTCCTCAGGCTCCATAAAGCTTTCCAAATACTGCGATAGTCAGGCTTACTGCTTGATGTCTTCTTGGTGACTAAGTAGTACACGTGTCGTCTTTGATCCGCCTCTGTGTAGATGATCTGCAGGCTCTTGCCCACCATGGGGTGT
The DNA here is from genome assembly GCA_033060865.1 of Dorcus hopei. Classification (NCBI taxonomy): domain Eukaryota; kingdom Metazoa; phylum Arthropoda; class Insecta; order Coleoptera; family Lucanidae; genus Dorcus; species Dorcus hopei. The sequence goes on along the minus strand of CM065426.1, from coordinate 65,262,991 downwards.
TGTCTCTGGAGTTCCTCGATCTGGCCAAATTTCTTCCGGAAGACCCGGGCTATCCCCTTGGACATTCTTAGGTCTTCTGCCACACAGTGGGCCAGGCTGTACTCCGGTGGTACTTGGAAAAGATCTTGCTGCTTCTCTGTGGTCACTCCGAATCGTGCCTTGCTCCCTGTGGCGTAATGAGACATAAAGGTTTCGAAGTTCATTTCGGAACCTTGCGTCCTTTGTACTGTCCCTTCATTTTCTTCTCCGTTGTAAGGAGCCATTCGGTTGAAGTGGATAACTTTGGGTTTGCCATGCGGAATCTTTCTGATGCGGTAGATGACATCGTTGATTCGCTTCATTACCCTATAAGGACCTTCCCAAGATGTCTGCAATTTTGGGGACAGACCTCGACGTCTTTGAGGATTGTAAAGCCAGACCAGTGCTCCAGGTTGGTATCCCCCATTCTGAGCATTGATGTCATAATGCTCCTTCATTCGGTCGCTGGCCATCTGTATATTGTGACGCAATTGATTGTGAATGTCGTCCATTTTCCTGCGTAGGCCGCTAACGTAGTCTTTGTCGGCAGGGACCTCACCGGGCTTCACGCCGAACTTCAGGTCGCAGAGCAGCCTTGGCTCTCGCCCAAATACCACTTTCGCTGGTGTCTCTCCTGTTGTCTCATGATGAACGGACGAACGGTATGCCAGTAGAAAAAGGGGAATGTACGTGTCCCAGTCTCTCCGATGATCGGAGACGACTTTGGACAAATGTCGGTTGATGGTTCTGTTGAATCTTTCCACCATTCCGTCCGGCTGCGGGTGAAGTGCAGTGGTTCTAGTTTTCCGGACGCCGAGCAGAGTACACACATTCTTAAACGAAGCCGATTCGAAGTTCCTTCCTTGATCTGAATGGAGCTCCATGGGCGCGCCATATCGACTGATCCATTCACGGACAAGGGCTTCAGCAATAGTCATCGCCTCTTGGTTTGGTAGGGCGTATGCTTCAACCCACTTGCTAAAGTAGTCCATCACCACGACGATGTACTTATTTCCACTATTCGTTTGTGGAAATGGGCCGGCTACATCTATGGCAATTCTTTCGAAGGGATTTCCCACGTTATACTGTTTCATGGGAGCCTTGCCTCGTCGGTGGGGGCCGTTACTGGCTGCGCAGACTACACACTTCCTACACCAGTCCTTTACGTCTTCCTTGCAGTTCACCCAGTAGAATCACTCGCGCACCTTTTCCATAGTCTTCTTGATTCCCAGATGCCCTCCCGAAGTTCCATCGTGAAGTTCCCTTAGAACTTCCGGCACCCTATTCTTGGGGATCAGTAATTGCGTCTTCTGTTCCGTGCCTTCCTGGTTCTCGATGGTTCGTTTCAGAAGACCATGATCCAGCACTATGGAGTCCCACTGCGCCCAATACGATTTTAGGGATGGTGCACACGGTGCTATCTCTTCCCAAGTAGCCCTTGCCTCCCTACTTTTCCATTCCAGCACCAATTTCAAATCTTGATCGTTCTCCTGGTCACGTCGCAATTCTTGACCTTGCCATTTGTCGTCTACGACGGTCGTCCTCGCAGTCGTGGCCACTTTCTCCTCCAGCCGACTACAGTGCTTACAGTCTTCGGCACAAGGTCTTCTCGACAAAGCATCGGCATTTCTATGGCTAGTTCCGGCCCGATGCTGGATTTCAAAATCGTATTCCTGAAGTCGTTCGATCCATCGTGCGACTTGTCCTTCAGGATTCTTGAATCGGAGGAGCCATTTTAAAGCGGCATGGTCCGTCCTCAGGAGAAAGTGTCTGCCATATAAGTACTTGTAGAAATGTTCTATGGACTTTACCACGGCTAGCAATTCCCTTCTAGCAATAATTTCGTCCCGGCTGTGACAGGACTTTACTGAAGTAGCCAATCACCTTCTCTTGTCCTTCTTGTATCTGGGACAGTACGCCACCGATATCAACATTGCTAGCGTCAGTGTCCACGATGAACTTGCCTTCTGGGAGAGGGTAACTTAGAATAGGAGCACTTATCAAGTACTGTTTTAGTTGTTCAAAACTAATTTGGCAATGTTGGTCCCATTCAAATGGACGACCTTCTTCGGTGAGTTTTGTCAACGGCTTAGCGATGTCCGCAAATCCGGGAACATAGCGACGATAGTAAGTGCATAGGCCTAGGAAACTCCTTATCTGGTGTTTATTCTTGGGAGTTGGCCAGTCCTTCACGACCTGAATCTTCACTGGGTCCACCGCGATTCCATTCTCATTAACAATATGGCCTAGGTAATTCACTTCCTTCTGGAACAAGTGGCACTTCTTGAGACTAAGCTTTAGTCCAGCTCTGCGAAGCCGCTGGAACACTCCTTCCAGGTTCTTCAGATGGTCGTCGAAAGTTTGCCCCACCACAATTATGTCGTCCAGGTATACCATGCACGTTGACCAGGACAGACCCTTCAGAACCGTCTCCATCAGCCTTTCGAATGTCGCTGGGGCATTACATAAGCCGAACGGCATCACCGTGAATTGCCATAGACCCATACCAAGGGAAAACGCCGTTTTTTCTCGATCTTCGGGCGGTAGTTCCACTTGCCAATAACCACTCTTTAGATCCAAGGTCGAGAAGATCTTTGAACCAGCCAGGGTGTCCAGGGTGCCATCAATCCGTGGCAGAGGAGAGCTATCCTTTTTGGTGACGTTGTTGAGCAATCGATAGTCTACGCAGAACCGCGTGGATCCATCCTTCTTCTTCACAAGCACCACCGGTGACGCCCATGGGCTGCTTGATGACTCAATCACATTGTCTTTTTCCATCTCGCGAATAATGCGTTCTGCTTCTTCACGCTTCGCCAATGGTAACCTCCTTGGAGCTTGACGGATGGGTCTCTCTTCTCCTGTCTCTATCTTGTGTTTGACGATGTCGGTTCTTCCCTTAGGTCCATTTTCTACCTCGAACACATCTCGATAGCGACAGATCAGATTCTTTGCTTTTGACTTTTGCTCTGGAGTCAATTCCTGGGTCATCGACATAACCATTTCCAACAACTTCTTCGGGACTCTCGTCTCTTGTACGTTTGCTTCTATTTGGCGGGAAATGAAGGACACCATGGCGCAGCTTCCCAAGATCGTTCCTCTCTTGATGTTGACGGGGAAACAGTTCACATTCATTAGGCAGACTGGTATTTCCTTCTTCGCTGTCAACAACGTTTTCCCAACGAGAACTCCTCTTCCAATCTTCTGATCGTCAGTATTAGGTTCGACCATAATGACTTGCCCATCTTGGAAAGCCCCATTAAGGTTTCCGTCGACTATAACCTCGGTTCTGCTGGGCAATACGACATCTTCGGCGAGAACCACTCGAGCGGCCACGTCCTCTCGCTGATGTAGAATCAACTCCTCGTTGTTAACCGTCATCACGCCACGCTTCAGATCCAATTGGAATCCATGGGCACACATGACGTCCATGCCCAAAATCGCCTCGTCCTCTATTTCCGCTACCAGCGCACGGTGCTTGATGGGGGTCGATTCAATTGTAATAGTCACCTCAACTTCACCATGGACAGTGGCTGATGTTCCGGTTGCTGTCCTCAGTCTCCACTTAGTCGGCTCGGTGTGTTTTGATGTCCCTCTTCCTGGCAATTCCAACAAACCAGAGGATTCTTCTGCCTCAAGACTTGTTCCACAATGCGGCGAATATCCTCCGTGGTGGTATAATCCTTGGGCCGCTCCTCTGCAGCAGATTGCACCTGGACGCTGGCGGGTTCTTCTTCTTGGGAGTCCATGGCAGCTCGTACCTTGACGTGTCCTCTTGAAACTCGCTTTGCCGCCTAGTATTCCAAGGCGTAGGCCAATGCGTTCTTGGATGTCTTAGGATGGGACATTCTCAATGCCTGCTGATTGTCCGGATCACGGATTCCACCCGCGAAGGTCTGCAGCGTCAAACATTGCAGGAAATCATCAGGAGCTGCAGGATATGCCAACCGGACTAGGCGCGCTACATCAGCCTCGAATTCCTGAAGACTCTCTCCGGATTTCTGGTAACGGTTTCTCAGCTGCGCATGGTACACGTCGGCCAGATGCGCCTGGCCGTAACGCATCTCCAGCCGGTTCACCAGCTTGTTGAAGTTTTCTTGTTCCTCTAGCTTCATCATTTGTAGCACATCGATAGCGTCCCCCCTCAAGGCCACAATTAACAAAGTGGCCTTTTCACTGGCCGTCCATCCATTCGCTTTTGCTGCAGCTTCAAACTGTTTGAAGTAGTTAGGCCAAGAAGACTTCCCATCGAACGTCGGTGGTTTTATTTTCAATTTAGAAGTTTCCGCTGGTCCTACCACAGTTTGGGCATCATTATTTTCTGGCATTCCTGCTGGTGACGGATCCCCGAACACTCGCAACCCTGCCATGATTTGCTCGAGATTTTTAATTTTATTATCCTGCTGGAATAGTATTTCTTCGACATTTTCCTGCAGATTTCTTGTCTCCTCCGATATTTTTACTACTAGTTTATCCTCGAGACCTTTCGATTGCTCTAAAAATTCATCCTTCAGATTTCTCGACTGTTGTATTAATTTATTTTCGAGTTTCTCTTCTAAAATTTTCACGTTTTCTTCCGTGTTTCTAGAGTATTCCATTAATTTATCTAGATCGTCTTTTAAATTTCCGGATTGTTCCAACAATTTATTTTGCAATTCCTCTTTGAAACTCTTGGATTGTTCCTTTAATTTAGCTTCTAAATTTCCAGATTGTTCCATTAATTTAGCTTCTAAATTTCCAGATTATTCCAATATAATCTCGACAAAAGGAATCAAGCCGGACCCGGATAAAACCAAGATTATAGAAAAGTATCCAATTCGAAGAACAGCCAAGGAGATTCGAAGTTTTCTTGGTTTAGTTGGGTTCTATAGGAAATTTATCAGGAATTTTTCGCATATTGCTAAGCCATTGACAGAATTGACCAAAAAAGACCATGAGTTTATTTGGAACGGAGATTGTCAAAAATCTTTTGATATATTGCGAATGTCCTTAGTGGAAGAGCCTATTCTGAGGTATCCAAATTTTGCGAAACAATTTATTCTAACGACAGATGCTTCAGGTGTAGCTCTCGGAGCTATCTTGAGTCAAGAGGAGGGAGGTTTCGAATATCCTATTGCTTATGCAGGAAGAGTTTTAAACCAAAGTGAACAAAATTACAGCGCTACGGAAAGGGAATGTCTAGGAGTAATCTGGGGCGTTAAACATTTCAGGTATTATCTATACGGACAGAGGTTTAAATAATTACCGACCATAGGCCACTAAAATGGCTATTATCATTAAAGGATCCGACGTCAAAATTAGCCAGATGGGCGATTACTCTGGGTGAGTACGATTTTGAGATTATTCATAGGGCAGGGAGAGAAAATGGCAATGCGGATGCGCTATCCCGAATACCAATTTGTACAACCGAAGAAGGAAAATATGAATTGGTTTGGGATAGGCAAAGGATTAAGGAGGAACAACGGGTTGATGAAGAATTACAGCACTTTGCGTATAGTTGAAAGCCAAATCACGTTCTTACGGGAGTCGTTAACGCGGCTGACGCTCGCGCTGGATGAAGCAAAAGCGGGTATCTTAAGTCCGTACATATTGTCATCGGCAGATTTTTCTTATTCCCTGTCAGAAATTAACAACAATCTGAAGGAAGATTTCATGATGTTATATCCAGTAGCACGCGAGAATATCAATTTGTATTACGAAAGTTCCTTTGTTAGAGTAGCCGTTGTTAATAAAATTCTAAGGTGGTTTATTGAAATTCCTTTGCGCTCTCCAAATAGACAATTTCAACTTTACAAAATTAAAAAATTACCCTATAATAGGTCCAATCTTTCGGTGTATGTAGAAGTAGAAAATGAATATTTAGCTGTTTCAGCAGATAATACTAGGTATCTCGAACTGGATAAAGAAGATGTGGAGTCCTGCCATGGCGGGAAACTAAAAATATGCCAGCCGATGAAGCCAGTTGTTACAGTTCATTTCTTTCATTCCTGTTCTGAATACCCCCTGTATATGCATTGCCACCGCCCAGCCTTCATTTCTGTTCCGAACACGCCCTGTATATGCGAAATTCGACGTGTCGGATCATTCCTTGGACCGCGTCGTTGTACACATTGCAGTCAGTGTAGGAATACCCGTATTTCGCCGGCGTAATTTTCTTAAACTTTCGTTTTAGCATATTTCTATTAACAGGACCTTCATTTATTTAAACAAATTCATTTTATATATGTAATCCCTCCTTAATTGAGTTCAAGATCGCGTGTATGTGAGGAATTGAACGAATTATAACGAAGTTCTACTTCTGGACGCGTATTATGCGTGACCTTTGTCCTTTCAGCCGATTGGTTCCCGCTGTTACTAAGAAAGTTCCCCGGAGGAAGGAATAGACGGTGTCTCGCTTGTTTATAATCCTTCCTTGTTTGTCAAACGAGAAATGTTGCGCCATTGTCAGAACGAAACTTGCCGTCTCTTGGGTCACACTCTCTTTTCGTAAATATTTTTATGTGTGCGTGCCATTACATCGAAGGGATGTTAGTGCATATCTACGGCTAATTGCCGACTCTGATTAGACCCAGGTGTAAGACAGGTAAACCGCGTATCCCGTGGGTGTCACAGCTTCGGCAATAGACCGAGGTAAGTTCTATACGCAGCAACTCTCGGTTTGACTTATGTGTTCGTTTTATTTCATTTCTTATAGGCTTTTCTCGTGAGCTTTTATCGTGAGCTTTTAGCGTAAGCTTTTATCGTGAGCTTTTATCAAAAGCTATCATCAATCCTAGGCTTTAATCTGGGACCTACATCAAGAGGTATTTCTCGTTGGGTGCATCGCGAATTACGGCGGTGAAGGCTCCCTCCCTCGCCCCTCTACGCGGAAGCCGGCACAATACAAAGTGCCGCGGCGACATCGCCGCAAAGACACCGACAAACGAGCCGGACAACAAAGGAATAAAGGTCGGAGCGTTAAAATTTCTTTTCGTAGTTTTGAGCGATATTTCGCGGATTTTATTTCGGATCCATTACTTTGATTTTGTCGCAATAAAACTTGCAACTTATTGCATTCTCTTGTATTTTGTTGCATTAGTGATGATTTGAATTATTTTAAGATAGACATGTAGCGATTTCGGATCCGAAAAGTTAGGTAACAACGTATTATGTTTATGGTCGTGTTGTGTACTTAGATCGATCGACTTGCGTTAAATTTGTTTTATCTGTTTATCTTTTTATTATGTTTCTAGTAATAAAAGTGTTCATGTTTTGGACGTAACGTGTTTTCTTAATTTTTCACGCGTTCCCTTTCACAAAAAAAATTAAGTGGCGCCTGTTTTGGTTTGGCCTTCGCGATTTGGTTAGAGAACCCCCCGTCCCACTGTAGCTGGCTGGCAACATTGGAGTAAAGTTTCGCTCCAATGTAAAACTTCTGCCTATCTACGCAGGTAGGTAGCACAGTCATCTTGGATCCCCAAGCTAGCTGTGCATATGCCCTATATTCTAGTAATAAAGCAAGAATACTTCAACTATGTAGGATTCTGGTAAGAATAAATCCTGTCAAAGGAATCAGTGGGTGTATAGTGTCCATACCCCAACAGTCCTAACCATCCAATGTGGGAAGAAGATAAAGCACAGAAACCTGGAAGGTATAGGTATTGTGAGTATCGAAAATAGCTGCTTTGGAAAGACGGAAAAGGTAATGTTACCGTCGTATTCCAACACAATTTCTAAGGTTCAGGGAAATTCCATTTATACTCCTCCTAATTTCGATATCATCACAGACGGAGATCTTTTCCAAAATATTACCGAAGTAGTAAGTAAGTTACAACCCGTTATATTCAACAAACTTCGGCTAAATAATACTTTAGAAGACGTAAATATAAATCATATTCAAAATTTAATAAAAGGCTTTGACGAAATTAATCAGAGGGAAACGGTTGTCGCGCGGTTATCTTGGACCCAGTACATCATGTTAGCTGTAGGTCCTTTAATTATCATGTATTTAATAATAAAATTATTTTTAAGTTGCTATTATAGGAAGGCGAGTCCAAAATTAAGGCCGGTTCAAGTAAAGCCTGTTATAATACGACCGGATTTAGAATATTTAGAACCACGTGAAATTAGAGAGGACCCAATGCCACTGGTACCGATTTCAAATAATCAACGAACCAGACATTTTTAAAAAAGGAGAAGCTTAGGGGATGTACGTTCTTAGCGTGCATAACTGGAAGACTGGCAACGTACCAGGCAAACCCCGAGTTGCAAATCCTTAAGAGAAGGCTACTAGGAAGTGTGTGTATCAAAATTTAATATAAAGTAAACTTCTCTTAAGTATTTAGAGTATTTATAAATGTGGTATTAAGCTATTTTAAGTAAGAGATATTTTGAATATTTCTAGGATAATGAGGTTACAGTTAACTGGGCTTTTCTTTTCTTTTCATAAAATAAGGGGAGTATTTGTATATCATAATTATAGTGGGCAGTATAGGATATGAGGAATTGTGAGGGAATTGTAACATGATGTCTTAATTTTGTTTTGGGAAACCATTCATGAAGTCCTAGCACGAGTGGAAATGGGGAGATGAAGTTAACATGGTGGATTTGCGGCACCTCCTACATCCAAGGCGACCCAGTGAAATTCACACTGCTGCCGATCGACGAGTAAGGAGCCAATGTCATATCTCACAACTTGGACATGAGAAAAGTAACCTGTGGAAACCACATCAACAGCAGTCCAGGGTAGCAAATCTGATATCAAGGATATATTGAATATACATCATTTTGAGAAATTCGTGATTTAATTTTTTTTTTTGTAAAATTTAGCCTTATATTCAATTTTAAAGATATTTTTCCAAATGCAGCTTTAAACTTGATTAATTTCACCATTGTTGTTATTTACTTGATACTGTAAACAGTAACTATATTTTTGAAAGATGTACCAGTATTACATTGAACTGACCTTCAAAGATAGCTCAAAAATTATAATTAATACCTTAGGAAAATTGGTTATTTTGGCCAACCACTTAAATAAAATACTATTATTTATTAATATGTCTTTATTGAAGTTGGGAACAAACTAAGAAAGTAATTATTAGGTATAGTAATCATGAGCTTTCTGCAAAAGTGAAGATTTCAGTCGACATCTTCATCTTTTGTTGGAGCAACAGTAGTTGTAGCCGCTTCCAGCTGACGATAAAAGTATTGAAAAGGGAGAGGAATCAAATTAGCGTTGCATAAATATAAAAGACCCTGCAGTTTTGTCAACGAAATTTTTGGTGGTTCGTCGTAAGCTCTTGTGAGGCATTGACTTACTAATGATTTTCTTCCCCTCATTCCTTTAGTTGTATTGATAATATTATATTCTTTGCTGCTGTACGACGTTTTGTACTTTATCACGTTTGGATTATCTTTCTCAAATCGTAAAATCATAATAGTATTCCACTACCTTCACTCCCGATTCATTCACATTGAAATTTTTATATCTCTTGCCACACAACTCTTTCCAGTCTATGATGTCTTCTGTATTTATTTCTTGAACATTGAATGGCTTACCAGTTTTCTTTGCCAATTTCAATAACATAACCACCTCAGATGGCAAAAAAATTGAGCCATTTCGAAGAGCTCTCTTTTTTTTCCTTTCTATTAGTGAGTGCATATTATCTGCTTCGTTTTCTGTATGGCCAGTAACCAAAAATTTATGAGTAATAGATTTGATTGGTAAGTATTCAACAGCATGCAGATACATTGTGACAACAAATTTATTCTTTTGCTGTCCCACACAATTATCAGAATAAAATATCACGTCAGTTTTTTCACCAATGCTTTGCAAAAAGAAATATACACAGCTGCCTATTTCATTAGCGCCTTTCTTAGCAATACCCTCATGCCAAGGATAGCAGAAGCCCTCTCTGTTTGACATATCGAAAATTGTAAAATTTATTACGTTGATTTTACTTTTATAATAAAAGTCTGAAACCTCTCCGCAAGGTAAGGGAATTACTGCCTCTAAATCGTAACAGGCGATAATCATCTGATTGTTGTTTTTGGATTTCGCAACATCATCTACTTTTTCTTCCCTGGATTTGACTTTTTCTGCTAAATGATTTTCGTATTTTTCGTTGATAGCTTTCTTTTCAACATCATTTGAATTTTTAAACCGAGTGCATAATGAGCACTGGTCTTTTTTTGGCCGGTAAAATGCTATATTAAATTGTGTGTTGAAAATTTTCTCATAAGCCGAATATTTCGCAAAAGGGATGTTTTCCTTCGTGCATTTTTCAATGAAATGGATATATTCAAATTACCTTCAATGTACTTTCTTTTAGTATCTTGACGGCAATAATGAGATTCTATTCGAGGAAAGGACTTGATGTGAGAAATTATTCCATTCTGTAGGAAGTTTGTATTGCTTGCCATGCTTTCCTTGAATTCTTTCTTCCAAAATTCCTTCCGAAGTAGTTTTCCTGGCAACCGTACTAATAACATTATTGCTTATGCAAAGTGTAGATGTAAAAAACTTCTTACAAACTCGAACAGGTTTACTATTACAATATAAATAATATCCAAAATTAAGTGAACGCACATCGTCACCCTGTCTTCGGTATTTTCGAGGTGTAGTGGGCTTCATACATTTGGAAATAAAATTATCTTGCCTCACTTTGCATGCCAATTCGTAAAAACTATTAAAAATTGCCAGTCTCGCATCGTGTTGAATTTTCTGCGAGCATTTCAATCAGCATTTTTTAGGATCACAGGGTTGCTTTATTTTCTTGCTGGAAATTTCACGACCTGATTTAGTTTTATATGCCTTTCTGGCATTTACAATTTCTTTTCTTACATTTCTCTGCCAACGACTTTCATTTCGTACTCTTTTTTTAGGTTTAATTTTATTATTATCATCAACAATAGTTTCCTTGTGTACATCTATGAGATCATCAGTTGAGCATGAAGGCACTGCTTCGGTCAATATAGATGCAGATAGATGATGATGACTTTTATCAGAAACATTAGATGATGTTGACATGTTGTCTGATGGTGCATACTCCTTATCAGCAATGCTTTCATCATCATCATAATCAGACAGTACAGGCAAATCATCTACTTCAGAGAAAGACGATTGTAAATTGATATAATCGTTTTTAATTTCACTTTGATCTTGAATGTTATCAAATTCCTGCAAAATTATACTTCTATAGGTATCTATTAATATCGCAGATACTATACTACAAGTACCGGGTGAATTTCTCAATTTTATATAAACTCTAACTTGGAAACTCAGACATGGATTGTTTTTCATAACAAAATTTCACACAAAAAATTTAAAAAATCGCCCGATACTTTTTGCTTTAAAAAACTTACAATAATTTTTGACTGAAGAATACTACTACTTTCAGATAAACATTTCGGCGAATCGGCGCCAACTGTTGCAGGTAAAGCTGATTTTTGATGGTCTGAATTACTACTGTCTTTAAACTCTTGGAATTTCTTTGCATCGTCAGTAATCTGAAATGTATTTTTTATATTCAGTTGTGTTTTATAAATAACAATTACAACAAAAACGATTTGGTAAACATTTGAGGTTAGGAACTTACTTTACGTTGATTTTCACATTCCGCATTTTCTTTATCCACTAAAGAGAGGGCTGCTAGAACTATATTTCGTGATCTGCTACATTCGTAATATTTATTATTCATCGTAATGTTGAAAACACTGTACCACACACGCTCGAACCATAAAGTGACGCAGGTTACTATGACACCATCACACCATGCAATACTGGGATATTTTAACATATCTCAGTATTGCACTAAAAATAGTAAGTTACTTTCAATGCAATACTGGGATATTTATAAATATCCCACTATTGCTACAGATGAAGATAGCAAATACGAAATTGCAATAGTGAGACAACATTATTGCTGACGTTTATATACATTTTTGAAGCTATCTCAGTATTGCACCTAATTTACAACATTATTCCGCATAAAATTAGCCAGATATCTTAAATTTGACATTTTTTAAGATATCTCAGTATTGCATTAGAGCAGCGATATGGCCAAATCCATACACTCCGAGCCAGCAGAAGAGAAACACTAGGAAGATACCAAGGTTCGAAGAAATATATGGCGTACCGGAGAGCGTGGACACCGAGACATCCACTGGAGGAACCAAAACACCGCATGACTGTTACAATTCCTGTAAGATGTAAGATGTAATGTTTAAAATGTAGTTTAAAAACTATTTTAAGTATGTTAAACTGTCTTAGGTTGGGGCATTGTTGCAAGCCGAATATTTTTAGAAATTTCGTGATTTAAAAATTAGCATATTTCATCGAGGATGTTTTGGAAATTAAAAAAATTAGTGTTACAGAAACAATTGCAAAATGAAACTGTTGCACTTTCCTTGTTATATTAAAACAAATAATAAGTATTGCAACTGAAATAGGTCATTTTGCAATTAGGTAATCGTAACACAATGAAACTTGTTTATTTGGCTTGCAATAACTAAGTCATTTTAGAGTAGGGAGCTAGGTTTTAAAAAAGAGATGTCACATGTAGAGAGGAGTCTTTTGCTAATTGTTTTAGTCAGTTTTAGTTAGTTAGTGAACTAGTGTGATTGTTGAAACCCGTAATTATGTGTAAGTAGTTTATAAGGTATTTAATATATTTAGTTTAAATAATAACACATCTTCTAATTCTCGCCCTCCTGTGCCCAAGGACTCACGGTTTAATTAATAGTTCCGTTTTCTACAAGGTTTGCTCGGCCAACACACGTTAAGTAGGCAGACAATTTACGAATTAAAAACGCGTGAATTAAGCGGAATTATTAAACACCGTGCGTAAGCAAATATTTTATTTGTTTACTAAGCAGTGCACTCGACCTTCCTAATCGTTCTTTTCTTCCGTACTTAACGCGGAACCAAGGACGTCTGAGGGTCTCGGACGGCTATAACATATACAGTGACTTTCATAAAGTTCGTAACAAATGGGAAACATTTTTATTATTGACTTTTGCCAAAATTTTTTACTACAGTTGGTTCGTGCATCAATCAAAATAAAAAACAACATAATTCCATCTAACCAGTCATTTAAAATATGGCTAAAATTTTGAAAAATGGAAATTCGCGAAAATGAAAAATTGCCATAATTCAAAAGTTATTAATCTTTTCCTACTAGAATCGATGCACTCAGATAAAATTAAGTATAATCAACAACCTACAGCGTCTAAATACAATATTTTACTAAAATTTTGACCAAAAATTATTTTTTTTTAGAATTTCATTTTATGTGGTTTTAAAATTAAAATACTCTTTTAAATCCATCAAAAACAGATGTCATCTCTTTCTTTGATCTGTGTTAACTAAGATAAATACCACTAATATGAAAGTATTACTTCAAATCGGACGTCTTTTACAAAAAATAGAAATTTCGCTATTAAAAACACGTCTTTGTTACATTGTGTTTTTAACAAATAAGAATAAATTGTTTTCGTTTCTATTTTGCGTAATAGAAAGGCAAGATGTAAGTATGCTCTTTTGTACAAAAAATGACATTTACAGCATATTAAATGCATACTTCTGGTATTTTGAAAAATATTGTGAATTTTCAGCGATAATCCGTAAAATAATATTAGCCGTGAAATTAACGTCAAGCGAAAACATCAGTTGGTTCGTTGATATTTCTTGTTGAGTCAACTTTGTCTTTAACGGAATAAGTATTAAGATTAACTTTGCTATGAACAAGAAATATCAACGAACCAACTGATGTTTTCGCTTGTTGACGTTAAGTTCAACGTCATGGCTAACACTATTTTACGAATTTTCGCTTAAAATGTACAATACTTTTCAGAAGGCCAGAAGTATGCTTTTAATATGCTGTAAAGAACATTTTTTCTATAAAAAGAGCATATTTAAATCTTAGCTTTCTATTATGCAAAAAATAAATTAAAACAATTTCTTTTTTATTTGTTAAAAACGCAATGTAACAAAAACGTGTTTTTTAAAGCGAAATTTCAATTTTTTGTAAAAAGCATCCTATCTAAAGTAATATTTTCAGATTAGTGATATTTATCTTAGTATACACAGATCAAGGAACAAGATTATATTTGTTTTTGAAGGATTCAAAACAGCATTTTAATTTTAAGATCACATAACATAAAATTCCAAGAAAATGGATTTTTGGTCATAATTCTAGCAAATTATTGTATTTAGACACTGTAGGTTGTTCATTACACTTAATTTTATCTGAGTACATCGATTCTAGAACAAAAAGATTGATAACTTTTGAATTATCGCAATTTTTCATTTTCGAGACTTTCTATTTTTCAAGTTTTCAGCCACATTTTAAACGAGTAGTTGGATGGCATTGTGTTGCCTTTCATTTTGATTGGTGCACGAACTAACTCTACTAAAATTTTTTCACAAAAAACAATAATAAAAATTTTTCCCATTTGTTACGAACTTTATGAAAGTCACTGTATATATATATATATAGTTTCGTGGGTCGTGGATTTCTTTTATATTGTTTCTTTTATGATGTCCTCCTTAATTAATTCATGAATCTCGCTAAATTGTCTTCTATTTAATCGAAACGACTCTTTAAATACGTTATCTGGAATTTCACTACATATGTGAAACTCTCCATGACTCTGTCTTTTTCATAAATATGCATTTGTGTTACTTTTCTTTTTTTTTCTGTTGATCAAATACAGTAAAATAAATCTTTCTTCGTCCTCAGATTCAGATTCTAAATCGAGAAGTTTTTGTTGCTCGCTTGCAGTCATTATGGAACATGGAACTAGTTTGAATCTGGGCTGTGTTCAATATGCGCTACCTTTCAAATATCGTGTGCTTGGGCTAGGTCTAGGTCTGGGCTGTGCATGTGATGTGCCTGGCCTGGATTCAATATGCGGCGGCCCTAAATGTTAATAGCTGATACGCGCTTTCTCATTATTGACATAAATTCTAGCAAAGACTAAATTTCACGAACTAAAGGAAGAAACCATATGTTTTATGAATAAAGAGGGAACTACTTTGGAAGAAGATGTTTTCATTGAATACATCAATGAGACAAGAAATCGTAATAGTATTGAACCAATAGAACTGATAATTGGTAAAGTTCACTTTTCTAACGGTATGCTTCTTTCTGTATACAACAGCCACCAAAAGATTGACACCAATTAGTTCTTTTAAAATTACCTAAAAAAACATTAACTTATATTACAAATGAGTGTCAACTTTTTGCCAGTTTGATTTGGAATATACTTTAAAATGATGTTAGCCTTGTTACAGATTTTATCTTACAAATTCTCTATCTATTTAAGGTAAATCAATTCAATGTAACTGTTGAGGAGAAAAATGATGAGGGCAAGTATGATAATACATCCGAAAAGGAAAATGTTTTGATGGCACCAAGCACTAATTCGCAACTGGAAG
This sequence comes from Dorcus hopei, assembly GCA_033060865.1. NCBI lineage: Eukaryota > Metazoa > Arthropoda > Insecta > Coleoptera > Lucanidae > Dorcus > Dorcus hopei. Next base: position 65,247,558 of record CM065426.1, on the reverse strand, counting down.
TCTCAACCCCTGATTTTCCATAGATTAGGAAATATTGATATTTATAAATAAATTTGTTAATGGCGTTGAAACGAAAATGGCCCAATAATAGCGCAATTATTGATTTTGTTGTTAATATCTTATAATCAAATATAACAGTTTCATAAATGTCAAGCTGACACATTCCAAATGATCAGAAATGGTCAGTTAATTGTTAAAACTTAAAACAGTCTCTCGAAAATGTTGCAGCAGTGAATGAAAGTGGTAAAATGTTGCGCTCTTATTAGTCCATCCTATAATTATTGTAAATTAAAATATAGGCTACTTTGTAGTATTTCTATGATATATCAATATTTCCTAGAGTAAAAGCTGTTTCAGAATAGCCTATTTCTTGTACAAGGTTATATTCAATTTCTAAAAAATAAGTGGATCAAAACAATGAATTGTTTTTAATAGAATACAACCTACTATTAGTCGAAGTGTAAGGTTCATTGTAAATTTTTTAATTAAATTTAAATTGTTCAAGAAATTTAATATGTTCTTTTACCAAAAAAGTAGCTAGTCTAAAATAGTCTTAAAGCCGCCGTATGTAATGCACTATAAACTGAAATGACACATGATGATTTTATATGATAAATATGCCTTATCAATTTAATATAGCTTAACATCCTTAATAATTTTTAGGACTGGAAAAGTGTCATTTTAGCAAGAGGTGGGAGTAATATATTTGAAGAATATGAAAAACTAGGTATCATTTCAAATACATTAAGAATGAAGTTAGTAAATATTACATGTGCAGTGCTGGTAGAGAAATTTGGTTTAAAAGTTCCCGATTTTGCAAAACGAAAATTGGTACAATGTATTATCACATTATTTCCAAATTTAAAAGACCAGGCTGGAAAATTTGGTTATGTACGTAATAGTTTGAAGGTCCGGTATTATAAACATTAATCTCCAAATTGTTAGGGAATAAATTTTACTTGCAAATAAATGCTTTATAATATCGAACCTAACAATAAGTTTTTTCTCTGCTAAATGTTATACATTTAGGAAACATTTTATACGAATAATAATGGAGGAGAAGGATACATTGCCTGGAGATTAAGAACCATCGGTCGTAACTCCAATAAAGTCAAAAATGTAAAGAGAAAACGCACATATAAACATAACGAAGAACCTCCCCCTAAAGTTGCATATGTGCAAACTTTAGAAGTAACAGAAGCAATAGAATTTCTAAAAAACGCATCAAATGTAAACGATGATGTTATCTTTGACAAAATGGCACTGACTTTCAATTACAGGCTAACACTTAATGAAAACATTTTAACAATATTTCCACGATTTTTAGATACACCATCATTAGTAAGTTAACTACATGCTCGTTGGTTTTGTTTTGTTTATTAGTTCGAAATTTATAATTTGTGCAGATTGCCTTAATCTTAAGAAAATATTTTTTCCAGATTGAACATGATTTTGTACTCGCAGGATATAAAAAAGTTGATTTCGAAAATGTATTTACAGAAGACATACACAAGATTATAAATATTTATAAAAGCACAGTCAAGAATCCGTTACCTGCAATTTATACGGGAGAAAAAAATAGTCAATCAAGTAAGTAGTTCTACTTGATAAATCCATTTAATTTAATAATTTTTCATCTTGAATACAGATTGGACAGTGGCACTATTATTGGTACTATTACACATTGCTGTGTGATGGAGGAGTTGGAAGAGTAGAGAATTTGTTGGAGAAGCCAAAAATTATTGTTGTGTTTTCCGGGTTATTCTTAGATTTTCTTCTCAGCAACAATTTACTTTACCTGTTCTAGCCCAATTTTTCTGGTTCTGGTTTTGTCAAGGCTTGGGTTCATATCTTAGGCAACGCAATGACTAATGAGTTTTTGTTTTGTTTTAAACCCGGTGAATTTTTCTTTTGTCTTTTCAAAAATTGTGCTCTTAATTTATTAATTTATTTTCTTATGTGATTGCCTTTGATTTGTTTCCAAACTTCAAATTGCTTTCCTGTGCTTGCACGTCTAGAAAACAATTTCTCCTTTGGTTGAAACAAACCAATGCACTCGTTTAGTGGAAAGACAACCTTGTTTGCACGCTTCTTCTTTCCGATATTTTAAAATTGTTTTAAAATCCTCTTGCTGGCTTTCTTTAAATAATTTAGCATTTGGCGAACTTACATTCGAGCCAATGTAAATTATTTTCCTGTTTTAAAATTGTTTAAATTTTTAAGATGTTTTAAATAAAATAAATAAGAAATTCCAAGTTTAAATAATTTTTAATGAACATAAAATGATTTGTTTAATAATTAAGATACATTTAAATTAGGTTTGTAATAAAATTTTCAAATAATAAGATTAAATTTCGCGTAAATTCAATCATCTTCCCCCCTACTATCTTTCATCGTGTCCGTACATGTTTAAAATGGAATACGCGTGCGTCGCACTTAAAAATTTCTTTGGTTTCCGTCCCTTGTTTGAGCGTTTGACATACTTACGTTGGCCTGACTGTCTATCATGTTTACATTCATCGCGCTAATGGAATTTGGAAAAATCTTTATTCTATTTCAAACAAATCTAACAGGTAAATAGCTTAATTTAATTTAATCATTTTCGTACTTTGATCGACATTCATCAACGTAAGTATTTTTCTTTGTGAAACTTTAACACTAACATTCTTCTGTCTTTAGGTGTTGCCGCAAAAGATGTTTGTAGTCAACTTGAACGTCCTGCACCTTCGCAGCATTCAATCTCACATGACGACCGTCCGGCAGGTACACTAAACGTCTTCTCCTTCTGGAAGTCTGTTCCTGGACAGGCCAAAATCTTGCCGTGAGGGACCCTTTTGTCTTCGTGTGATGCTTATTCATCATCTCGCAGAACTCGTCCCACGAAGATTAATATATTTTGTCTTCCAGACATTTATTGTCCTCGGAAGACACATTTAACTGGATTTCACCTTCCGTATTCTGCATTTTACTTTTACTTTTATTGCTCGACTCTAATTTTGAAATTTGTGTAAAAACTGAATCGTAACTTTCATTTTTAAATGTTTCTCTTTTTTTTTATTAATTTATTTACAAGTTATTTACAAGTTGCTCATGTGATAACTAAATATCACCGCAACATGTTACCGCCTGGGCCAAAATATAGAAATAAAAGTACTGGAAATAGTGAATGTATTGAGGAAAAGTTAATTATATTTAAACAGCTAAAAAGTTAATACGTATTTTCTGAGTTCCCAATCTGATATAACATATTTATTACAGTAAAATGTGCCCATGGCAGAAATAATACAACAGAAGAAGACTACGCAACCAGGCCTCGTTGCTCAAGGTCAATGTAAGTCGGCCATTAATCAGTATAATTTAATTATTGACAATAACACGATCCCTTGTTCTCATCAATGCGCAAGAATTAAAGCGTTTGAAATATTATTTATGAGTCATTACGTATTTCATATAAAATATGAGACTGGTTGATACATTTTTGGAAATTTATTCAAACATACTATTTTCATTTGGAAGTTGATAACGTGATCTATACTCCTAAAATGGTAGAATTAAGAAGCAGACTACAAAATATGTTAAATTAATTTTTATATTTTAGTTTAGCTAAAGAGCAGTGTTCTTTCAGTTTTGTTCTCAACGTAAAAAAATGTTTTCATGTTTTACGTGTTCTCAAAATTTCATTAAGATGAATGAGATTGTAACATATTTACGTTTGTTTCATTCCTTGTATGACAATCCTCGATTGTTACTTAAATGCTCTTTTACAAGTTGTTCACGTTCATTTAAAACATTTAGCGGTTACCGAAAACATTTATTTAGTCATTTACTAGAGGAGACGCTTCCTCGTCCTAAAACTACTTTTCAGAATTTGGATACGTTAAATCTGACTCAAGAAATTGAAGATACTTATAATAATGGATATAATAATAATCCTACTACCAATATGGATGTGAGTGGAATACCAGTAAATGATGAATCATTACAGCAAAATGAATACAGTGATATTGAAGCTATTATAAAGATTTTTTGTTTCAAATTGTAAGTCTTGGTCTTTCAAATTCACATACACAAATAATTACTGATCCTGTTACTGAACTGATAGAAAACATTTTTCGTAATATGCAGGAAACTAATAGCACTGTATGTGCTAATGTTATAATCTCGTATTACAAAACCATTAGAATGGCAATGCAAGAATATAGATCAATTTACAAATTGAGAAAAACTATTAATACATTTGATTTCGTAAAACCAAAAGAAATTACCGTTGGAATGGGTTCAGAGAGTGTCTATGATCCCAAAGCTAACATTTTCATAGAGAAAAATATTCCTCGTACGTTTCAGTATATTCCAATTCTGAAGACTTTAAAATTACTAATGAATAGAAATAAAGAAAAATTATTGAACATATTTCAATCTCTTAATGAGAATAATTTTAACCAAACTCTAGTCTTAGGATCACATCTTCAAAATAATGAACTATTTATATCAAAGAAATATTTCAACTCGTTACAACTATATTAAGTTGAATTTGAAACTACAAATCCGTTAGGAAGTAAAACCGGATGTCATAAATTGGGAGCCATATATTTCACTATTCAAAAGTTGTCTATTGGCTCTATTTTTTACTACTGATTTAAAAATAACAACACCCTTGGAATCAATATCTTTAAATACATTCCTAAAACCTATCGTAATGGATATAAAAAATTAGAAAATGAAGGCATTTTTATAGATGGTCTAAATGAACCAGTGTTTGGTACTATAGTATCTCTGTCGCATGATAACTTAGCTGCAAATGCCCTGCTTGGTATGGTAGAATCTTTTCAAGCAAATTTTTACTGTAGGATTTGTTTAAATCACAAGTCAGAATTGCAAACTATGACTTCAGCAAAAAATTCTACTTTGCGTACGAGCGAATTGTATGACCTACATACTACACGTGCCACAGAAGAAAACAATGTGTACGGAATTACGGTTGAATTACGGTTATCTGAACAGATCTAATAAGCCCAGTCCAATAACGTTGGATAAAGTAAATAACTTAATTGGTCAGAGAGCTTTGCAATCGTGGTGTTTGATAAGATATTTTCCTTTAATAATATGTGATCTTGTAACACCTGAGGTACAGACAAAATTTCATATTTTACTAATTTTATTAGAGATATGAACATTGTCTTCTCTCCTAGAATATCACAAGATATGGTAGTTAATTTAGAGAATTTAATTGAAAAACATCACGAACTATTTAAGTTCGAGTGTCAAAGAAATTTAACTCTAAAACAACATTTTATGATTCATTATCCGCTCGTTATCCGTCGGATGGGACCTTTAATCAATTTATGGTGGATGAGGTATGAAGCCAAACACACCTTGTTAAAAGGACTAGCTAATAAATTTGAAAACTTTAAAAATCTAGCAAATACTTTAATAAATCAAATACAATATATGACAATTTTTGACCATAATACCTTAGATACAAATATTGACATTGGGCTAGCTTGCACTTGCAAATTTTCTGATTACATATACAAAGACATAATTTATCTTAGTCAATTTTGCTTCATTAAAAAGTTATGGCCTTTCAAAGATAATTTTTTTATATCAATATTTTATCAAAACTCGCTCATTTTTGGAGATATTTAATTGTAATTTGGTATTTAGTGGTTTCTTGTACTGCTGAATCTGAATATCTGCTTATTTTTAACGTAACGTATAGAGAGCGCTCTAGGGACCCTGACATTCTCTTGTTCATTGTAGTACTTTTTCTTACGTGAATATTTTTAAAATATGTTTCGTTTTCTTGAAACGACATTTAATTTACTTTAAAAAAGGCATACTTGTCACATGTCGCTAAAGTACACCAGTTTTGAGAACAATGGCTTTGAATGTGAAAATGTTGAATACTTACTACACTAGTAACGCTACTTCAGGATGAAAAGACAATTACCTAAAGTTGCACTACTTCATAATTTACTTAAAATTGAAAAAAAATTACAATTCCACATTTAAAGCAACGATACATTACGTAAAAAATTCTTATTATGTTTGCTATGGCCGCGTATTTCACTCATAGTTTAACTTTCAACTCCAGATTACTCCCATAGTAAAAATTATAAAAACATGGAAATAAAGTGAAGATTAAAGTTAAACTGTAACTGAAATACGGGTCTATGTGCCTGATTCAACGTAGATCTAAAACAGTAATATTCAGCATTATCATATTCAAAGCCATTTTTCTCAAAACTGGTGTACTTTAGCGACATGTAACAAGTTAATTAAAAGTTCTTTCAAGAAAATGAATATAATTTAAAAAATATTCATGTTAAAAAAGTACAGCAATAAACAAAGGAATATCAGGATCTCGAGAGCGCCCTCTATATGTTACGTTAAAAATAGGAAGATATTCAGATGCAGCAGTACAAGAAACCTTTAAATACCAAATTACAATTAAATATCTCCAAAAATGAACGAGTTTTGCTAAAATATTGAAATAAAAAAATTATCTTTGAAAGGCCATAATTTTTTAATGAAGCAAAATTGACTGATTGTGAGATAAATTGGTCTATATCGATTTGTTTTGACCCAAAGAAGTATGGCCCATTCTTTACCGGACACCCGGTACTTATTAGTTTTTATGTTATTTGGCAAGTTATACACTGTAGTGTTAAGAAGCCCTCGATATTTAAATTAACATACATCTGTATGTTTACTGGAGTTTACACAAAAAATAAGTTTTCCCATTCGTTAAAGAAATTTTTATTTATTTTGTATTTAAATATTAGTCACTTGACTTTACTTCGATATTGATAGTTTTGTATTTCAATAAATAAAAGTACTAAATATTATTATTATTTTTTACATCCCATAGGATACTTCAGAAAAAACATAAATATTCCTGGAGGGAATAGTATTGTAACATTTAAAATGTTTGAGTGGTGTTATATCAAGTTCATCATTTATTTCCAATTAATTATTACAATTAATTTCTTAATTATCTCGATTAATAACTTCCGCCGTCTATTTGGTTTAACAGGTATTATAATTTTAATAAGGGAATATAATTAATTGTCGCCGTGGACGATGTTGATTGGCTAACTTCTAAATTTAGAAGATCGCGGGGTATTCCGAGAACCGTGATTGGCGTGATATGTGGCAGGGGATCGCGATCTTCTTCGGAGCGAACTGTTAGGCAGTTGCTGTTTAATTGCCAGCCAAGGTGATGGGGTCCGATTAAGCCATTTTTTTTTTTATTGAAGATTTTTCAAATATTTTGAGGTCATCCAATAATTATCTATTGCGTTATGCATAAATATTTCCCCTAAATATAATTGGGGTAAGTTATTTTCGAATATTTTTCTTGATTTCATGCAACAAACCTGTTCTTGTGCTCAAACCGCATGGTGAATCGTTTCAAATGTTCCCTTCGATTTTTAGGAAAGTTTTGGAGGCTCATTTTTTTTTATTATACCCTGTACACGGATTGCAGAGGTTTTATTATTCCTGTTCCTACCGGCATGAATCCATGGTAGAGGAATTTTTTTTTTTGAGTTTATGACAAACCCGAACACCAATATTTTTATGGGCCCTGGAGGCATCTATGAAACGTTGTGAGTTGTAGAGAACTTCTTGGCTGAGATCCTTGTCCAGTTCCGGCCTAACGTGTAACAGTCGCCGACAGGAGCGGAACGGATTCCCCAGGTCGTACTCCCATTTTTTTTAATCGCATCGTAAATTATTTAATTCCCCTTTTTGCTTTTACCAGATTAATATAATAATTTCAAATTTGACAAATTCTTTTTTGCTTACTTAATTTATTATTATTATTATTGAATTATTATCAACTTCACAACTCGTAAACATTTTCCTTCACTATTATCGATATTGTTAAAATTTTACAATTTTGTTAAGATTATTAATTCAAATTTTATCTTGGTATAAACCACAATATTAAACTGAGCTTTATCAATTATATATTTAAAGCAAATTTTGTGAACTGGAGTGAGCTCATGAAAGTAATTAACTCTCAAATATTTTTTTTTATACAATTTAAATCCAAAAGCTATATTTATGAATACCCTCACAATTATATGTATGCGCTTCTATTTATCAATATATTAATATTTAAAGTTTTTTTAGTGTCTTTTAACTTTAATCTTATTTAACGTCATTTTCAATAATTCAATTATCAATTTCATTATTATTATTTTTTTTTATTATTCAGGGTTTCCAATTTTACCCCAAAATACTTACAAAAAAAAAATTGGTGGCGCTCATTTTTTTTGTTATTTCCTTTCTTTTAAAACCCGCGAACCCTTGCTCACCGATATTAAAGCTGAGAGTCGTACGCCGTATGCACCTTTTTGCTTTATTTTAATTTACATTAATAAAAGTGGTCATAGTATGTACCGGGTGTCCCAACGGTGTGTATTTCTTCAGTGGTGCCTATAGGAATAACAAGTAGAGAAAACAAGATTAAGGAAGTTATACTAGACATCACGCGGCACATTTTAAAATTATTTTCAACTATACAGGGTGTTCCAGAAAGTGTTGGTGCATACAAAGCGATTTTTTTAATGGAACACCCTGTATATTCTTATAAATTTGGATGTCCCGCGGAGAGATGATTACAATAATATAAAGATATATTAATTTCGCTCAGCTATTTTCGCAAGAAAAAATTTTTTCTTCGAAAATTCCTTAAAAATTTACAAATTTTGAACTTATGTTGCTGACTATGGAGATGGCACAGGCTTAAGAAAATATAACAAAATATTCTTAGGACTTTGGGCTTTTTGAAAATACGAAAAAAGTTAAAATATCTTACAGGGCAAACAGTACCTACTTGCGAAGCACTCAGTATCTCATTTTTTTTAATGGAACGACCTATTTTTTATTTCAAAAAGAGTAGTTCCTAAACTTAGCTTTCTACTGATACCAGGTTATACAGGCTGTTACAAATTCGAGGCTCACCATTGGGATCTCGGAAACGGTAAGAGATACGAAGTCGGTTAAATTGGGGCAAAGTTGCGTATTTTGGTGCTGAACAATAATCCGTTCTGAAAAATTTTGTACGACTTGTAGTTTTTGAAATATTTCCAAAAAATCAAAAAACGTAATTTTCTTTTTTATTTTTTCTGAAGTTATTTTTGCAGGGATCATAATAAAATTAATACGTTCTACAGGCACTTTTTTAAGCTCTTTACGATGATATCATTAGATTCTACTTAAAATGTTTCGTCTCGTCCTGACCATCATCAACTTCATTTTTTCTTATGGGCGCTACATTGGGTTTTATTACCAATGAATAGATCTATTTTTTCTGATGCTTTTCCATATATCACACATCCCTATTTATTAATTTGAAACAGCTGGAAATGCAAGAAATTGTTGAAAAATAACACTGCAAAGAAAAACATGGTATGCAGTGAAAACAAAAACCAAAAAAGTTTGATATACCTTCGGAGTTTTATTTCGTCTATCACAAAAGCAGATTTTGAAAAATTTTTAGATATAAAATGAATGACGTGAATCCAAGAAGGACGTACATTTTTAAAACGTATTGTGCTAACAACAACAATTTAGTAATAGCAAGAGAAATTTACTTCCAACAATGACGATGACGCAGTATTTAATTAATTTCGTAATTAAATTATACATTTTTATGATTAAAGCAAGAAAGTATCACAAGAAATTATATCTTTAAAAATCTCTCATTCTTATAAATTTAAAAATGTATTGTGCTAACAACAATTTAGCAATAGCAAGAGAAATTTACTTCCAATAATACCCAGAAAGATGCCATCCACACAGAACAATGTTATTAAGTTAGATAGAAACATTGCACTTTATGGATATTTTCGTAAAGCTCGAAGGACGTATCGAGATCGCCTTAATGATGATGAGAATGAAGAATTATTAGTAGAGGTAAATTGTACTTGACGTTTCAAAATCGTTGTCATTTGTCATTGTTTTCATGGCCAGGTAGATTACATAAAAATAGTTACTTATAAAATGTATAAAATTATGAGACTACAAGAAAGAATGTTTCCTCGAGCAGTAATATCTTTTAAGATACGAGTTTTCTAAAGACATACATAATTTAATTTGATATTTTCTTGCTTTAATAATAATAATGTATAATTTAATTGCAAATCTAATCAACTATTGTTTTGTAGTTGTCTTTCTGGATATTGTTGGAAGGAAATTTCGCTCGTTATTACTGAATTGTTGTTGTTAAGACCACAATAAATTTTTAAATTTACGTCATTCTTGGATTCAAAAACATTCATTTTTAGATCTAAAAATTTTACTAAAATCAGCTCTTGTGATACACGAAATAAAACTCCGAAGGTATATCAAACTTTTTTGGTTTTTGTTTTCACTGCATACCATGTTTTTCTTTGCAGTGTTATTTTCAACAATTTCTTGCATTTCCAGCTGTTTCAGATTATTAAATAGGGATGTGTGATACATGGAAAAGCATCAGAAAAAATAGATCTATTCAATGGTATTAAAATCTAATGTAGCGCCCATAAGAAAAAATGAAGTTGATGGTGGTCAGAACGAGACGAAACGTTTTAAGTAAAATCTAATGATATCATCATAAAGAACTTAAAAAAGTGCCTGTAGAATGTATTAATTTTATTATGATCCCTGCAATAATAACTTCAGGAAAAAATAAAAAAGAAAATTACATTTTCTGGTTTTTTTGAAATATTTCAAAAACTACAAAACGTAGAAGATTTTTCAGAACGGATTATTATTCAGCACCAAAATACGCAACTTTGCCCCAATTTAACCGACTTCGTATCTCTTACCGTTTCCGAGATCCCAATGGTGAGCCTCGAATTTGTAACAGCCTGTATACCTATATTTCTCGAATTTCTTTCATTAGAAACTTGTTTTTACTACTACTTGAACAATTTAGCCTTCCATTTATAATTTTTGTATAGTAAATGAGCAAGAAGTAAATCCCAGAGTATATTTATATCACACCTGAAGAAACGTCCAGGTCTACACATTTAACGTTTTACAATATTCACATTGATACGAGAAAATCAAGTAAATATGTGAAAAAAAAATTCATCGTAGTCAGCCATGATTTCATATTTGAGATCTTATAATAATTCTGAATAACTTTTTCAAATAATATTTCCGCGTATCTTGAAAAATAAAGGTACTTTACTCTTATGTCCACTTCAAATATTTTTATTTCCTCGGTATGTGACCAGTGGTATTCTAATTTTGATATCTGCATTTTGAGTTTGGGAAGCTCTAGGAAATTTCAAATTTATGGTTATAATTTATTTCCAAAAATAAAAGGTTAAAAACCATAAAAATTCTAATGGTAATAAAAACAATTTTGCTAGTTTAGCAAATGTTAGAAATAAAGGTATATAACCTGATATCAGTAAAAAGCTAAGCTTAAGTACTATCTATATCTGAAATAAAAAATAGGTCATTCCATTAAAAAAAATGGGATACTGAGTGCTGCGCAAGTACTGTTTGCCCTGTATAATGCTAAAAGATATTTTAACTTTTTGCATATTTTCATAAAGTCCAAAGTCTTAAGAATATCTTGTTATATTTTCGTAAGTCTGTGTCATTTCCACAGTCAGCAACATAAGTTCAAAATGTGTAAATTTTTAAGGAATTTTCGAAAAAAAAATTTTTACGAAAATAACTGAGTGAAATCTACATATATTTATTTATATTGTTGTAATCAGCTCTCCACGGAACATCTAAATTTGTAAAAGTATACGGGGTATTCCATTTAAAAGAATTCTCTCTCTATACACCACCATTTTTTGGAACACCCTGTATAGTTAAAAATAATTTTAAAATGTGCCGCGTGATGTCTAGTATAACTTTCTTAATCTCTTTTTTTCTACTTGTTATTTCTATAGGCTCCACAGAAGAAATACGGATGATATATTCATCTATCCAATTTTCAGTAGATATGTAGATAAATGTTATCTATAAAAAAAACCTTGCGTAAGGAATTTAAAAAATACTTAATTATTTCATTAAAATCCTTTTAGGCATGAAAGTTTTACCTTTATATCTGTTAATAATTGGATACATGTTTATAGTGATATATTTTACTCAAAACTGTCCCTAGTATTTCCTAAAGTATTTACTATTCTTTCTGAAGCACCCTGTATACTTACCTATACCTAAATTCTTCTCTAGATATACAGCGTGTCTCTAAACCTGTGTCTTTAATTGAAACCACAGATAGTAGTCAAAGAAAAGTAAAATTTGTCATACAACAATAGGGAAAAGTAAATAATAACTCCGGTAAAAATCAGTTTTCGTTTTCAAAGAAATTGTTTTAGCACAGAATAACAGAAAGGACAAAAGCCGTCGGCACCTTTGATCTTCTTGTACCCAGTTTTGATGACCTTGCGCCATTTTGTAAAGCTCTTCAGCGGTAAATTTTGAATGTTCAATCAATACACAAATAATGTAACTAATACTTTCTGACTAATCAAAATTTCTAAATTGTAAAAAAAATTGTTAACTTTTGCATTATAATTAAAAAAAAAATTTTTTTTTGTTTCTTTCTTACTTGAAATCCACAGAAGGAAAATGGTAGGGTATGTATAAAACAATATCCGAAAGTACGTTAATGTTATTTTTGGTGATAATTTATCTACACACTAAGTTGTATGACAAAATAAGAAATAAATGAAAATATTTAGAAAGAAAACGCAGATCTAAGAAACAAATTTTATTTACTACATATAAATAAACAATAACATTACAAAAACAAAACTTACTTGCTGATGTTTATATATTTTCTTTATCACTTGAGGAACTTTTCTCTTGCTGACGTTTGCACATTTTCTTTATCACTTGAGTAACTTTTCTCTCCAATGCTTTGAGAAGCTAAAATCAAAAATTATTGAAAGGTAGTTTCCCTACAGAATCACTCGTTCAGATTGAAAGAGGAACGTCTTTATACGAATGTTTGTGAAGTCAAACTTACGATTTATTACTTGGCTTGAAAGTTTTAATGTGTTTCAGACGGAAAAAATCAAAGATACAAACTGATACAGTTTGTTGTCAGGGTTTCAATTTACGTTGTTTATTTTCTAAATGGTCGCGTTCAGGCAGAAAAGATGTTTGCAGCGTTACAACACAGCTTAAAGTTCTAGCTTGTAGCGCTCTAAATTACCTGTACTGGCTTTCCGTCATAGAGGTTATGAATTCATTACGCTGTAATGTAGCGTATACAGATTGATTATCGCGGCCGCTTAAAGAAAGCGCTGCAGGCAATGACATCACATGTAAGTACCTCGTTCAGGTTTACGCTTTACTAAAGCACTGTAGCACTGCAGTTACCTGAACATAACTCTAAGTAAATATAAAATAAACAACGTGCGTCGAAACCCTGACAACAAACTGATGGCATTCATGTATTCTTTCGTTTGAACAGTACAAGTAATAACTAACATTATTAACACCTACATTTGTTTCTGTCTTTTAAGATTGAGTATAGTAACAAGTGATTACAGAATCCATGTTGTGCTTCATTTAATTCCATGTGTTGCTCTTACCTTCCATTTCAAGTAAATGTCCTCATTTCGATGCAGTTTCTTCAAATACTGTTGGAACAGCATGTGAGTGAATATGATTTTGCCAAATATTAATAAATATTTATGCTTTTCAAAGTGTTTTCCACATATATGTTGTATTTGTAAGTTTTGACAAATCTCTATTTAAAAGATCTTCTCGTTTACAACTACAAATCCATTTCAAGGCTCTGTATGTACAATAATACATTATTATATTAAATTAGTTTAAATATACAGCAGTTAATACTTACCGATCTTTATCTTTTGGAAAGGGAAAAAAGCTGTAACCTTGGTTCAGCACAATAACGTGAAGCCGATGTTCTTTTCTTTCTCATTTTTACGATGTTTACGAAAGAGACAAAGAGGCAAGAAAATTTCGCCACATTTCTAAATTTCACGCGCGTTGTCGGCTGGGCGAGGTTCCTTACGACAATTGCAATTATTTATTACTATTTTATTTATGTTTATTTATTCAAAGTAAAATTTAAGAGCAAACTGAATTCGTAGCACAATTATGCATCTCAGTTTTATTTGTTTCATTTTCAAGACAGTACATCGACCTTTAACAATGTAAACTGCAAAATGTTTTTATTATGTTCATTAATAAGACGGAAATAAATGTCTACTAAAAATGTTAATAAATATTAATTAAATCCAAGAAACAAGTGCATAAGCTGCACAAACACCGTGATATGAACAAAGTAAACTAAAACTTTTTTAATTAAATAAGTTAAAAGTTTGTGTTTAAAATACAAATTTGACTTAGTGTGTTGATTATCTCGTCTCTTTAATAACCTATTAAAAGAATTGCTGAACAAACGAGAAATAAATATCATGTAACGCAACGAAAAACGCATTTCGCTATTTCAGTAATTGTCGGTGAAACACAGATGTATGCCGAAGACGCGCGCGCGAGACCTTGGCCCTAGTTCTTTCAAACGTAAATAATAGTATATTATTATACAAGTTTCACAAGAAGGCTTATTGTAACACGAGTGGGGTTGGGGTACGACGAGCGAAGCGTAGCAAGCTCGGAGTGCCCCAACGGAACGAGTGTTACAATGCCTCTTGTGAAACGTGTATAATATACTATTTTTTCTACTTTGCGTCACTTATTGAACAAAAATATGAAAAATACTGTCAAAAATTGGATCTCCTTAGTATATGGGGAATTTTAGTTGTAATGCGTGGCAACACTGAAAACCTTTCGTTTTAATTAAAAGTCACATTAACCAGTTATTAATTTGTCTTATCCAGCTTCATTGTGAGTATTCTGTTAAGTAACAAATAAATAATGAGTTATTTTGTAAAATCTATTAAATATTTTCAATTAAAAATTGACTAAAATTTCCCCAAAAACAGTTTCACAATGAGCTTCATTGTGGAACTGTTTTTGGTGTCACAATGAGTTCATTGTGAACGCAAAATAGAAAAAAAAAATTATTGCAGTTTATTGCTTTTTATTAAAAGCGGACTTGCCTCAACAAGTCATAAACTAAGCAGAGGTTTCAAAACAAAAGAAGTGCACGCGCTTATGGTAGGTCAGTTTTTCATTTTTGAGCAATACCGTCCATATTTGGGGAATCAATCTCTTTTATAATGAGGAACTTACAGTTTTAATTAAAGACATAGGTTTAGAGACACGCCGTATAAAAATTCACACTAAATGCATTACTTATTGCATATATTGCGATTGAAACTAGATTTATAACGCATTTCATAAATTGATTGAATTTGTGACTCAAATTTTACACGGAACAGAGATCTTTATTTACACGAGGTGTTATACATATTTCATACATTCCGATTGAATCTTTACTCTACAAATGGTATTTTTAACTACACTACTGTCGTGTAAGCCGTACTCTACAGTTTTATAATTTTACAGTGTAAAAATTTTCCTCTAGAACAAGTGGACCCATATAGCATGGATTTAGTGTAAAATATTTACTCTGATTTTTTGCTGTGTGTTCAAGGGTTGTGGTATTGCTCAAAATACCAACGCACCTAACAAAAAAATCTTTAATGTGCGCATGCTTATCTTTAAAACATTTCCAACGACAGACCAATTTTATTAAATGGGCAATGTCAATTCGAAGGACGCATTTGGGAGAATTTGCCCAATCATTATTTTGTGATGTTCTCATGCAATTGTCAACATATTGCAGTGTTGCGTTTCCTGCAGATGCGGTAAGTGTCAAATTTATTATCTTTCTCTTTCAATCTATCAGTTTAACCACATCCACTACACAATTACGTTGTATAGTAGTATTTTATTATTTTTATATTCAAATGTCAAAGTGACAGTACAGGGTGGGAACTCTCAATATCAATTAAAATCCAGTTTTGATTTTAATTTAGAAGAAAATTCTTTTGAAAATAAATTGGTGAGTAATTTAATTGTTTATTTTGTAGTGTGTGTTGAAAAATTCTAAAGAACACAGGTAATTTCGGATTTGCCAGATGTTCCTATCTGTAATGCCCAATTGCAAAACAAACAATAAAATTCCTATTTTGCTTTAGAGTTTTTTATAGTATTTAGATGTAGTGTAATGTTGAATTAAAAATTTTAGTATTATAGACAGAGTCGGATTTGCCAGATGTTGCTATCTGTAATGCCCAGTTGCAAACCAAACAATAACTCTTCTATAATACTAAGAATTCTTTGTAAATGAGTATTTATTGTTCAAATGAATGATATAACATATGATCAATATGTTTTCTAATCAAGTGACCTATGGAAAAAATTATATCTTTGTTTGGTTGTTTGAATTATTTTTATTGCATTCCTATCGTTTTGTATAGGAATGCAATATAAATATTGTAATGATTCGTCGACAGCAGCCGGCGTCAGCCCGTCTCATGCGTCATCGCCGACTCGCCTTAGACCAGAAACTTCGGGTGCTTCGAGATCACGTCAGCGGTGGAATCAATCGCGTTCCAGGCCATTCTCGAAGAGAGAGCCCGGTTGCATATTCGTAACGAGCGTACGGTATCTCAAGATCATTGAACCCGAACGTCTTTACGTATCGAGCGTGTGGAAACGAAACGTTTCTGCAATAATGCACGCTCGTTACTACGTCGTTTTAAATGAAGACACTAACAAATTTTAATTATTTACGATAATCTAACATAACATAATGTTCTTGTAACTATCGAATTGCAAATTGTTTAAATTACATCACATATTTGGTATAAATTGTAACATCTTTACTTCTCAGTTAAACCTTGTCTTTGCTCTATATTTATTGTGATCTAAGTATTATTTAAATGTGCATAAAATCAATTTTAAAGGTTTTAAAATCACTATTCTACACCTAGTAAAAATATACAGTGAAGTAATAAAGTAGGAATAAATTCATTATTTTCTCTGTAATCGTTATTGAGAAAAAATGCTGAAACAGGTAAATTTTTATTTGTATTGTGGATCTGAGAAAATAAAAAATTTATCTGTCTCGGCATTTTTTCTCAATAATGATTATTGAGGAAATAATGAATGTATTCCTTACTCTATCACCTCACTAAATAAGCATAAGCAGTATATCTCTGAACTGTGAACATAGTACACCATAAAAATAAAACTGTAAAATGTATATCACCTGGTTTTAGTTATTTTTATTTTAAAAATTTATTTTCTCCTAATTCTACATTATTTTGAACACATGTCAATATACACGTCATATATTTTAACGAGTGAGGAGCCTTGGATTTCTTTTTTGATAAATCCTTCACCTTCCTCCTCGCTTGAATTCGTCTTCGACTGGAAATTTTCACTTTTCTTCTGGATATGGATGTAGGTTGTATTGGTATTTTCTTTCCTTTTTTGGTAACAGAATTGACTGTTGATAACCACGCCCCATAATTTCGAAAAAAAGTTATCAGTCCAGTCATAAGTGTTGAGGAATTTTTTACGTTTCTATTATAATTGCTTATGAATCGATCTACAGCTGATGAAAAACCATGAGGGTCGTCTTTCAAATTTTTTTTTACGTCAGTATCAAATCTATTGATAAAATCGCTCCATTTATTTTCAATATTAGCTAAACTTGCAGAGACATTTCCGTCAGTATTGAGGTCATTTCTATCAGCATTGAAGTCATTTCCATCATCATTGAAGTGGTCTAAAATGTTAACTGAGCTAATGTGTCCAAGATTGTCACCCAAGTTTAAATTAAATCTACTTGTCTCTACTTACCACGGTTCCAGGTGACAAGTCTGCCGATACTTAGATCAGCTGTGCCCCTGTTAGCTACAGTGGAAATGGGGGCAGGTTATCTTACGGTGGTAAACTTATAAAGGGCGCCAGAAGACGATTTAAAAACAACTAATCGTAATTCGACTGGTCGACGTCTCCAATCGACCAGGTCGTGCAGAAATAAGAAACACTACTAAATAGAGACGAGACTATTACCCACTGTGTGTATGAAAGTAGAAATTAAAATCGTAATTAAAGTTAACACAGTTTATTACACAAAAGAAATGAAAACGATATACACTTTTAATAAACACTTACAATTGGCTGCTTATTTTAAACTTAAATTAATCAACGTAAGCGCAGCGCAATTCGTGTTTCGTGATTCGCACTCTCGGTTTATTCCTCACGAGTGAATAGTAAATTTATGAACCGATAAGTCCGTAAACCTGGGAGTAAAAAGGAAAACCTAACCTTGAATTAGCGCATTCAGACGTCCGTCAAAGTCAGTGACGTCAATCGACGCGCAGGGGCCGGTGGTGAATCGTAACGCCCTCTACCAACCGCAGGGCGAGTCAATGAGCTGGCCCGTTCTGGATACGCTTAGATCAAGATGGCGGCTCAGGTTTTCTCGATCGGATCTCGATACGACTATGGGCAGGAGCGCCCCCGGAGAACTAGGCCAAAAGATATGGTCTAATAGCCTGCGCTGAAACTTGCGCCCAAATAGAAGAGCCAAGTAGAAAAAGCCTACATAGAAGAAATAATATGCGTTAGCGGCCATTGTTTGTCCGTTTGTCGATATGCGTCGTCATATATTTTACCTGAGAAAACTGGAGCCTCAGGCTTGGTACGGAGATTAAAACTACCTCCAATCGTTGTTCGGCGGTGTTAAATAGTATTCCAGCAGAGCTGCAGTTGATTTACTTCTCCAAACGAGCAAGAAATCCGTTAAATTCAACACACGCGAAAAAGAACGTCACACCGCCACAAAGCTCGAACGAGAAAGAGAACCCGTTCGGGTTAAGGATGACGAAGGTCGATTCGACACACAGGGATTACCAACGCTAGCCAATGGCAGGCGGCCTGAGAGTCACATGGGGCCTTCAGAACCTATGAGAACTCAACGATCGCAACGTGCAGGTTTTCCCCCCATAGCGATGTAAAGAAGGGGCATCAGGGTTGCCACGGTGCGAAAACGAAATTACTAGGCAGTAAATCGCCGCTACATTTTAGCGCCAAATTTAAATGTAACAAGATTGTTATCAACAATTTTGATCGCAGTAGCTTCAGTAACTGAATTTTGTTCATTACTTTCCTTATCAGTTTTTTTCTTTAAAGGTAATAATATATGTTCTGCAGGTTCCATCCCAGTTGCGATTTTGTATATCGTTGTTTTACTATTTTTCGATAAAACGTTACAAGCATTTGTTATGTTGCAGTGCGTAGTAATAGCTGACTGATGTTTACATATTTTACCCGTGACTGCTTGAGGACAAGTACATATATTGCAGTTCATATCAACAGAGTATTTTATTGCAGAGTCTTTTGAGCTTTTAACATAGTACTGCATTCCTTCTATTTCAGATATTTGATCAGGCATTATATCTTCATCATTTGGACTTAATCTATTTATTGTGGTCTTGCTTAATTTATTCATCACCAAATCTAACAGTCTTTGTTTATAATAACCTTCAAAACTAATAATAATGAAATCTACTAACTGTGTTACGTTATACGCTTTAGTTCTCTCAAGTGAAATGTCCTTAAATAGCCTAAACATTACTTCAACGTAATTGTTGGTGTCTGAGCCTCGTATCATTAGATGCTGTCGGTAATATAAACACCAAGATTCTATGTTTTATAGTGTGGATACGTCATCAACATAGGCGCCTCATTAAATTGTTTAATATATCTCTCCATTTCTTCTTTTGTTTTAGACAATAAAAAGTTTTTAAATAGTTGATACATTATTTGTCTATCTCCTTTATTAATTTTATTTTTAATCAGACATAACCACTTCCAAACTGCTTTCAACACATGAAATGTACAAAGAAGAAGTACAGAATTAGGCCAATATTTTTTCAATATATTACGTTCGGCCATATCATTATCTGTAAGTATTACAGAAGGCGAAATTTCTGTAGGAAAAATATTAAATAGGTTTTTCACAGCAACATCAAATACTTCAGATTTTTGAGAACTTGTTAAAACGCATCCTAGAGGGATTCCTCCAGCTGGTGACTGTGTGGCAAAAAAATATAATTTGTGGTTTGCACATCACAATTACTAGTAGCGTCGACGAATAATATTTCTGAAGATTGTACTAGTTCACGTGCTGCACGCTGCATAATGGGTGTACATAGAGAAATAGTATAATGTTCACCTACATGATCAATTTTATACACTACACCATCTGATTTGCTTAAATTATCTTCTAATTGGGCTAACATTTGTTCACCGAATCTTTAATGGTTTTTAAAATTAACTTTCCACAGATTACCAAAATCAGATTTTGTAGGAAAATATTTCCAGTCAGCTACATAGGTCTCATACTGGTCACCCAGTTCTTCCATTTTTCTTAAACAAAAACTATTATATGCAGAAGCCACCGAGTGTCCTTTTTCAAATAAATTTAAAATATCTTGTTTTGTTTTTTCCCCTATTGGACGTTTAGTTAAAGCAGCCGCACTATCTATAGTATGGTTATGATCATTTTTGAAAGTTATCACACACGGCCAGTCAGAAACTAAATCATCTGGCACTTTAGCTCTTGATTTTTGTTGCGGTTGCCGTTTAATTACAATGATCAACTCAGCAGGACAGTCTATATTTTTAGAGGCATGTGCCCTTTGTCTTGGAAGATCGACTTTGTTTATTTTAGTTTTAAATTGACAATGATAAATTCTTTTAAAGACATATTTCTTTGATTTCAGTTCAGGTGTGATTATTGTACGTGTAATATACCACGTATTTTTCGTACATTCTTGTAAATGCGCAACCCATTTCTGAAAGTAGAAAATAGCTATATATGCAATTTTTTCATAGTGTGAAAATGATTTATCAGAGACAGGTTAAGTATTGTAGTAGACAATTAATTGACAAATTTATAATTTCATTTCCGGTTTTTTTTTTTAATTCAGCTGTTAATCCATGCCATTTTCTACTGAAAATTGATATATTACTTTCAAATATTATGAAATAGATTTACAAATATGCTTCAAGAAACTGTGAAAATATTCAATGACCGTTAAATACATATGCCAAACTTAATCATCATGTATTAGGGATAGATAATTGCCTGCAAAAATGTGCTACTTACTTGAATTTCATCATAATTTTGAAACTTCGTCCGAATTATATTAGGTGAAACATTATAATAATTATAATTATCCGGTAAATTCATGTTAATGACTTTCTTAACAAGTCTATTCGTAACCAGCGTCCGAAATAACAACTAACTTGCGTTAATGTGCGCTTTGTAGGAATAAATTTCGCATAGTGTCGGCTATTTTCGACTCTGAGATAGCATACGCTCGTTACGAATATGCAGCCCGGTTTGCAAAAGCACGCGGCCGGTGAATGGAGAAATTCAGCGTTGGACAGTGCGGCATTAAAGTTCGGTTAGATTGTTAAAATAAATCAGACATAAGCTTGTAAATAAATTATTATAAGTTATAAATAAATTAGTGTTACTTTTAAATAAATTAGTTTATTAACTATTTCGTGTTTTGTTTTAACCCATATAATCCCACACATTTTTTTTCTCTAAATTTTGGCAAATTTTGCTATATTCTAATAAAGCAACATTAGTTGAACACAATGAGTCTGATTTTTCGCAAAAATTTATTAACGTAGTTTAGAAAACAATATGTACTCGAATGAGTACAATGGGCACTTGTGAAGTCTTGTACAATGAAAAAAGAACTTACCAAGGTGATTTTATTACATGTCCAACACTAGTTAAACATTGTGAAACTTTATAAAACAATCGCGTTCAATGCAGAGAACAACATTGCATTTGATACACCTCCAACGTGCCCGAAGATGGCATTGTCGGCATCGTAATTGTTTTTCATTTTTTTTCTGGGAAATGACCGCCTTCGTATTTTTTTATGCTGATTGGAACTGATCTAGAAGGCCTTTTTGAAATACTGGATTTTTCGAAACACCTGAGGTAATAACGTGTAATTTTTCGAACAAATGTGAGCAAATCAGTTTTCTCCTCACCGGCTAAATTTTGTATCTTCCAAGCATTCACAACTGATACGTTTATCATATGAGTAAAAAGCGGCCACCACCATTTCTTTCCCTGAATACTGATTCTGTAGTTATTTACTGCCTGATCTAAAAGATCAACCCCACCCATTGATATATTGTACTTGGAAAAAAGCTGAGGTTGTGGCACATCAATTTTCGCCTTTTTTGCTGAAGACCAGCGTTTTACTTTTGATACTGGCTCGATAGTGTCGTAGTTGGTAGCCATCGTGACGATATTATTGTCCTTCCAGCGCACAAACAATACAGAATTAGTTTCATCATACATGTGGTGGAACACACCACGCTCTTCTTTTTTTATTGCATTTATTGAAGGTAAAGGACACTTTTTGGTACGATTTTCTCGTACTGTACCAGTTGCTCTGTAACCACGTTCACGCAATGTTTTCAACAAATCATAACTTGTAAAATAGTTATCAAAAAATAACACGTGGTCCGAGGGTTCAGAAACACATTCCAGAAGATCCAAAACTACTTGAGAACCTAGAGGCAACGAAGATTTGGCTTTATTTTGGATTTCGGTATCTTTTATTGGCTTGGCTCCGCAATACGTGTCGAAGTTATAACAGTATCCAGTTGAGCTGCACAACATCCAATCTTTGTACCCAAACCTTACGGGTTTTCTGCGAATCAACTGTTTGGAGGAGTGATGGCCGAAGTACCTGACCATAGCTTCGTCTATGGATAAATTTGGATGGAAAATTCCCCACTGTTGGAAATTTGTATTGAGCCTCTTCATAATAGGTCTTATCTTATACATTTTGTCGGTTTTATCCAACTTAGTGTTATTGGCAAAATGAAGAAATCTCTTTATCTCTTGGAAGCGGTTCCTTGACATGGCCTTAGACACAAGTGGAGCGCCTACGTCTTCGTCTAAACTCCAATATAATCGTTCTCTTGGTATTTTGTGATAACCACTAAAAAGCAGAATTGCAACAAAAATTTTCAAATCCTCTGAAGAAAGAGAGAAAGTGTGGTTGTTTTTCTGAGCCGCATATAGATGTGTTTGTTCTATGATATATTCTAATATTTCTGTGTCGAACAGACTTTCAAAAACTTGTACTGGGGTCTTATTTACCATTTCAGTTTTCAAATTATTCAGCCGGTCGATATAACCATAGCTTTCATTCATTTTGAGGTCAGTTGCATTTTTGGTCCACTTTGGTTCAATTTCTTTCGACATGACTGTTTTGGCACGTTTGCATGGTCGGTATATATCTTTATTTTTCAATTCTGCTAATGGCAACATATCTTCCTCATCGTAATCGCTATCTTCGTCAAAATGAACTTCGATCTCCCCTGGCACGTCATTTGGTAAACACGAATAAGCGCAATTGTCATCGTCAATTTCTTCTTCATCGGTTTGGATGTCTACATCCGGAGGAATCACAACGATGTCTACATTGTTATGACCACTACTTGCAATATCATCAACTGCAGCTGCAAGTGTGTTATAACACCTACCATAGAATGAAAGAGCATTTAGAGGTTGAAATTTGTCAGCATCCATGACAAAACTGATCAACAACTGAAAAAGTAAAGTGGTTTTAGACCATACATGTGCCCAGTGTACTCAAACAAGTACACGTCTCTTTTGTTGTGTGGTGTTACCATGCAAAATGAGGGAAATTATTACAACGTGCATATATCACATCATTACATACCTTGGAACTTGAAAAAGTCACTGAAGTATAATATGTTATTATAAAATACTAAAAATTAGACAAAGACTGACGCTGACAATTTCTCAAAATGATGACCGCACAACAACTGCTTATAAAAAACCAAAAAACAGCTCCCTCTTGTTAAAAATCTGTTTACCTTACTTATTGTGATATTGTAGGTCGTTAGTGCACAGATGCAGTTTTGATAAAAAACGGTAGATACCGTCACAGTTCCATTTTGAGAGAGGGTGATGCCTGTACTCAAATGAGTACAGTGGGACCAAATGGGTTAAAATAAAAATTAATAGAACCCTTAAAAACGCAACAATATGTAATACAAGTGGCATTTGAAATAATAAACTAATTAAAGGCACGTGATTTTATTTCCATAGGTCACTTGATTAGAAAAGATATTGATCACCTGTTATGACTCGATGTGTTGCATATAGAGTATATTTAGAACAAAAAGAATTTCCTTAAATGAACAACTTTAGCGTTAACATATGAGACATCCTTGGATAGTTTTTTAAAAATAATTATAATTAATGATTCAAAGATAATGAAGTTTCAAAAATATATTGACTTTTTTTTTACAAGACAAAATTTTTATTGATCTTTACTGTCTGGTTGCTAAAGTAAGATTCAAATTTTGTATTCAATTGCTTTCCGTTACACCTCGGTTTATTGATTCTCCCGGGTGACCAACCCCTCCATATTATTTATGAATATTTCAATATGTTTGACATTTCTTGACACAAAACTTCAATCTTGACATAAAACTTAAATATTTCAAACTTTGTAGTATTAAACTAAGTAAGTACATATACACTATTATATTAACATTTCAACAATAACTTGAATTATTTAACATTACTAACAATAAATATAACCAATTTCAAAAATATTAACCATTAAATGTTTTTCGCATAGATATTGATATAATCTATTATCTTGTCCGGGATTTTGTCGCTTCTGATTCTAAATCGCCGTCCATCATTAAGATATACTAATCTCTTTTTTCTTTTAGAGATTTTATTATTTTTCTTGATGGGCCAAAACCTTGCCGTAAGTGGATGTTGAAGAAGTCTCCCATTCAATTTCTCCAACCAACATGTGAAGTCTATCCAATCCACCACGTTTAGGAATGGAAGATTGGATTCTTGTATTCTTACTTGGACCTCGTCACTGCACAATACAGAGACTGTTTACTTTTGATTTGTAGATATAAAAATGATGAAGACCGTAAACCTATACATGTTCAGAAAAGGCTGATTTTAATAAACTTACAGCTGTTTAAATTAAATACACCAGATGTAACATTAGGATTTTCAAAATTTGTTGAGTTAAAACCCAAAAATTGTATAATAGGTGGGGCAAGTGGTACACATGCTGTATGTGTTTGCACAGTACATCAAAATGTTAAATTGATGATAGCTGGAGCAAACTTAAACAAGGTTACACTTTTAGGGAGTGACCAACCATTAAAACCCTACAAAAAGTGCCTCCCAAAGATAATAATGTGCAACCCGCCAAACTAGTCATGTTTTCTGAATGATTGCGATTACTGTCCAAAGGTTAGCACGTTGAAGATGATATGGTTGAAAATATAACGCACAAACAATGGATTACTGTCGATCGCTGTACATTTGAGACAATAACTAAATCAACTCAGGACTTTGTACAGGAATTTTCTAAACAGCTTGTTCACCTAAAAAGGCATGATTATGTTGCCAAACAACAATGTAGGTTTCATTGGAATAACTCATCGGCTACAGTCCATCCATGTGTAGTTTATTACAAGAAAAAAAAACGAAAACAATGACAACGTAGATGTTTTGACCTACAAGAGTTTTATATCTATCTCTGATTGTTTGATACATAACACAGTACTTGTTCATGTATTCCAAAAAAAGCTAATTGAATTTATCAAGCAAGACTTGCCAAACTTGAAGAAAATATACTATTTCAGTGATGGTTCAGTTGCCCAATATAAGAATCGAAAGAGCTTTTCTAACTTGTGTCATCATAACGAGGATTTTGATGGAATAGAGGCAGAATGGCATTTTTTTTTGCAGCATCGCATGGAAAGGGAGTGTGATGGGATTGGAGGTACGGTGAAAAGACTCGCAACCAAAGCTAGCCTTCAGAACCCTGTAAATAATCAGATTTTGACTCCCCTCCAGTTATATCAATGGGGAAAAGATAACATTTCTTCCGTAATGTTTTTTTATGTTAAAAATGATGAATATCTACAAGAAGAGAAAATCCTGGGAAATAGATTTGATGAAGCTGTAACTATCACTGGGACCCAGAGCAGCAAAACAAGAATTATGACAAAAATTGTGTCCGACTCTGAAAAATCAGATGTTCACAAAATTCAAGTGGTTCCAGATGCAGATAAATGGATTTGTCGCTTGTGCATATGACAGAAACTGGTAGGTAGCATGTGTTTTATCAAAACATTATTCTGAAGAAGAAGTTCGTGTATCGTTTCTCCATCCTTATGGACCAGCCCCTTTGTTTGCTTACCCCAGAAGACCAGATATTTTAACAGTGCCACAAAACTTTATTATTTGTAACGTTAACCCTATGATTCAGTGATCTGGCAGGATTTATAAATTATCTGCTGAAGAGATGTCCAAAGCTTCTCAAATTTTATTAACGAAGAAACGAGCATTATATTCATAAAATTATACAATTAAACACAAAACACACAACTTTGACTTCCACTGATTTATTTGTTTTGTTGTAATCTCCGATGATTGTCTAAATTTGATTTATGTGATCATGCAATTGATTTTAATTTATAAAGTAGTTTCTCATGCGGATATGTTGGTTCTTAGAATTATTTCCTTTTATCTAACGTTTATCTGTGTCACTTAATATAGTTCTAGCGTTCGCGTCACGTAACTACATTTTTAGTTTTAACTCATCTTTCGCTTCATTGCAGAAATTAATTAAAATAAGTTCTGAGCTTTGTTTTATCGAGTCATACGTAACTTCGTTAATCTAAATTATTAAAACTACGTTCCATATGAGAAACTGAGAGTTGTGCAATATCGGGAGGACAGACCCTAACCAACCAGACAAAAGTACTGTTGGGGTTGACAATTTGAATAACCATTGCAATATGTAATACACCAGATTGCAACAATAAATATTTTATTAACAAAAAAGAACAGTTTGTTTAAACTATCAAAGTTTATAACAAAAAATTTGGTGGCAGCTGTGAAGATAAAGAAAAAATTTATTAAAATTTGAGTGAAAAAACCAGTGCTAATTTCTGAAAGTTAAATGAAGCCGATGTTCGACTTAATCAAGTTACACAAAAGTGTTGAACTTCGAAGTTTATAAGCAACAGTTTGTGCAAAAATAAAATTGTTGCCCAGAAGCGAAGAAAATTATTGCCTAGAAGCGAAGAAAATAGATCCTGTGGAATACGAGTACGCCGGAGGCGAATTCTACGTTCTCCTGAAAGGAAGCATCACCGAGCTGGATCCGAATTGCAGCCGTTGAGTTACCTGTTTGTGGCCGTCGGAAAGAAAGAAAATTCGTCATGCAAATTCGTAATTGCGCAATGGAAAAGTAAGCGAAATTTTGTATTTCTATTTCGGAAATAATAATAATTTCTTACTACTTTGCATATTTTGTTTTTATGTGTATTAACTCTAGAAAAATAATTTTATAAGATGTCGTTAGAAAATATTGTTGATGAGATTGTACCTGTAGCTGTTGAGAGGCCTTATTTAACACTTGATACTGCAGTAAAATTAATTAAAGAATTTGATGGCAATAAAAGAGAATTTGTAACTGAATTTATAGATACTTGTGACATGGCTATAGAGTCAATAAATCCGCAATTCATTGATATAATTTTTAAAATTATAAAAACTAAAATTACTGGCAAAGCTAGAAATTTAATTAAATACAGAAATTTTACTAATTGGACAGATTTACGTGACCATTTGGAAGAAATATTTTCAGAAAAACGTTCAGTTCCTCATTGGCAATTAGAATTAAATTCATGTAAACAAATTAAAGGTGAATCAATAGAAAATTACTCTAATAAAATAGAAATTTTTTTGTCTAATCTGATTGATGCTTCGACTGTAGGCAAATCTCTGGAAGAATCAGCTATAATTTCGGATGTTCTAAAAGTACAAGCGTTAAATGTTTTTATTCAAGGCTTACAAGAACCGATAAAAATTCACGTAAAATCTAGAAATGCCGATAGTTTAGAAGATGCTATAGAATTTGCTAGATCAGAAGAAAGAGAATTATTGAGTAATAAAGATTCAATGAAATTTTTTAATTATAAAATTAATGAAAATACACCACGAAAGTGTTTTAAATGTAATAAATTTGGTCATACCTCAGCTAATTGTTATACAAAATGTTCAAATTTTAGTGCGCCTTTAGTTAAAACGGAGATTTTTAGAACGAATACTGAAAATGTTACATGTTACTATTGCAAAAAATTAGGGCATCGTATTTCCGAATGTAGAAAAAGAATTTACAATGAACATAGAAATTTTCAAAATCAAGATACAAGTCAGAGTAATAATAATCATGCTAGAAATCAGAATGTTAGTGACCGTCGTGTTAATCAAAATAAAAATCATTCTGATCCGAATCGTCGTTCGTTTGCGAATGCAAATGCGTCTGCTGTAACGCGATATGCTACTGCCAATTCGGTTAATAGTGTAAAGCAGTCAGAAACGCAAAATTTTCGAAAAGACATTACTAATTTTAGAAAAGCTCTTCATCGTAAGAATTTTGTTTATTCAAATAATGAATTTCCTAATTTTGCTGAATCAAATAATTTTGTAGACGATTCCTGTAAATCGAGTTTAATAGATACTTGCGTTAATTTTGAGAAAATTATTTCTAATGAATCAAATATATTTCCTGAGAATAAAATTCAGTTGTATTCAAGTTATGTTGGTAATAATAATTGTGAAAGCGTTGTAGGATTAGTTGATAAGACAATGAGAGACAAAAATTCGAAGGACATGTTTGCACACCGTGAATCTGAAAAATCTTTTGAAATTGCTAATACAGTTAGTCAATGATAATTTTCAGACAAAATCGGATTCTGAAAAAAGTAGAGAATCAATTAATCTTAAAAAAGATATTCGTGTTATTGATATGAATTTTGATCGTCACTATTTAGCGCGACGTGTATATATTGATATGCCAAGTTCAATCACAAATAAAAAGTTAATTAGAATGCTATTGGATACAGGTTCCGATATTTGTCTTTTAAAAAGTGATTTGCTTTTAAAAGATACCATTATTGATGATTAAATGAAATTGAAATTAAATGAATATACAATCGGTGATTCGTATCCATTACCAAATATTGTAGATATTTTAGATCAGCTAGGAAATTCTAAATATTTTTCAACTTTAGATTTGGCTAGTGGGTTTCATCAGATTAAAGTCGATCCTAAAGACCGTGCAAAAACAGCATTTTCAACCCCTTATGGACATTTTGAATATAATCGAATGCCTTTTGGTTTAAATGGAGCGCCTGCGACATTTCAAAGATTAATGGACACTGTTTTAAGTGGATTACAAGGAATTAAATGTTTTGTCTATCTTGACGACATTGTAATTTATGGAAACAATTTGATAGAACACAATAAAAAATTAATAGAGGTGTTTAACAGACTTCGAGAAAATAAATTATTGCTTCAACCTGACAAGTGCGAATTTCTGCGCAAAGAAGTTCAATATTTAGGTCATGTAATTACGTCAGAGGGTATTTATCCAGATCCAAAGAAAATTGATGCAGTTTTAAATTATCCGAGACCAAACTGTGCAAAAGATGTTAAAAGTTTCTTAGGTTTATGTGGATATTATAGGCGGTTTATTAGTCATTTTTCTGAAATAGCATCGCCATTAAATCAATTATTAAAAAAGAATGTAAAATTTTATTGGTCAGATAAATGTGATAAAGCTTTTGAAGATTTGAAATTAAAATTAATTTCACCTCCATTACTTCAATATCCAGATTTTCAGAAACCCTTTATTTTGACTACCGATGCTAGTGATTTTGCAGTTGGTGCAATTTTGTCACAGGGCACATTAGGTCAAGACAAACCCATAGCTTATGCGAGCAGAACTTTAAATCCAGCCGAAAGAAAATATACGACTACAGAAAAAGAACTTTTAGCTATTGTATGGTCAACAAATCATTTCAGACCGTATCTGTATGGTCATAAATTTGATGTTGTTACAGATCATCAAGCACTAAAATGGATCTTTAACTTGAAAAATCCGGGTTCGCGATTATTTCGTTGGAAATTAAAATTAGCAGAATATGATTTGGATAAAGTAATTTACAAGCCAGGAAAAATAAATTTAGCCGCAGATGCTTTAAGTCGGATCCATATTATAAATCAATATAATACTGAATCAAATATAATAAATAGTTATGCCAAATTTTTAGAGGAAATTCAGCAAAAAATAATGTTAAATCCCCATGTTAAAGAAGATACAAGTATATCTGTTGATAACGTAAATTTAAAATTTATTCCAAAAAATATTAATACAGTTCCAGAAGTTATAGACTTACATTTAAATAAAGATTTAGAACTTTACGATTTAATTGAAGTCGATAATGTGTTTTATTTCGAGGACAGAGAAAACTATTTCGATAAACTTAATTATGAGAACTTTTTTGACAACTTGTGTAAACTTCGAAATGCATTACCTGAAGATAAAATAATCTTTTTAACCAAATTCGGAAAACGAGATAATTTAAAATGGGATAAACTTAGGACAATTTTACGTTACGTGTTTAAAGGTATTTTATTTGATTTAGTCATAATTAATAAAAATATTGTCCAAATTACTGATGAAGATAAACAATTAGAAATTTTGAAGCAGTTTCATGATTTACCATTAGGAGGACATCAAGGTGTTAATAGAACCTATAACCGTATAAAAGAAGTTTATAAATGGGACAATATGAAAAGTTACATTACAGATTATATTAAGAAATGTGAGCATTGCCAAAAAAAATAAAACATTTAGTAAAACTTATACAAAAATGCCTTTAGAAATTACAACTACAGCAAGTAAAGCTTTTGAAAAATGTTTTTTAGACATCGTCGGTCCATTAACTACTACAGAATCGGGAAATAAATATTTATTGACTTTCCAAGATGACTTAACGAAATTTTTAGAATGCATTCCTATTAGAGATCAAGAAGCAAAGACTATCGCTGATAAATTTGTAAAAGAGATCATTTGCAGACATGGAATTCCTGAAACAGTTTTAAGTGATCAAGGAAGTAATTTTTTGAGCGAAATTTTTAAAGACACTTGCAAATTATTGAAAATTAAAAAATTACAAACTTGTGCGTTTAGACCTCAGTCAAATGGTACATTAGAAAGGTCACGCAGAACGATCAAAGAATATCTTCGCCATTACATAAATCCAGATCAAAATAATTGGGATGATTGGATTCAATTTGCAGTTTTTACATATAATACGACACCTTATACAACTACACAATTTACACCTTTTGAATTATTATATGGTAATAAACCAAGGTTACCAACATCAATTACTTTGCCCCCTCAAATCTCTTATTCATATGATGATTTTGTAAGTGACTTAAAACAGAAACTTAGAAGTTCTAGGGAAATTGCCAGGCAAAATATTTTAAACAAAAAACATAAAAGTAAGGAACATTACGATAAGAATATTAATGAAGTAAATTTTGAAGTAGGAGATAAAGTATTGTTACATGATGAGTCGATACGTAGAGGAAGAAGTAAAAAGTTGAGTCCACAATGGATAGGACCATATACAGTCGTATCAGTCGATACAAACGTAAATACGACAATTAGGCGAGGTAGAAAAGACATAAAAGTTCTTATGAACTTTTATGTCTTTTTATGTTTTAATCTATTATTATTAATAGATTAAAACATTTTTTTGATTGAAAATATCTTTGTTACAGAATTATATTTTTCGCCAGTTTCCTACTTGGTGTTTACCAAATTCAAGCTGAAGATGCATTGACATTCAATGTCACGTACTACGAACACTCACCTGGAATTTACTACGAACGATTAGGCACTATTAGATTGTATAATGATAATTGGAATTTAGTTACGTATATTGATTTAGATGATTATGATGCTAAGTTTAATCTTTTATTAAAATATAGAGAAAAATCAATTAAGTATTGTAATCATGATTATAAAATAGTTAGTATATGCAATTATTTTGTCAAAACAACTCAAGATATTTTAAAAAAGATAGAAATTGAAAGGTCTACTATTAAAGAACTATTGGGCATACACCGAGTTTCAAAAAGAGGATTATTTAATATAATAGGATCAACTGCTAGATTTTTATTTGGAACATTGGACAACGATGATGCAGAATATTACAATTCTAAAATTAAGGAATTTAATGAAAACGAAGAATCATTGTTAGAATTAGTCAAGCAGCAAGTAACTATAGTAAAATCCACAATTAACAACTTCAATAATACAATTGGTGATTTAAATCATAACGAACAAATAATGATTAAAAATATAGAGAAAATTGAAAAGTACGTTAACAATCAAAATTCGGCAATAAGTTACATTGAATATAAGACCACAATTGAAGAACATATTACTGTTTTTTCAATGATGTTCCAACAGTATCAGTTAGAAACATTAACTTTGATTGATGCCATCTTAGCTGCTCAGATTGGTTTGTTACATCCAATCATTTTAACTCCTCAGAAACTTATTCAAGAACTAAATAAGGTATCACAACATTTACCTAAAGGTTTAGATTTTCCTATACCCATGATAATCGATAATTCCCAACTGTTGTTGAAAATAATAAATGTACATTGTTATTGTAAGGATAATGTTATTGTATACGTTATAGACATTCCTATTTCTGATAATAAGGACTATGATATTTTTAATTTGTTACCATTACCTGTATTAGTATCTACTAAGTATATGTTTATTCAACCTAGAATTAAGTATTTAGCTGTAAGTCAAAATAAGCATAATTATCTGACGTTAACAAAAGAAGAATTTTCAAAATGCTTAAATTATGATTCAGTTAACTTTTTATGCAAACAACAACAACCAGTTCATTTAGCTTATCAAAATGAAATATGTGAGGTTAAATTGTATCACTCAGTAAAAACTATTCCAGAATCATGCGATAAAGGATTTCAGAAATTTCTGGTTCAATGTGGACACAATTGTCAATTACAAATTCGTGGTTATTTATTCTTCCGAAAACAGAATTAGTCACTTTAAATTGTAAAAATCAAAATCCTAAAGATATAAAATTACAAGGAATTGGAAAATTTACAGTTTCAGCTACTTGTAAAGCTTTTTCGAGTTCAACTGTATTAATACCTCGTAATAAATTTTCGAGTTCTACTAAGCAATTGCTAGATTTTTTACCAGACATATCTTTAGATTTCGAGTGCTGTGAGGAATATGGAAAAGATAAACAAAAATTAAATATTTCTGAAATACGTTTAACCAATCATTATAAAATAATTACTAAACATTTGGATGATCTTAACTTAGCAAGTCATAAACTTGATGATATAAATAGAATTGCCGATGATATGGAAACAAAACTTATTAATGAAAATTATTTTCGGAAACATTCTTTCATCATTTATATTGTAGGAATCTTATTGCTTTTATTATTTTTATATTGTATTTTTAAGAAATATTGTAGACGTATTTGTTGTAATTCTGCAATTTGTATAAGAATGGAACAACATTTTGATTCACGAAATCGTAGACATGCAGATACTTCAGTACATTTTCGCTCTGATGAGCAACCTTCAGTCACTTTTGAAAATTCTCCGAATGAATCAGAATGTTCACCTAAACCTATCGTAAAAAATACATCTCTTAGTGCTCTTAAGAGACCTTCAATAAGTGGAAGACGTGCTTTACGAAAAGATTTGTCTCAAGAGTGATCCAAATCTTTTTTTTAAGGGGAAGGGTGTTGTAATCTCCGATGATTGTCTAAATTTGATTTATGTGATCATGCAATTGATTTTAATTTATAAAGTAGTTTCTCATGCGGATATGTTGGTTCTTAGAATTATTTCCTTTTATCTAACGTTTATCTGTGTCACTTAATATAGTTCTAGCGTTCGCGTCACGTA
This sequence comes from Dorcus hopei, assembly GCA_033060865.1. Lineage (NCBI taxonomy): Eukaryota > Metazoa > Arthropoda > Insecta > Coleoptera > Lucanidae > Dorcus > Dorcus hopei. The sequence continues at coordinate 65,213,675 of CM065426.1, read as the reverse complement.
ACTACATTTTTAGTTTTAACTCATCTTTCGCTTCATTGCAGAAATTAATTAAAATAAGTTCTGAGCTTTGTTTTATCGAGTCATACGTAACTTCGTTAATCTAAATTATTAAAACTACGTTCCATATGAGAAACTGAGAGTTGTGCAATATCGGGAGGACAAACCCTAACCAACCAGACAAAAGTACTGTTGGGGTTGACAATTTGAATAACCACTGCAATATGTAATACACCAGATTGCAACAATAAATATTTTATTAACAAAAAAGAACAGTTTGTTTAAACTATCAAAGTTTACAACAGTTTACAAATTGTAACAATTGTTTCGGCAACACAGTGCCTTCGTCAGACAAGTATGTACTAAACTAAGTAAGAAATTGAAACTAAAATATACACAAACCGCCAAATCTCAAACATGTGGCAACACTTAACTAATACTAAGGATATATTGTACCTGTTTAAACTTCTAAGAACTGGAAAAAGATGTTACTCTATTTGCGATATTTAATAAGGGTGCGTTATTTATGTCTGTTTGATCGTTTAATAAATTACTCATATTGTAATAAATTAATCATTATGTAATGTTTTGCTTTTCGCAATACGGGTTCGGCATACAAATGTGCTGGCTCTACGTCACCAAACACCATTATTTCATTTGCCTTTTCCCTTCTCTAACCATACGCCGATATCGCACGTAAATCCTTGACTACATTATTTCTTTTGATTTGTCGCAATTGTCTTTTCTTTTGTGTACGATTTCTCTGGTATCGAAAGTGGAAACATGGACTTCAATTTTTGAACCAGCATTGCTTGGTTCATGCATACTATACGCATTAAAAAATGCACCACATTCATTACATTTTCCTTTTATTTTTAATAATATTTCTGTTGGGTTCCGATTAACTTTCCCAGTTTTAAAAGAAAAACAATATGGTATTTTCAGTTGTTTCCATATTTCGTTATAGATGATACTTGTCCATCCAGGTTTCAAGTATGTATATTTATCGCTATAATTCCATAATTCGCATCCTGAAATTTTGTGCCTCATTTCTTTATGTAAATATAAAATAGTATGCCATGAACATAAATTTGACATTGACCAGCTCGAATTACTTGATTGACGACTCGCATCAGATGAATCATTCGATTTTGAACTATCTTTAAATGAAATATCAAACTTTTTACGAAACCGATCAAGAATTCCATTTCTATTTTGCGATAAATATAAATATTTCGCACTAAGGTCTTTATTACAAATATTTTCTGCATCTTTCCAACTTGGATTAGATAAACGGAAAGTCTGACCTTCACTTTCAAAAAAATTAAAGTCTTCTAGTAATGTCAAAATTTCGTGAACGTTCTTCTTTGGTTGACGAGGCATCTTGCAAGTCTTTATTTGCAACTTTACTGTCTTATAAGAGATACAGCAGTCAGAGTGGAATGCAGTTGAAGAAAAATCGACAGTCCACGGCGCTGACGACGAGACAGCAACAGTGATGCTATTCTCAGCGTATGGGCAGAGCGGCACGAGCCAATCACCACATGTGGTGTACACGCAAGATTTCTAAAATATAAAGGTTACCTGAGTTTTCGCGCATACGCACATTTGAATTACGTCCCTGGCCCACACCTTTACTTATGTGCCTCTGCAAAAGGTATACCTAACGTTAAATTTTAGCTTAAACGTTTTTAAACTATGGATTATTTTGTTTTGTTTATCCTGACAAAAATTTAAGACAATAATCATTCAAAATTGTTAAAAAATGGCGACATATTAATCACTTACCTTATACACGCTTTATTATAAAATATTACTTACTAATTCACACTACATAAACTGTATAATACAATAATAACTCTCAACATATCAGCGGACCTATTAAAAATTTAAATTGTGAGAAAATACAAGAATTCCCGCGCAGCGTTGTGGGCCAGCGACGTCACAATTTACCTCAAATGTTCCCCGCGCGCATAAACTACATCCAAGTATACAAACCTGGGCAACCTTTAACTTTAGTAACCTTGGTGTACACGCACCGGCAGAAATGGTATCCCTCGGCGGCTCGCCCGCCGCCCGCGGCAGCCGAGTGGCCGGTGGCAGCCGAGCTGCCGAGGGATATCATTTCTGCCGGTGCGCGTACGTAGGCACACAGCAAAGAAATGCCGTGTACGTGTATGCTCAGCGCTCACTTACACGGGTAGTAAAAGAACGCAGACGTATAAGACGTATATACAGGGTATTTATAAAATAAGTGCAAAAATTTTAACCACATTACCGTGAGAGCACATAGAACACGGAAAAATTAAAAAAAAGATTTCATAACGGGGGAAAATTATTTTATCCGCCTCTTATACGACTGTCATGAAACAACAAAAAAACTTACGGAACCTGCTTCGCTGATCGTAGGCAATAAACATCGCAGGCGTGACTAATATGCAAAGGCGCACTTACCTACCGAATAATATCTGTGTGGAAGAACACATTCAGACGTTCACTACAGTAATTTAGTAATGTTTATAACAACTGTTCAAAGTGGCATTCATCATTAGCGACACTTACACGAAACGTTCCATAATCGCGTAAATCCGGGGACATTAGCTGTAAATGTTCTTGCACTGATTTGGAAATGTGTTTCCATAAATCCGCCGTGCTTCTTCAGTATTTGCTCGAGCTTTGCCGTAGATGAGGAGCGTCTGTTCTCCCGCCGTTCGTGAATTGCAGCGTTTTAATAAGTAATACTAAGCACAAAAAATAGTTATCGTATTTAGCTTTAACTCGTTCAACCACTTTTCACAAACTAAACTGTTGATCCCAAAGGATACGGAGCAATAAATTGTGTGTCGATCATAAATGAAATAAAATGAAGCAAATTCCTTGGCTACGATACGACTTACTGCGACGTGAAAAAAAAATGCTTTTATTAGCCGCCCGAACTCGGCAAAGGTCACTGGGTCACTGCTCGATTTCAGTTCTGTTTTTGTTCTAACAGATGCTTTCTACGGTCGAATAAAATTTCCTTTTCTTGACCTACCTCAAAGACATAGACGTGCGATTAATTCTTGCCCGATTTTCAACTGCGATTTTTTCGAAATGTGTAAAACTTTTGTTAAGGACATATGAGTTCAATCGTTGCCATTTATGGTGATGTATTACAGGTTTAAATATTTTCATACAGTAAAAGAACACCCGGTATGTTAGACTCATGCCGAATACGTCAAATTGCCGAAAAAAATTATTAATCCTAGGTCTTATCAAAAAAATATAAACATTTGTCAAATAAGTGCAACAGATCATCAAAATTTAATCAGATCGCGGATTGATCATTCGCCTGTTATTCAACTGACGGTTGTTTACGATTTACGTCAATTGGTCATGTCCATTTGTAACGGGCTTCTGTTCTCCGGTCACGTCCTTCGCTTGCTCAGCCACATACGGAAAGGTGTCCAGGTGTAAGCTCGCCGGTGTCCGGGTTCACAAAATAAAACAGGATATAACTCAACAAAACTTTATTTTAAAATCTAAGCTAACCAGGTGCCGATCAGATCCCTTACCACAGAGGGAGCCCCAGCTATCGTCTCATTGCCCGTCAAAGCCCCGGAGACAGCGCCAGCTACTTTAAATATTACTCCTTCCACCGGTGCCGTACACCAAAAAAAAAAAAAAAAACCGGGAAACAGTACTATTTGGGTGCAGCTACCTACGGGTCGTCTTGCGGAGATCCCCGCCCATGCCGTAAGTCTCTACAGAAAGTACAAGATCCGGTTCAACGACGAGAGGTGGCTGCTCCGTTTCGATGCCCGAGGACAGCTCCGATCCAGCCGGAATCTACGTCAACCGAAGGGAGACGGGGATGTAACAAAGTAATCTTTGTTATGTTAATTATTTATTATATTTATTTAGTTTGATTTCAGTGTTGTATTATACAGGCTGTTACAAATTCGAGGCTCACCATTAGGATCTCGGAAACGGTAAGAGATACGAAGTCGGTTAAATTGGGGCAAAGTTGCGTATTTTGTTGCTGAATAATAATCCGTTCTGAAAACTCCTCTGCGATTTGTAGTTTTTGAAATATTTTCAAAAAACAAGAAAACGTAATTTTCTTTTTTATTTTTTTCTGAAGTTATTATTGCAGGGATCATAACAAAATTAATACATTCTACAGGCACTTTTTTAAGCTCTTTACGATGATATCATTAGATTTTACGTAAAACGTTTCGTCTCGTTCTAACTATCATCAACTTCATTTTTTCTTATGGGCGCTACATTGGGTTTTAATACCAATGAATAGATCTATTTTTTCTGATGCTTTTCCATATATCACACATCCCTATTTATTAATTTGAAACAGCTGGAAATGAAAGAAATTGTTGAAAAATAACACTGCAAAGAAAACATGTATGCAGTGAAAACAAAAACCAAAAAAGTTTGATATGCCTTCGGAGTTTTATTTCGTATATCACAAAAGCTGATTTTTAGATCTAAAAATGAATGTTATGAATCCAAGAATGACGTAAATTAAAAAAATTATTGTGGTCTTAACAACAACAATTCAGTAATAACGAGCGAAATTTCCTTCTAACAATATCCAGAAAGACAACTACAAAATAATAGTTGATATTGTAATTAAATTATACATTATTTATTATTAAAGCAAGAAAATATCAAATTAAATTATGTATGTTTTTAGAAAACTCATATCTTAAAAGATATTACTGCTCGAGGAGACATTGTTTCTTGTAGTCTCATAATTTTGTACATTTTATAAATAACTATTAATTAATCTTTCTAGGTATTATTGGAAGTAAATTTCTCTTGCTATTACTAAATAGTTGTTAGAACAATACATTTTTAAATTTACAGGAATGAGAGATTTTTAAAGACATAATTTCTTGTGATACTTTCTTGCTTTAATCATAAAAATGTATAATTTAATTACGAAACTAATTAAATACTACGTCATCGACATTGTTGGAAGTAAATTTCTCTTACTACTACTAAATTGTTGTTGTTAGCACAATACGTTTGAAAAATTTACGTCTTTCTTGGATTCACATACATAATTCATTTTTATATCTAAAATTTTTTCAAAGATCTACTTTTGTGATAAACGAAATAAAACTCCGAAGGTATATCAAACTTTTCTGGTTTTTGTTTTCACTGCATACCATGTTTTTCTTTGCAGTGTTATTTTCAACAATTTCTTGCATTTCCAGCTGTTTCAAATTATCAAATAAGGATGTGTGATATACGGAAAAGCATCAGAAAAAATAGATCTATTCATTGGTGTTAAAACCCAATGTAGCGCCTATAAGAAAAAATGAAGTTGATGATGGTCAGAACGAGACGAAACGTTTTAAGTAAAATCTAATGATATCATCGTAAAGAGCTTAAAAAAGTGCCTGTAGAATGTATTAATTTTGTTATGATCCCTGCAATAATAATTTCAGGAAAAAATAAAAAAGAAAATTACGTTTTCTGGTTTTTTTGAAATATTTCAAAAACTACAAACCCCAGAGGAGTTTTCAGAACGGATTATTATTGAGCACCAAAATATGCAACTTTGCCCCAATTTAACCGACTTCGTATCTCTTACCGTTTCCGAGATCCCAATGGTGAGCCTCGAATTTGTAACAGCCTGTATTTAAGTTTATATATATTGTAAATATGCGCAGAATAAAGTTTTAATTTGGGTAGGGATTACAAGCATGTTAGCAGATGTCTTGCTTGTTCCACGCAAGTATCTAGTATACTCCATCCGATCCTCCCCCATTACGAGCGTCTCGTAGACTCCGTCCTTTGAGTGAGTGTCTCACTCTTACCTGACACGAGTGTCTCGTGTACTCCGTCCTTTGAGTGAGTGTCTCACTCTTACCCGACACGAGTGTCTCGTGTTTTTTTTTTTTGTGTACGGCACCGGTGGAAGGGGTAATGTGTCGTTTAAAGTAGTCGGCACTATCTCCGGGGCTTTGACGGACAATGAGGCGATAGCTGGGGCTCCCTCTGTGGTAAGGGATCTGATCGGCACCTCTTTAGCTTTCTTCTGGGCGGTAATCACCGGTCGAGGTTGGGCGGAGTCCGACTTCGGGATCCCCGAGGGGGCACTTGAAATTAACGCTTCTTCGAAATCCATTACCCAGTCTTCGTCCATTTCGAAGAGTTACACAACTTATTGCCGTCTCTTTAGGGCCTGGTGATCGACTTTTCAGCCTGGAAAGCGGGATGTTACTTGGGCTAGGTTTTAACGCGGAGGAAGAGGGCAAAGCTGGCGATGGAAAGGGACCTGTTGGAGAGGGGGGGGGTGCCTGCTGCTTAGTTACTTCTTTGGTGACTGTAAGCACTAGCTTTGGCCGGGTTGGCTTTCGCACACAAGCCTCGACGAAACTGCACTCGGTTTTCCTGGGAGTCCTCATCACGCCGAACGTCTGGGAGAACTGAAAAAAAATCTCTTGTTGCCTTATATAGGCAAATTTGAAAATGGGAAAGTAGGAATGAATTTTGCGCATGCGAATTATTGTAGTGGAGGGGATGGCTTGAGGTGTCGAATATGTACATGACGAATCCAACGACCATCCTTATTTTTTAAATCAAAAATTACTGGTGATATAATTTTCCCGATAGTGTATGGTCCGATAAATTTGAAGGCAAGCTTCGCATTAATTTGAGCGTTTTTATTAGAGAGGTTATGCTCTTTTTTCCATACGGAATCCTCAAGTACGGGCTTCCAATCCTAGTCACAGCTACTCCGGTTGCCTTTCGGAGCGGTTTGAGTTCAATCCACTTGGTAAAAATGTCTTGCATAACGAGAAGCCGTTACGGGAACGTGGAAGAGAGCGAATTAGATCTATTGATACTGTATGCCACTGATCGTTAGCAGAAGTAGCATGAAGAAAACTTGCATCGGGTAGCATCGTTTTTGGGGATAGGCGGCGTTGCTTCTTCGTTTGTCTTCATTTCGGCTTGTCAGGCAGTATACAGTTCTGGATTCTTTTGTACGAATTTTCCGAATCTGCGTCTTAGTTCCTCCACTGGTCCTATGGTTTCTAGATTGTTTGACCACAATTCATTTACGAGTTGATCCCTTTTTAGACTATGTATCCATCGCTTCATACTCAAATTGACGGATGTTATTACTGGTTACACTATTGTCGCACAAATCTTCAGGTTTTGTAGTTTCACATAAACTTTTCCCATCACTTTTTTTTCCAAAATGTTATACGTCACTATTTTTATTATACGGTCCCTACTCGGGCGTCAATGTAACGGGCTCCTGTTCTCCGGTCACGTCCTTCGCTTGCTCAGCCACATACGGAAAGGTGTCCAGGTGTAAGCTCGCCGGTGTTCAGGTTCACAAAATAAAACAGGATATAACTCAACTAAACTTTATTTTAAAATCAATCAAAATATTTACACTACAGTATTCGAGTATTCGTAAATGGGAAAAGCTTGTCCGGAAAACAGATTTAAACAACCAAACGTTGGGTCAAAATGAAACGCGGTGCTTGTGTTAGGCTAGAGACGGGCACGTGTCCAAGGACGACACTCGTGTCGGGTAAGAGTGAGACACTCACTGAAAGGACGGAGTACACGAGACACTCATGTCAGGTAAGAGTGAGACACTCACTCTTAGGATAGAGTACACGAGACATTCATGTCAGGTAAGAGGGAGGCATTCACTCAAAGGACGGAGTGCACGAGAAACTCGTGTCGGGTAAGAATGAGGCACTCACTCAAAGGACGGAGTCTACGAGACGCTCGTAATGCGGGAGGATCGGTTGGGGTATACTAGATACTTGTGTGGAACAAGCAGGACATCTGCTAACGGTTTACCGGTAAAGGACGGAGTCAAAACACTGTACTGGTCGCGAGCGCGCTTAAACAACGAATTCTTTGAGCTCTGCCCGGAACTCGCTTATATAGCCGCAGGAGTGGAAGGGAGCCCCCTACTCTATAACTCCCTCCTAAACCTAATATGCTTGTAATCCCTACCCAAACTAAAACTTTATTCTGCGCATATTTACAATATATACAAACTGAAATGTAATACAACACTGAAATCAAACTAAATAAATATAATAAATAATTAACATAACAAAGATTACTTTGTTACACATTTACACAATTCCCGAATATAGTTTAGTCTACAAATGTTCTAGTGATTTTCTGCTACATCATATTTACCCCCAAAATAAATGATAAAGCCACAATACTTATTTATTAAAAGCAACGAAACTATAAAAAGATAATTAAAGTTAACTTCAATCGTAAAGCCTCGTTTTCGCGATGAGAGTTTCTGTGATAGTTGCTCTAGTGAGAGTAAGGGCCGAGTTCAGCCGACGCAAAATAATATCACTCGCACCCCTTTTGAGCCGAGAGTTTCGTTTCCACGATGAGAGTTTCTGTGGTAGTCACTGTCGTGAAAGTAACTTTTTCCTGTCATGAGCGCACTATCATCATGTAAATTTACTTAAAAGTGGCTTTCACACTTTCACGACACAACTTTCGTACTATGTTGCCTGACTAGATAGTTGAAAGAAAGTAGCTCTCGCGATAGTGTGATTCATCTAAAAACACTCGTTTTCACGATGATAGTTTCTGTAAGAGTTCCTTTTAAGGTACAAACGAAATGAAAAGTGGTACAAACAGGTACAAACGATTCTCCTTCGAGCCCCCTTGGTCGTTTCTCGATATCTTAAAAAATAGCGTATGTACCGCTTTAACGTTATTTTCGAAACATTGAAAACACTATCCTTCGGTTCCCGTTGAGGTACAAACAAAATGAAAAGAGGTACAAACAGGTACAAACGATCCTCCTTCGAGCCCCCTTGGTCGATTTTCGATATCTTAAAAAATAGCGTATGTATCGCTTTAACGTTATTTTCGAAACATTGAAAACTCTATACTTCGGTTCCCGTTGAGGTACAAACGAAATGAAAAGAGGTACAACCAGGGACAAACGATTCTCTATAGAATGGCGTTGACGAAATAAAAATATCTTAAAGTTGGGCGACGGTTATTTTTTAATTATTTTTTATTTTGTTACCCTTTGAGGTACAAACGAAATAAAAAGTGGTACAAACCCACTAAATTATTTAAAAAAATGTTTTGATGAAATTAGGCGCCAGGTTCACATCGGTAGTCTAAGTGCCAAAAAAATGACACTGAGATATTACACAAAATATGTCTAGAACATAAAATAAAATTAAAATCTTTCTTGAAATAGTTTTATTAAGTAAAGAAAATAAGAATAAATGAACTAAGTACATTGTTACACATAAAAAAATAACTGTCATGAAAATAACCTAACCGAAACACAACAACCACTAGAAGGTCCTAAGTGTGTGTTTATAGTAGAGCGGCGAGCCGAGAGTAGAGCTAAGCGGCGAGCAGAGCGGCGCGTTTAATAAAGAAGCGAGTGTTTATAGTAGAGCGGCGAGCAGAGAGTAGAGCCAAGCGGCAAGCAGAGCAACACGTTTTAAGAAAAGCGATTATTTCTAGTAGAAGTTCATAGTCGACATTAAGATGCCGAAGGAAAGGGTGCAACGGTTTCTGTTAGAAAATTCCTCTCTTAGGATACTGTATTTAAGTGATTGTTTTCCTAACAGTCGTGGAAAAACAAATGAAATTTATCAGAAACGCAGAGAGGATGGGTGAATTTCATCATTTATACAACGATTTGTGGCAATAGCCTTAAACATTTCCTAATGTCCATTTTAATGTTTTATTTTCGATGCAAATCTTCGGACAATAGCGGCGAGCCGAGCGTAGAAATCAAACTGATTTGATTTCTTCGCTTGGCTCTCCGCTAGGGTCGAACAGCCTCGCTATTCGTCGCGCTAGTATAAACGCTCTCATTTGTGTTAAGGAGTTTGTTTTCGTCGCTCTGCTCGCCGCTTGGCTCTACTCTCGGCTCGTCGCTCGACTATAAACACACACTAAGTCTCAGTAAAACAAAACTTTAAAAGGGCCTTTGTCCAGAGAAACCTTTTATTTTGATTGTGTTCTTTCTATGAGATCTTCATAAAAAGGATAATATTTTAAAGGAATATAGTCCATCATGTCTTTTAGATTTCTTAACTTCTCAGCTGAAATACGGTTGGTGCAGTCGAGGGCAGAAACCACTGCTAGTGAAATGTCAGTCGACCTTTTTCCTTTTTTTAAAACATTACAAGCGGTCCGTTGCTCTAGATCAGAAAAGCTCTTCTTGGTTTTCACTGAGGTTTCTTGCTCTTGTTTAATTTTAATCCATACTATGTGACATACACTTTTGTAAGTTAGGTTCTTACCTGTTTGGTTGCCATAGCTCAGTTTAGTCGGAGGCTGAGGTGGATTCGGAAGGGTAATTTTTAGAACACTTTTTCTAAAGAAAAGTTGCGTAGTGAGTAAAAAAAAAACAAACGGTAACGTAAAAAATGCAAGCGCCAAGTAATCTCTTTAAACTGAAATTACTAAAACAATCTTGTAAGTTAAATTCGCAAATTTTGTATAGATCAAGCTTCTTAACTTGTTTCATAAATTGAATAGTCAAAGTGCAGATGAAAGAAAAATAATATAATTTGAAATTAAGTAATGCAAAATTAACATAAATGTGTAATAAACACAAAATACTATTTAAATAGACACCATTAAAAGTAAAGTTGTGTTTTCTTAAATATAAAAAAATTATACAATGATAATTATAATACAGGATGACCAAAACTAAATGTAACGTGACCCAATATTATACGTGTTGTCCTTTGACAATTAAAGAAAAATTAATTTTAATGGAAATTTTCCATACTTTACGATAATGTTTCCAATAAGATACGGCACGGTACGGTAAGTTTGTCCATACGAAACGATACTGACAGTTTTGTCGATACGATATGATACTAATAATAATGATGATGATGGTTGTTTCTTACTCAATCCTAACGAAAACTTGACCTTGATACCATCCAAACGACACCGCAAAAAGGAAATCCTGTCTGTATGATATCTTCAGACGACCCTGCTGTAATTGGATTTAATTCCAGGAACAACCACGCCAGATAAAAAATTAACTCCTGTCCGGTAGTATCTTCAAACGACACGCCGTAAATAGCAAGGAATTTTCCGCTAAAAACTCGTGCGGTAGGAAAGCTCGTGCGGTAGTAGAAAACTTCGGTAACCCAACACAACTTCGGGAGTCAAAAAGAAACTCTACATAAATAGAAAAGGAATCTTAGAAAATATTCTCCTAAACAACTTAGGTACTTACAGTCTTCGGCTAGCTTTTTCTGAGCGAGAACCTGAACGAAACACGTGCTTGGAAACGTGCTTGAATGTAAACGGTATGCAGCTGAAGGGACTGGCGGCAAAATGACACAGCAGGGCATACGGAAAGTAAATATGCAATAATTGCCAAACTGAAATATCTCGGAGCCGTTCAGCTCCAACAAAACTACAAAAATTTGTAGACGCACACCACGCGTCTGAAATGGCGTACCAGCACACAAGTAATCGCCCTGATCGAAGAGGACGGAACTACGTCAAAGATTTACAACGCAATTTCCGCATACGTCATCAAGAAGCATCGATCAATAATATTGACCAAAAGAAGTCCGCATTACTATCTGAAATTAAAACACAAGTCCTGAGAGGTAGAGGCGTTAAAGTCATAATTACGAGATAAATTAAAAGAAAGAAACGGTGTTTATTTGAATTTCAACAGCAAATTAACGAGAAAATACGTAAAAATATAATGTAACGGTCAGCGAAAAATGTGAACGTTACAACTACTTGGGAAATTTGTAGTTTCGTCCTATTCAGATATTCATCTGCCATGCTCTGGAAATCTTTAAAATCGTTTCTTTGCATATGGAGTACATTAAAAGGTCTCTGATGGCGTGCTTCTGCTATCATTTTTTCTATATTTTCGGGGATGTAATTTTTTACGACGCGTCTTCTTTTTTCTATTTGGGCAAAGTCCTTATCGCAAGTGAGGTATGACTGACTACTTGCTAGAAACTTTTGTTCGACCTTTTTATAGATACCCTTGGAAACTAATTAAAAGAATCTTATTCTTATTCTGCCCTATGCAGTTGTCACTCCACATTACCAGATTTTTTCTTTTACGAAAATTTGGATGCGAAATGACTTTCAGCAGGCAAGGATGCTATTTCATTTCCACCCCTCCCAGTAATCGACTCATCCCATAGGCACATGAACGCATCATCTGTATCGGACAGATGAACTCCGAAGTTAAAACAGATCAACTGCCGACTGTAAAACATATCCGAATGAGTTAGGGTCGGAATAAGAAGCATTTGTTCCAAATCAATTGAACTAGCATTATCTTCACTATCTATAGTTTGTGATTTTCTAATGTGGGTATTCATATTCACTTTCGCCTTTTCCGCTTTACGATGAAGCAATTCCAGTTTTTGGGGTCTCTTGTTTTCTCTGTGGGTTGATTAACAGAATCGATTTCATCTTATTTTGATAAAAATCACACTTCGAACATGTATCTGAGCTAGGCCGCCCAAATCGGAGATTTGGAAAGTCCTTCTGGAACACCACCGAGTAATACTTTATAACTGTTGAATTTGAGTATTTGCTCTTGTACGCCAAAAACATGCGATTTTGATTTAAATCTGGACTCAGGAATTCTTTTATTGATTTATTCCTGCTATAGTGATTTTCTTCGCGAAGAAAGTAGTGGATATGATCCCTGACTTGCTGACGCAGTACTGGCAAACACTTTCTTATTTTCTAATTAAATTGAAATAAGCACTAACACAAATTTTTGTGGAAATTTTTCTTTTCCGCCGCAATCGAGAATCGAACTCGAGTCTTCTGCTCATGCGGCAAATGCTCTGATCATTGAGCTAATGCGACACCGAATTCAGTTATCGTCTAATATAAATTAGAATCGGATGGTAAATTTTTTGATATTGCCTTTAAGCAGGACAAATAACCACTAACAACCTCCTATTTCATTAATTTATTTCTTATTTTCGTTCCTTTACCACGTTGATCTGTCTATGTACTTTGTCCCATTTTCTTTTTATCGACAAGTACTTGCACTCTCTTATGACTCAGCGCAAATATATTACAAAAAGTATTTCGGCTAACCAGCACATGCTCTCCAATACAGTTCCGAATGCGATTGCAGATGATGATTTAACAAAGTTTTATGCTAGCAATGTAATTAGTAATGCAAAATTTTCTTTTTCTTTACTTTCTGTCAGTGATGTTGGTATTCTACTCAATTCTATTAAATCTCAATCTGTGGGCCTTGATGGCATTTTGTTAAAGATGCTATCTCTTTGCTGCCCATTTTTACTACCTACCATTACACATATATTAAATTCTTGTTTGCTTGAAGGTGTATTTCCTAGTTGCTGGAAAAGTAGTATTATAAAACCGCTTCCGAAAGTGAATAATCCTTCAGATTTTACCGATTTAAGACCTATATCTAATCTTCCTGTTTTTTCTAAGCCGTTAGAGAAGGCCGTTTGTAAGCAAATTCGTGGTTTTTTAGATGCACATAATATATTGCCATAGCCGTCTATACTTCTCAAGCCGGAGTGTTACACTTGGCAACGCCGCTGAGACCGCCAATGGTGGGCCGATTGCAAAGAAAGCGAAATATGAAGTACACAAAATAATAAGTACTATTGATGTAAAAATAAAAATGTTTTACATATGAACGTTTTATGTTTCATGTTTAGATTTTTGTTAACCGCCCAATCTATGTATTTCAAAGCCATTAATGTCTGGTATTAATATATATAATTTTTCGTACTATAAATATCAAGTACATTTTGAGCCATGGAAAATCCATATTATTCATGTCAATTTACTAAGCAAGTAAATTATTTATAATACCTGACCTGTAAACAGAAAATGTCGATATTTCAAAAATTTTCAGTAGAAATTATACAAAATGTTATTGCCAAACATGTAAGCAACCACAACTGTTTCCCGTCTATGTACCAATTTTTCTTTTCGGAAACTGTCGGAAACGTTATTTTCGTTCTTGAGAATAGCATTTTTGATCATTTATATTGAAAATTTAAAATTTTCAAGCCTTGGCACTTCGCCTTTTCCATTTATATAGGTACCTATTTAAAATCATTTGAAGGGGTTGTATAAATAATAATAAGAACATTATTATTCACATTTATTTTCACTTAACTATTGCTTACACGGAGAGAATTACGTTGTAAAAGTAAATATAAATATAGTAATTTTTACAAAAATTTATTTACTATATGTGACAGCAAAATCATTTTATTAACTTAAAAACATATTTATATTAACTGTTATATATTTAAATTTAAAAAAAGGATATTCTAAAATGGCTAAAATATAAAATATAATATAGTTTAATATATTTATATTTTAACATTTATATCTACGCACAAATAAAAAGCTACGGGATTCACACGATCACCAACCTTTGCAGCTGCACCAAAAAAAATAAGTACTCGATTTAAGAAAAAACGTATATTAAAATACAAATTTTGTAAAAAAAAAATTGTGCAAATCGGTTTTGATTACAGCGGATTCCTCGAGCATGCTCTGTACAGCTGTTTAAGGCCTCATTGGGCCTTCATCAACAGAACCGTAGCTCCAGAACTCCACCATAGAAAACATAAATATATTATGTTATGTTGTGTTGTCTATGAACTCCACTGCAAACCAAATCGATGTCTCCTTATATGCCATTGCGATGTGAAAGTAATGAACAATTTAAGTAGTGACATCTTTCGATCGCTTTTTGACCTACAAATTTTATGTTGTAAACATCATATCTGCAGGCCGAACTCATAAATGTTACAAAATCATATGCTTAATGTAATATAATCGCATTCTCATTTCTTTTAAGAGAAAAATTTACTTGCTTTACTTAAACAATTTTGCTACTTTTAAAACAATTTATTTTATTATTAATGATACTTTTTTTACAACACGGTTTTTAATATACATTTTTCTCAGTGTACATAATATGTAGGTACAATAAAAATAATAAAGTATATACATTGATAAAAATAAATAATCATTTATTCCAAAGTTTTAATTTTTCGTTTTTTTGTGTTACATTTTGTTGAATGGATATCATTAATAATTTTAGTGTAATTATTTAATAAAATATTCGCAAATGTAGCACAGAGTGTTTTTATAATATCTTTAATTTTTTCACCGCAACAATAACAATCTACTTTTATTTCATTAAAAAAGCAATTATGTTCTAAACTCATACATGTTATATTTATTAGTACAGATTTTTGATTTTTGCAATGCAAATATACTGCTTTTACTTCATCATTTAGTATATAATATAATAAGGCAGTCATGTGAAAAAATACTGTTTTTACCATATTAGAGGGAAGACAAAGTCCACCTCTCTGCAGTTTGTCAAAATAATCATCATTGGCATAACCACCTTTTGATTCCTGAACTAATTCCACACAGTGATGGCATACTGCTTTCCTGGAAAACGAATGCGCAGCATAACCACACACGTATAGAAAGGATGATGAATCGATTTTACATTCAAATAAATAATTACTTTTAAAAATCGCGTTAAAAGGCCCCAAATCGTCCATATTTTTATGTGTATCGCAATTATCTGTAATAGCCTTCAAAATAAAATTACATTTTTGCATACTTTCAAAAATTCGTTTAACTCTTATATGTTTTTCCGATTCAAGAATTTGCCTAAACGATATATTGTAATTACAACCCGACAAAGATCTATACTGACTAATCACAAAATCTTTTAAGCGGACACTAAATCGCGCACTATACACTTAACGTTTCGCAGTCGTTCGACAGCTGACGAAGCTGTCAGCTGTCGAACGTCTGCGAAACGTTAAGTGTATAGTGCGCGATTTAGTGTTTGCTTAAAAGATTTTGTGATACACATTTCATCGGACAAGAACCAACTGTAAATATACTGACTAAAACGTAACTCCAAATTGTCTGTTTGAAATTTACCAGGTAAAATATAATTTATGGATAAATTTGTTAAGGCAAATTTGGTAATCATAATTAAAGCTTTAATAGATCTTTCCAAAGCATCAAATGTGTCTTCAGAAAGCCCAGTGCCATCATGTAATGTTTTCCACTTTTGAAGCCAAATTACGAATTTTTCTAAAAATTGTAGTTTCGGATCTTCTAAATGTGAAATAGGACCTGTCCATTTATTTCTTTTTAAAATACCCTTGGTTAAACTTTTGCTATTGACAATGTCCCACCATTTTCTAATAATCTTAAGGAAACATACTGTGTCCTGATATTGACTTTGTGATTCAAGAGCAGCAATAGTGGAGTGATGAAATATATTATCAACCAGTAAAACATTTTGTCTCTCAAAAGTATTCGGATACACTGTTTTGTAATTAAGTTTATATGCTTTTTTTACTAAACAACAATTTTCATTTTTATAAAATTCTCTCAAATGTTCAAATGAAGCTTTACGGATTACATCGAAATTATCAAAATCTCGATATAAAAATGTTTGTTGATAGTTTTTTAAATTCAGCCAATTATTTCTAATGTTTTTGAATACATGCACAAAGTCATAAGTCAAAATAATAAATAAATCTTCATGTAAAGTATTTTGCATAAATATTGATTGTGTCAGAGATGTATACATCTTTTGATTTACTCTGTTATTATCAGTAATGACTGCTATGACTTTAAAATTATTCTGTTGAATATAATCTATTGTTTCAAGGGTTACACTTTTTAAGTAATCACCAGACATACTTTTTACTGGACATAATCGAACCACTTCATGCAACCTTCCAAAACAAGAGCTAATCATAAATGTTACAACAGTTTTAGCTAATTGTTCATCGTTATTCTTTTCATTATTCATAGCATAACCAACAACATCTGTGTTTTTAAAACTTAGATTAGGAGTAATATAAATTTCATCAATGACTACTGAGATATAACGTTCTCTTTCAGAGAGGTTTGTCGAAATTAGGTTTAAATAAGATTTTGAATTACTAATGTTGGTTGTAACTTGTGGGATAAAGTTAGATATTGTCGAATGTAGTCATATAAAGATAAAGAAGAACTCAAAATTGTAAAAGCAAATATGATAGTGCATGGGGCATATCTTATTTGTTTAAGAGCTAATAACTTTACTTGATCAGTTAAAATCTCTAAGCATGTTTTCGAATCCAGCATTTCTTCTTCAGCTATTTTAGTACACTTATATAAACACTCATATGCTTTTTCTAAGTAAAAATTAAATTCGTTTCTCTTGGACACTTGAGATTCACAATTTTTATATGCCGCTAATAGGTTTTCCACTTGTGACCATCTATTGAGTTTCAGCGTAGATGGTAAAATCCAAGACAAATCATGGGCTGGTATTTTAATGCCTTTTAAGATAATACTCACTTGTAAAGTTTTAGAAATGAAAACACTACACAAGATGTTTAAAGTATCGTCACTAGCATCGCATAAGTTTAGCATATATAACCACAATCCATTATTATTAATTTTTGATTCCCAAGCAGACGTTTTTTAATTTATTATAAAAATTGTCAATTAGATCTTCATAATTTTTTATCAAGTCCTCGTTTACAAATTCTTCAATTTTTGCAGCTTCTTGTGCTACAAGAGTCTAAAATAAATACTCTATTTATTTACAAAAATAAAATCCTTTAATAAATAATCCTACCTGTCTTCTGTTTTCAGGACACTTTCTCTTATTGCCTGTACATGTTTTAGATAAATAACCAGGTAGATTTGGAAATTTTGTAGGGATAGCATCCTTCTTTAACTTTGGAAATCTTAGTAAAAGTCTTTGTTCTTTTCCATCAGGAGCTTTACATAATTTATCACGAATCACATCATCATCACAAAAGTGGAGTGCACAAACTGCAGCTAAAGGACCAGGTTCCCAGTTTGCTCTGGGAATAGCGCGAAGCCAAGCTTTCTTTCTTGATTCATCCTTGGGAAATGAAAATGTACTTATTGTAGTATGATTTTCTTTAATGACACTTGCATAGTTTGATTTACAATTAGGTACACGACACTTCCTTGGCATGATCTGAAAGTGAGTTTAGCAGTACGTTATAGTTTGCTGTATTAGATAATCATTACTTTAACTAATCTTATGCAACCAATGCTAACCTTCAGAAGTTTAAAACACACAATCCTATTTAATACACAAAAAACTGTCGCAATAAAGACATAAAACTAATCAAGCTTGATTAAAATATCTTGGGTGCAAGATGCATTCACCGTAACCGATCGGCCTACGCGCGACGTTGCCAATTCTCGTGTATCCGGCTTGAGAAATATAGACGGCTATGATATTGCCCATTTATCAGTCAGGATTTCGTCCAGGTTACAGTTGCGAAACTGCAATGGCTAATGTTACAGACGATTTGTTGCGCAGCATTGATGATAATCTAATCTCGATTCTGATTTTGTTAGACTATTCGAAAGCCTTCGATACTCTTAACCACTCCCTCTTACTTACTATCTTGCAGTATGTAGGTTTCCATAAAAATGCTATTAAATTTTTTTCATCCTATTTTACTGATAGAACTCAGCAAGTTTCTTATGACGGTCACTTATCATTTCCTCTTCCTATTGTCTCCGGGGTTCCCCAAAGCAGTATACTTGGTCCTCTTTTGTACACTATTTATACGTCAAATATTACTAATGCTTATCTCACTGTAAATATCACCTCTATGCAGCTTTATTACTCATTCAATAAAGAAAAGGTTGATGCTGCCGTTACTAGCGTAAATGAGGACTTGCGATCCCTTACTGATCTTTCTGTTAAGCATTGCCTTCGCATTAATAATAGAGAAACTTCAGTTCTAGGTTTGGTCGTACTAAGTCGAGAGCTTCTGTTATTAATGCTATCAAGATCAAAATTAACAATGATGTTATTCCTATTTCTGACTCTGCCCGGGATTTAGGGCTGCATTTAGATACTAAATTACGCTTTAAGGAACATGTATCTCACTTGATCAGACAAGGCTATTGCAATCTTAAATTATTTTATGGTTTTAAGGATTGCTTAGTTATTCCTTTGAGAAAAAAATTATGTGAATCTCTTGTACTCTCTCGCTTTAACTTTTGTTCAAGCGTTTATTATCATTGCCTAGACAGTGTGGATAGAATTAGAATTCAGCGTTTGCAGAACGCTTGCTTGAGATTTATTTATATATGTTAGCTTTTACAGGCCTGTTAGGCCCATTGCTTGATGAACTCGTTCCATTTCTTCCTATCCTTTGCCAGCGTCCTCCAGTTTTTTTGTCCTTTCTCTTTCACGTCCTCCATAACGGCCTCTCTCCATTTCCTTCTTGGTCTGCCCTTCCTTCTCTTGCCTTCCGGATCCTTCCATCCTATATCCTTTATTAATCTATCGTCTTCCAATCTTTCAAGATGACCCAACCACTGAAGACGTCTCATCTTTATAAATTGCGTTATTGGGGCTTCCCCGTATAGCCTATATATATCTTCATTTGTTCGTCTCTTCCACCCTTCTTCCGTTGACCTCCCACCAAATATCTTTCTTAGGATCCTTCTTTCCCAGATTTCTAGTCTTTCTTGATCTTTTCTTGTCATTGTCCACAATTCGCAGCCGTATGTCAGCGTTGGTCTTATTACAGCTTTATATAATCTTAATTTAGTTCTCCTTGAAATTCCTTTTGCTTTAATGATTTTATTTAGTCCTCCTACACATCTGTTGTTCTTTACCAGCATTAAGTCAATTTCTACCGTTTCATTACACTTTGCATCTACTAATATTCCAAGGTACATGTAGTTTTCTGTCTCTTCAAAAGTCAGCGTCTCTCTTTCAATTTGAATTGTCAGTGTTTCTTTTGATACTCCTTCCTTACCTTTTTTTGATTTGCATGTATTTGCTTTTTTCTCTATTTACCTGAGATTTATTTATAGTATTCGTAAATATGACAGAATATCGCACACATTTGTATGGGCTGGATGGTTAAAAATGTCACGAAGAGCAGAATTTTGTTCTACGAACTTTTATCATAAAATTATTTTTTTCAAAAAGCCGGCTTATCTATATCGGAAGCTAACATTTAGAACAGATGTGCACAATATTAACATCAGAAACAAAGGGCTGTTAACTCCACCAATACATCAACTTGAAATATTTAAAAGGTCTTTTTCTTATAATGTTGTGTACTTTTTCAATGCCATTCCTGCTTCTCTCAGAAGATAGAGCAGCTGCTTCCTATGAAGTAAGCCGATTCTGAGTTTTTTGGTAAATTCACAGTTGTTTATATGTAATATTACTTTTGTATTTTCTATATATTTACCAATAAAACTGCTATTATTATTGGCGTTGGCATATAGACCCCTGAACAGGTGTTGCCTGAAACTTTCTGGAAATGACACTTAGACCCTTTTGAATTTCTACTCTTCAATTAATGAAATATATGAATTTCCAACATCTTTAATTAAGCTGTTAAGCATGCAAGGTGCAACAACATCTTTTAGTAACATGGCACATTTTGTACTGTGCATTTTAAGATCTAAAATCTTCGAATTAGGATCAATTTGAGGTAGTAACTCACATAAATGGTCAACTGTAGCAGTTGAGGAATGTTCTGAGATGAAAATACTTAATTTTAACTCGGTTTCTTTTTAAACATTTGATTTGCTGGGTGCAAAATTCAAGGCTTTACATAATTTTGCCTGAACATGAAATGACACTCTTTTCTGATATTTTTACGATTTTGCATGATCATACAAATCTTTCTTATGGGCTGTGATGGAACATTTACAATATTTACAGTAGGCTTTGGTTGTTATACCACTAGGATCTGGTTCAAGCCAATCTATAAAAATTACAATTAAATTTGTATGTACATACGGTTTTAATTAAAATTGTATACAAACCTTTTAACTGAGAATCATTCTCCCGAACTGATATCCTAGGGTAGGATTTCGACTGTAACTACAGCTCCTTACGATAGATGACATTGGAGTACAAAGAGGATCAAAACATAAATTAGAAGTAATTAAATTAAAAATTATAAATCTTGTTAATCTCTATTAACTGCTTCTAGTTTGAAATATCCCCAAAAAAATTCTCTAAACAAATTCCTCCCCGAAATTTACCTCTTGACTTTCAAAATCTCCTAAATTTAAGGGTAAAATCAGTTTCTGTGGCTATTCAAAATCTTGGATGTCAAATATTGATTCCGAATTATGGGAAATCGATGACTCTTAACTAGTTGAACACTGTGAATATCCATCCGGATTGAGAAGTTGGGTGTTGCCTTTCTCCGTTCATGACAGGTTCTCCAGCAAAGGAGATCGCTGATATGGACCTACAAATTGCGGTTGATCTGAACCATCTACGCACTTCCAGGCAGAGGATGTTGACGGAATAAATTCAGTTTGAACTGCTTGGCAACAACATGCGGCCGGTAATTATTCAACAACTGTTGTGGAAAATGCTATAGCCAAGTTCATAACACTCATCCGGAACTGCATCTTTCGATGCAATGGAAGAGGCTTTAGTACGGGAAGTAAAGACTGAAAGAAATGCATATCATCACAGTTGGTCACCTCTGTGCTAGGATTTGTTGGCCGCTGATAATTATCTATATAATTTCCAATCTTCTCTTCCAGTCTCCTCCTTCTCATTCTGTTCTGCGTACTCGTTGAATATTTTGGACGCTGTTCCACCTCTGCCACCTCAGTACTATCAATTGCGACTGGATCTGCATTCTCATCTTGATCTTCTCCAACATCGTCTGCAGTCGCTTCTAGATGTAGAGAAGACTCGGTTTGACATGGTGCCGTTAGTGGTTTCAAAAATTCCAGCTGGCGTGCATATAAGTACATTTTCACGTCTTTGCAGTCTTGTCCGGATCTTGTTCTTATATTTTTGAGGCAGTGCACATACGACTCACGTATGTGTTTCCATTTTTCTTGTAAGTCTTTGCCTAAAAATTCCGATAATTTAAATATAAACAAAAAATGGAAATGTTGAAAGGATATGTAAACAATTATAAAATCATCCTTATTGTGATGTACGATTAGAATTTAAGTTAATTACGTTAATTAAGGCGCATGCGCTAAATTAATATTGTAGAGGGAAAAGGAGTTTTCAGTTTGTTGTCATGCGCCAGTAGTTCTGTAGGAGATGTAGGAAATCTTTTATACATATTATATTCTCGATATCTTAGGATCGTAATATTGTTGTCAAAATCATATTTTTCAAAGAATCTAACAAAAAAAAAAGTTACCACCTGATGTTGCATGTTAACAACTTTAAACAAAAAGGACAATTTGAGTAATTGTGTCAAATTTAAGAAAAGAGAAAACTTATTGTTTCGTTCATAAATTCAAAAACTGGAAGTTGCAGTGTTATTTTTTCCGGATGCTTTCTAGATGGTGCGAGCCCTAGAGAATCTGTAATTAAAGATTCGCTTTTGATATGACAAAATTTTACCGCTGTATGGTCTCATTATATGTTGTGAAAGGGAAAACGCCTCATCGTCAATAAATGTGAATGGTAGTTTTGGACCTTCAGCATTTGGTAGTGATTGACTTTGGGGAATATTTAAAGCATTATTTATAAGCTTTCTGTAAAAGTCGGATCTTTCAAAAATATTACTATCCGACTCTTTTCCAAAAGCGCTAACGTCAACGTATATAAGTTTGTTCGTTGCATCAGCAACAGCAAGTAATAAAATGGAAAAGTAGTTCTTATAGTTGTGAAATAAAGATCCACTCAATCTTTTGCTAATTCTGACGTGTTTCCCATCAATTGCGCCTAAACAATTGGGAAATTGAATATGTTGTTAAAATCCTGCAGCAATTTCTTTCCAACGTTTTTCTGTCCTGATTTGTATGCGACAAATCCACATTTTTGTATAGATTTGTTTTTCAATTTGTTGAAAACATGTATGTAATGTAAACGCCCCTTTATGCAAAGGGTTGCCAGATGTGGCGCTTTCAGTGATCCGTTTGGCGCGGTATTTTCCAAACTGGCGCGAAAAATTTTCTTGGCGGTTTAAGCCCAAATCTGTATGTAAACTGGCGCTGTTATAGAATTAGAAATTAATCACATAATATGTGAACCGTAGATGTGATTAATATTCATTGTTCTTAAAATATGTAAGTATGTACCTATGTTTGATCCAGTTTGATCGAATATGACTTAAATTTCTTTTTATTTATTTACATTTATTACGTCTTTGTTTTTGTTTTGACTCGGGTTGTAAGTACAGTCGCGAGTAATAAATTTTGGTCGTCATTGATTGTCAAAGATTTATACTTGACTCGTATTTGATTAAAAGTAAAGAGATTGACGTCTTAATTTTGAATACTAGGAATAATTTCTTAAAAATTTACTTTATTTTCGACCCTTTTTTGGCAAAATACAACAAATTTATATGAAAATTTCTAATTTACGGAATTGAAACTGACGTTTTATTTAACAGTGACGACCAAAATTTATTGCTTGCGAGCTTGCGACAGTACCTATGTAAAATACATACTTGTTTTTGGTAGGTATTATTAAATTTTATACGCATCTATGTGTTTTCCTTCTCTTCATATTAACTTATACATTCTACGTAGTAGTTATATTAACTGATACAGTAGATATGTACCACAGGCGACATAAAAAAATGGGAACATTTATAATGCTTTAGTGTAAATGGTTGTTTCAGAAAACTGTTGCTGTAGTAACGAAATTAATTTGACAAGCTAATTGTGTAACATAGGGCCAGTTGTACAAAGTAGGTTTAAACTGACGCTCAACTGAACCAGGTTCAAAGTAAACAAATTCGCATAGGATCTTAATGACATATGGCAATTAATGCATTCATAAATAAAGTTTGATGCGATTTTGTTCACTTTGAACCTGGTTCAGTTGAGCGTCAGTTTAAACCTCCTTTGTACAACTGGCCCTATGATCACATTGCTATGGAATTGACTACAAGCTGAATTAGAGCAAGGTTGCCACTTTAATTTTCACAAATGTACTAGAACTGTTACCAAAATTATACTAGACAGAACGAAATAGTACTAGATTTATTTTAAGGTGGGAATATGAAAAAAAATAGAACGTATTTATATTGTGATATGTATTTCTACACAAATATTAAATTACATTTCTAACAAAAAAAATATTTAAACACAACAACATTTCAACAAACTTTGAAATTTTAACAAAAATATACAGGATTACAACTAATAAAAGGCCCACTATAGGAATCTCGTAACCTATAAGAAAAACAAAGCCGGTTAAATTATTATGAAAAAAAAAGGTGTGCTATATTGAGGTCTAAAATAACGTACAAAGAAATTTCTTCTATCTACACTCATTTCTGAAATATCTTAAAGTAAACTGAAAATTCTGTATTTCAAAAACATGGAATATGTTTGTTTATTAAGATATAATCATAAAATTCGGTAAGATATTGGAAGATATTTCAGAAATAATTATTTGCATGGCCCCCTACGGTTATTATTTGTTGCCGTGTATTTGACTTGACATGTTGACTAAAATAAAATAATTTTGAAATTTTGTACTAGAATTAGTCTGAAATGTACCAGCGTATTTTCTGTTCTCAAATGTACTAGAAAAATACAATTGTACTAGAAACGGCAACCCTAATTGGAAGTATCATTTATGCTAATAAAAAAAAGTTAAAATCACTAGTAAGACTTGTCCCCATTTTTTATGTCGTCAGTGGTAGTACATACAGGCTGTTACAAATTCGAGGCTCACCATTGGGATCTCGGAAACTATAACAGATACGAAGTCGGTTAAATTGGGGCAAAGTTGCATATTTTGGTGCTGAATAATAATCCGTTCTGAAAAATCTTCTACGATTTATAGTTTTTGAAATATTTCCAAAAAACAGGAAAATGTAATTTTCTTTTTTATTTTTTTCTGAAGTTATTATTGCAGGGACAATAACAAAATTAATACATTCTAAAGGCACTTTTTTGAGTTCTTTACGATGATATCGTTAGATTTTACTTAAAACGTTTCGTCTCGTTCTGACCTTCCTCAACTTCATGTTTTCTTATGGGCGCCATATTGGATTTTAATATCATTAAATAGATCTACCTTTTCTGATGTTTTTCCATATATCACACATCCCTGTTTAATAATTTGAAACAGCTGGAAATGCAAGAAATTGTTGAAAATAACACTGCAAAGAGAAACATGGTATGCAGTGAAAACAAAAACCAAAAAAGTTTGATATACCTTCGGCGTTTTATTTCGTTTATCACAAAAGCAGATTTTTGAAAAATTTTTAGATATAAAAATGAATGATGTGAATCCAAGAAAGACGTAAATTTTTAAAACGTATTGTGCTAACAACAATTTAGTAATAGCAAGAGAAATTTACTTCCAATAATGACGATGACGCAGTATTTAATTAGTTTCGTAACTAAATTATACATTTTTATGAGTAAACCAAGAAAGTATCACAAGAAATTATGTCTTTAAAAATCTCTCATTCTTGTAAATTTAAAAATATATTGTGCTAACAACGACTTAGTAATATCAAGAGAAATTTACTTCCAATAATACCTAGAAAGATGCCATCTACACAGAACAATGGTATTAACAATAAATTAGATAGAAACATTGCACTTTATGAATATTTTCATAAAACTCGTAGGACGTATCGAGATCGCCTTAAAGATGATGAGAATGAAGAATTATTAGAAGAGGTAATTAATAGTTATTTATAAAATGTATAAAATATGATGCTACAAGAAAGAATGTTTCCTCGAGTAATAATTACCCCAATTCTGTAACTCATAACAACATTGCTAAGTTAACAATATTGTTAAGTGAGATATTTTGACCAATCAGTACATAGAAATCCGTTGTATCTAAGCCCTGATTGGTCAAAATATCTCACTTAACAATATTGTTAACTTAGCAATATTGTTATGAGTTATAGAATTGGGGTGAATATCTTTTAAGATACGAGTTTTTTAAAGACATACATAATTTAATTTGATATTTTCTTGCTTTAATAATAATAATGTATCATTTAATTACAAATCTAATCAACTACTGTTTTGTAGTTGTCTTTCTGGATATTGTTGGAAGGAAATTTCCCTAGTTATTACTGAATTGTTGTTGTTAAGACCACAATAATTTTTGAAATTTACGTCATTCTTGGATTCATAACATTCATTTTTAGATCCAAAAATTTTACTAAAATTAGCTTTTGTGATATACGAAATAAAACTCCGAAGGTATAACAAACTTTTTAGGTTTTTGTTTTCACTGCAATACCATGTTTTTCATTACAGTGTTATTTTCAACAATTTCTTGTATTTCCAGCTGTTTTAGATTATTAAATGGGGATGTGTGATATATGGAAAAGCATCAGAAAAAATAGATTTATTCAATGGTATTAAAAACCAATGTAGCGCCCATAAGAAAAAATGAAGTTGATGATGGTCAGAACGAGACGAAACGTTTTAAGTAAAATCTAATGATATCGTCGTAAAGAGCTCGAAAAAGTGCCTGTAGAACGTATTAGTTTTATTATGATCCCTGCAAAAATAACTTCAGAAAAAATAAAAAAGAAAATTACGTTTTTTGATTTTTTGGAAATATTTCAAAAACTACAAGTCGTACAAAATTTTTCAGAATGGATTATTGTTCAGCACCAAAATACGCAACTTTGCCCTAATTTAATCGACTTCGTATCTCTTACAGTTTCCGAGATCCCAATGGTGAGCCTCGAATTTGTAACAGCCTGTATTCTTAAAGTAAGTATCATGACCTTCTAAATCAAAAGCGAGTTCTAACTGGCCTGGGCGTTTTGAAAAATTTACATTGAATTTTTGTGCTCGAGAAAACGCCAAAAGTCGACACTTTGGCGCTGGTTATGGGGCACTGACGGCCATGAGTGAAGTGCACTGTCATTACTGTCAATCAAAGTGAGTTTACGCAAAATTAATTAATATTGTAATTACCGTAATACATAATTTATGTGGTATAAACTTTATAGATTCATGCACAAATCATTTGATCTCGTCGGAGTGAAGTACGCTTGCGCAATAAAGAAAGACTGGCACTTTCGTGTTATGAATAATTACAACAAGTTACATAAAAATGTTTCGACTTTTGATAATGTAAAACGTGTTAAAGAGGGCGTTGATAATTACGTACAATGAGAAAAGAAGCTTTATTATACATGTTGTAACTTACCACAGAAATTCTGAGTATATGCAAGTGAGATTTTAATCTAAAACCGTAATAGTTTAATGCTAAATTAAGTTGTCGAAATTGGACATAAATACTCCACCTTATTCCAACGTAAATAATATCCAGTATGCTCAAATTTTTACAACAATAACGTTAATTATTCTTACACGAACTCATCCACCATTCACATGTGACAGAACTGTCAAGATTTTAGGTTAAGAAAGCGCCCTGTAAGCAGTGCTTGGCGGAGCACGCCTGAACTGCACTTTTGCGCAGGCCAGATAGAACTCGCTTTTCATTTAGAAGGCCATGGTAAGTATTATTATTATAGTATTAGCTGGTATTGGCGCTTTTTATTTGAAAATGGCGCTTTAAAGTAGTTCTAGCGCGTTAGTCTCTGAAATATCTGGCAACCCTGGTTATGCAGACGCGGCGTTTGTCTGCCGTCTGTGTGTCAAGTAGGCCCGCTGTGTCAATGTTGCCAAACTTGGTGAAATTTCACCAGATCTGGTGATTTGGTGAAAACTTTTTATTCTTGTACAAAATTTGGTGATTTGTAGATTATTTGATAGAATTTCTGGTACTTTTTTATTTTTTAATAAATTAATAAAAAAGAGTTCTGGCGCCCTCTGGTATCTAGCGGCAAAGCTATCAGTTGCCAATACAGACGCCTGAAATTATGTTTTTCCCCAGAAAAATTGCGTACATAGTAGGGTAGGTCATTTTTGTATGGAAAAAAAACGAATATTGCGCTTTTGATTTTTAATAGCAAAATTATATTGCCTTTACATGAAAACAGTGTAATGCTAGAATTTAAACTAAATAGCACCTCATCTTCAGGTTGCGCTTTGCCTTGGAAATACGAATAACTTGAATATATTCTGGTAGTCATATAACATAAATGTCTCAAGGAAAATAGGGTTTTTAGAATAAAATTATCACTTATTAATAATAAAAAAAAATAATAATACAACAGAAAAATTAATGACAATCATTCAATATTAAATCTTTTTTGCTATCGAATTTAGGCATTGCTGCGAAATTCGAGTTTTAACTTTATCCACCTTCTCTTGCCCTTTTAGTATACAGTTTTGATGATAACTCTGTTATTATTATTATTACAAATACGAACTTTTCATGGCATACTATATGGCCTTTCTTGTATAATTTCAAAAATTCAAACGTAAGGCGCACCCTTTAAATATCAATTCAATTCAAAAATATTTCGTAGGTGTCATAATATCACTAAAAGACAACATAATTTTGCTATTAGGTAAGATTATCTCAAAGTTTGGTTTTTTGACCCACCCTAGTACATAGGTACTTGGTTTTTGTGTGTAAGATTTGTGCGTAGTTTGTGTCTCCGTTTAATTGCTTATTGTCTCAAGTAAATTTTTAGGTTTCATTTAGATTAAAAAAGTGATTTTTTATTGCTTTCTTACTTTGGTCTGAGATTATTTAAACGTTAAATGTCAATAATGTACTATTTAAAGTAGAAAATTAAATATTTGCTTTGTTAATAAATTGTTTTAGAATGTCCAGTGATTCAAGTAATGATGACACAAGCAACATACCTCGCGATACACTACCGATTTCCAAAAAAACTCCCACAAAATCATACGCTCACAAATACAGACGTGACTGGGAGAAAATTCCTGAATATAAATCATGGATTCAGCCCAGCAATCAAGGAATTACTTTCTTTAAATGTTCAGCTTGTGTGAAAGACTACGTAGGAGGAATTGCTGCAGTAAAAAAACATAATGTTTCATTAAAACATATCAAACAAGGTTTTCAAGAAACAAAAGTCAACTGAAAAAATTATAAAATCAACTGAAGAAGCTATTCTAATAGCTTCTTTTATAGTTGAACATAATATTGCCATAACGGCTGTGTATCACTTAGTATCTTTAATTAAGAATTTAAATTTAGATGAAGATGCACTGAAAAACATTTCATGTAACAGAACAAAGTGCACTGCTTTAATTAATAATGCGATAGGTCAAAGTAGTTTTGAAGAACTGGTAGACAAATTACAATTAACAAATTTTCATTGTTAGTAGATGAGTCCACGGATAATAGTGCTGTTAAAATTTGGCAATTGTAGTACGAATTAATGATAATTTTAATATTTCTGATAATTTTCTTGGACTCTTACCAGTAAGTGATGCAACTGCACAAAATTTACTTAAAGTAATAACAATTTTTTTCACAATTCATCGAATTCCTTATAAAACTAATCTAGTTGGATTTGCAGCAGTTGGGGCTAATGCTATGATGGGAATTCATCATTCATTAAAAACTATGTTAGCGGAAGATGTGCCAATACTATTTTTTATGAAATGTATATGTCATTCGCTAGCTTTATGTGCATCATATGCTTGTTCTAAGTTGCCGCCAGAACCAGAAAAATTAGTTCGAGATGTGTTCACTTATATGCAATACAGTTTCAAGAGATTCACCGAGTTCAAAGAATTTCAAACTTTTTTGAATATAAAACCACGTAAACTATTACAGCCTGCTCAAACGCGTTGGCTTTCCCTTAACTAAGTTGTCGTTCGAATTTTAGAGCAATACGAGGCTCTTAAAT
Source organism: Dorcus hopei (assembly GCA_033060865.1). Lineage (NCBI taxonomy): Eukaryota > Metazoa > Arthropoda > Insecta > Coleoptera > Lucanidae > Dorcus > Dorcus hopei. The sequence goes on along the minus strand of CM065426.1, from coordinate 65,183,901 downwards.
TATATTTCCAAGGCCAGCATTTTGACCAGATTCAAGCATCTTCCGCAATTATTAATAATTTGTTGAATCACTCAATTAAATTATATCTAGAATTCCTAGAGTATGTCTTACCCATATCTAGAATTTCAAGCAGAATCTCCTAAAACTCATTTATTGTATGAGCGTATGGAAGTAACATACAAAACTATATTAAGTTGTTACATGAAACCCCATTATGTTATTAATAACGATGTATTGGTAATTTAAAACAGAAACCCTGAGCATTATCAATCTCTCGAAAATATTTATTGTGGTCTAAAAGTAGCAATCGCTTTCCAAACTAATATCCCGAAAAGTCAGGAAAAACATACTTTTTTATTAAAATGTTTAGATTTTTACATTGAAAGTGCTCACCAGATTTACAAACGGTTTACAAATCTAAAAATGGAAAATTTCAGTACAGAACGCTTTATAGATGATATTTATAAAAATAGAGCAATTTGGGATGGATGCATCATCGGAGGAATATAAAAAGAAAGAGGCAAAGAAAAGTCAGCGGGTGCAAGTGTGTATTGTATTTTTTGCCAATTTCGAATCGATGGACGTCAGAGAGAAAGTGAATATTAGTAAGTATCGTGTAAGCAATGAAACGTTTGATATGTATAGACCGTAATTTGGCAAAAATTACAAAATATTCAAATTTGTATAATGTGTTTCCTAATGAAGGAGCATATCAAAGGTATGAATAATACTATAATGACGCTATTATAAAAAATATTCAGTAAATCTAATTTATTCTAAAATTTTTCACAAAAAAATTATTTGTATATGCATTTTTAAATAAAAAGCATGTAAAAACAACCTTATTAACAAACTAAAAATGAAATAAACGCAAAAAAAGAATCTCGATAAGTATATGTTGCTTTTCTGCCTCGTTGCAAAGGACGTTCGTTTTCTGCATCATATTCATATAATCCAGTAATTTCTAACGTTTTCTGGAAGCGAATGCCATCCTTTGCACGAACATAATTATGCAATGCACAGCAGCTTTTATCATAGCCACACAGTTATCATGTTTTAAATTTAGCGGCCTATGAAAAATTCTCCACTTGTTGATAAGAATTCTAAACGCACACTCAACGAATCGTCGAGCTGTAGACAATCGATAATTAAATATCTTTTATGTTCTTGTTAACTGTCTTCTCGGATATGGCCGCATCTGATTAACCGAAATTCCAAAAGCTTCATCTCCGACAAAAACATAAGATAAAGGTGTTGAAGGAACCCACTGGATGAAGATGCCTTTCTGATAATTTCACACAAACTTTACCATCAGGACTAGCACCATCTAATACATACAAAGTCTCCAAGTCCTTCCATTTAGCTACTTTATTGGCAAAATAAATTTCTTTATCCATAAAGTGATTTCTAATACCCTTAATTAAATGAGATACATCAAATAAATGGAAAAACTTTTTGCTCCCTACTTTATACATACAGAGCTAGTCTAAAGTTCCTTCCTCCCCCTATTAATTTTGGAACCAAATAAGATACAAAGTTCAAACAAAAACCAAATCAAAGTAGATTAAAAATACTAATTATTGAGATAAAATTACTTTAGAACATCCGCTAGGTGGCGCTGCGCGCAATATGATCTTTAAAATTTTAAATAGCATGATGGCTTAAGTGAGATGCCATTTTAAAGAAATTTTAATGCTACATCCAATGACGCTGTCAGTTTTTAACAGTCTTCATTTATTTTTGAGTTGATGACAAAAAACTTGTTTTATTAAATATTGGATGTTTTTTATAATATCACTGTTTCTAGTATGCCTATGAAGTAAAACCTATTACTTCAAAACAAAAACATTAAATTGTCAAACTATATCGAAATAAAGATCCATAAACATTAAACAATTCACCCATAATAACATGTTTACAGTTGGTTCTTGTCCGATGAAATTTGTATCACAAAATCTTTTAAGCGGACACTAAATCGCGCACTATACACTTAACGTATCGCAGTCGTTCGACAGCTTCATAACGTTTCGCAGTCGTTCGACAGCTTCTGATGAAGCTGTCGAACGACTGTGAAACGTTAAGTGTATAGTACGCGATTTAGTGTCCGCTTAAAATATTTTGTGATACATAATAACATGTATTTCGTATAATTGAAATGGGGCGACCTTTGGAAGACAGGGTAAATACTATCAGAATTACGAGTATTTATGAATCGCAAAGGAATTTTCATGAAGCAGAACGAAGATTTAATGCTACCTATCCCGATCGGCCAATTTCACGAAGCTATTTGAGACAAATATTAAATAAATTCGAAAGAATAGGCAGAGTAATGAATGCGAAGAAAAGTGGACGACCATCACTTTCAGAAGACACACAAATCAACATTGTTGGTGAAATAATAGTAAATCCTCAACAATCTACATCTCAAGTTGCTACCATTTGCGATGTAAGTCAAAAATCTGTACAGAGAATTTTAAAAAGACAAAAATTTCATCCCTATAAAATACAAATTCTCCACGAACTCACAGAAGATGATTCAGAGCGTAGAATTGAATTTTGTGAGTAGATATCGGAGCGAATAGTATTAACTCCACATTACGTGAGAACAATATGTTTTAGTGACGAATGTACATTTTTCCTTAACGGTCACATAGACAGACAAAACGTGAGATATTGGTGCGATTCAAATCCTAATATCTACAGAGAAGGCCACTCAGTTTCCTCAGAAAATAAATGTCTGGGCAGGTATACTGGGCAATCACATAATTGGACCTTAGTTTTTGCAGGAGAACTTAACTGGGCAAGTGTATCTCGATATGCTGGAAAATACTATCGATCCTATAATTATTGAAATTGTTGAAAATAATCCTGAAGAATTTGGCGATATGGAAATTACCTTGCAACAAGATGGTGCTCCTCCACATTACGAGCCCCATCAACTATAGGTTCGGACATTTTACTTTTTACCTTCTCGTCTCACATAACTTTCCAAGTTTCTTAATAAAATTAAACTACTACATACTATTTGAATTATATATCATATAAGTATGTTACAACGGAAAAAAATATTGAAAAGATAACTACATTTTCTATCAATTTCTACAATATAATTTTACCTGTAATAAATTCTGACTACTATATCTTCGGACACTTTCTATTTATTCAATAAATAATAACATCAAGTACTCATTGATTTAACAAAGTGTATCGATATCACCTATTTGTATTTACAGAACAGGTATAAACGTCAAATTCTTGTTACTTTGTAACTATGGCGCGTGGAAAAGCATTGTCGTTTGAAATTCGTAAAATAATTAGAAATATGCATAAATCTGGACAAAGTGGGAGAAAAATTGCAAAAACTTTGTGTCTGCCAGCTGCCACAGTTGCCGATATTATTAAGAAATATAAAAAAACGGGATCGTTAGATAGCGGAAAGAGTCCAGGACGTCCAGCAACAATTACACAACGTGATATTCGAGCACTGATTAATGTTGTTAAAGAAAATCGAAGAAGAAATTTACGTGATCTAAGTAAATTGTGGTCTGAAAAACTTGGAAAATCAGTGTCAATAGAAACCACCCGAAAATATTTAAGAAAAAACGGTTATAAGTTTTATAAGGTATCTTTTAATACTTTGTCTTAATTATGCTAATGCAGAGACTTGTTTTTCAAAGGCAAAGGAAAAACCATTATTAACGATAAAGCAGAAAAAGAATCGTTTAAAGTGGGCTAAGGAGCGACTATTTTGGATGGAGAAGCAATGGGGAAACATCATTTTCAGTGATGAATCTAGATTTGAAATGTGTGTGGGTGATATGAGGAAACGGGTGATACGAAACAAGAATGAAGCATATCATAGAGATTGCCTCAAAAGAACTGTTAAATTTCCAGCAAGTGTGATGGTATGAATAGCCAAAAATATATACAGATCCTCGAAACAAGTATGCTTTCGTCCATAGAGTTATTATCGACCGGTGAAACATATACGTTTCAACAAGATGCATACCAAGCAATGGCTACAAGACCATAGCATACAGACTTTAGAATGGCCTTCAAGTAGCCCCGATCTTAATCCTATCGAGACGATATGGGGAATAATGAAAAGGAGGTTACGATCGGAACCACAACGTACATTGCCCGAATTACGAGAAAAAATTCAAGAAATTTGGAACTTTATAACCCCAAATAAATGCAAGCAATTAATTGACACCATGCCTGATAGAATAAAGGCTGTAGTAAGAGCAAAGGGCGATGTTACTCAATTTTAATTTTTAATAGTTCAATGTTAATTAGTCATTTTTAGTTGTTTATAATACATATTCTTGCTTATTTCTGGAATTTTATTTTAAACACTAACAAATTATATGACATAAATGCAAAAACCATCTTTTTATACATATATATATTTCGCAAGAAGCCAAGAAATAAGTAAAATCGTAGTGTCCGAACTTATAGTTGACGGGGCTCGTATTATGCACCTGTTCGAGAGTACTTGAATAGGCAGTACCTGGGAAGATGGATTGGACGACGTTAGACTATTTCTTGTGGGGTTACCTTAAAAGTAAGGTCTATGTTACTCAACCACAAAGTCTTTTGGATTTAAGGCAACGAATAATTAATGAATGTGCAGCTATTTCAATTGACGTTTTTTAAAATGTACGTGATGAGTTTTGCAATAGAATGTTTTATTGCCAGGAATTAGAGGGTAGACATATTGAACATCAGTTGTAAATACGTTTATTGATCTTTCATTTCATTTTTTTTTTTGTGTTTTACTTTTGTTATGATTGTTGACAGCCATATTTTCTAGTTAACGGTTTTAAATACGATGATTGTTGTCTTATAAAATTACAATTTAAAAACCAATGCTACAAAATGAAAACTGATAACGTCATTGAATATAGATTTAAAATTGTCAATTTGGTGTTTTCGGTTTGAAGAGACAAGTTTTTATTTGTTTTAGTATTTATAAGCCTACTAGAAACAGTGATTTTATAAAAAATATCCGATATTTAATATAACAAGTTTTTTGTCATTAACTCAAAAATAAATGAAGACTGTTAAAAACTGACAGCGTCATTGGATGTAGCATTAAAATTCCTTTAAGATGGCATCTCACTTAAGCCATCAGGCTATTTAAAATTTTAAAGTTCATAGTGCGCGCAGCGCCACCTAGAGGATGTTCTAAAGTAATTTTATCTCGAGAATTAGTATTTTTTATCTATTTTGATTTGGTTTTTGTTTGAACTTTGTATCTTATTTGGTTCCAAAATTAATAGGGGGGGAAGGAACTTTAGACTAGCACTGTATAATCTTCACCCAGAAATCCACTTTCTTTGCTGAGTTGAGACAGTGCAGCTAGATTAGAGCTCCCTTGGTCACATACTGAAGCTAAAACAATAAATTTAGTTTTTTCATGAATTAAAGTAATCATTTGCTTCAGCAGTCTCTTTAAATGAGATGTTTTGGTACAAGATTTAACAAAATAATAGCAGATTGGTTATTTTCATTGACAATTAATTCCTCTGAGCATGATCAGCAATATATTTTGTTAAACCTTCTCCCACATCTTCCAATCCGTCTGTAGATCTTGAGTAACTGTTAATATTAATGTGTGGTTGCAATGCAACTTCATCAAACATCAATATACAGTATCGATTCATTTCTTTCAAAGTTAATGACATTTCAGATAAATAACGAAAAACCTTTTCATTGATGCCAGTAACAATATCAACATTGGCTAGTGTTCGTTGCAATATTCTTGTTGCTGGCATACAAAATACCTTTTGTAAAAAGCGATAGCATTTTAGCGATGATTTAAATAGTGCCAATGCTACAGCTTTTTCTTCTTTTATCCAGGTATGTTTATTAGTAGAGGCAGCATATTTTAATTGTAACCTAATAAATATTTCTGCAGGTCGAGATAAATTGTTGAGAGCTTTAAAATATTTATCACTTAAAATATTACAGCCTATTTTCTTAGTTAAAAATAATTGTTTCTTAGCCTTCATCCTTTTCTTTAATCTGTAGCACACATTTTTGTAATAATGTCTTTGTTTTTTCAATTGCTGTCCTCTTGGTGTCCATTGATTTCTTCGTTTTAAAGATGACATTGAAGTTGTAGGTGTTCGTGGTCGAGGTTCCTGATCTATAACAGGTACTGCATTACAGGTATTACATGCTTGACAAAACGTGGTCAATAACATATTCATTTGTAAATTTTTATAACATATTTAGAAATAGCTCAAACAAGAAAATACAATTGTACAATTTCATATTTAAAATGTTTTGCATCTTAACTATTTTAATCTATTAAACCTCAAAATCTTAATAAGTTTTCTGAGATGACTGTTAAGTAATTAAGTATAATAAAATTACTCTTATGCTTACATGAAGTAGATGGTTGACTTACAGGTTGGGGTTTAGTCTCACTAACAGGTATTTGCAAATCATCAAGTGTTCTTTGGTCTCTGATATCCATCTCCGTTGTGAACTCTAATTGTTCCTCATTGACTTGAGTAGATATAAATGGTATGGCACCTCTGTTTAATTTTTGTCTTTCAGGTGTTTGAAACTGATTGTTATGAAAATGTTCATTGAAAACTGTATATGATGATCTCACTTGGCTTAATTTAAGATTTTCAAATAAGGAATTTTGTATAAGATCTAGCCACTCTTGCATTTTAGCATAATTCCTTGGAAAACGAAAATATTTAATATGAAGATTTGTACCAAAACAGTTAAAACAGTGTGGCACTGCACATTTTCGATAATGCACTGCTTAATGAGATATTGATTTCTATAAATTACAAAATAACAAATTAATTTACAAGCAAAGTATGGTTACTTCTTACACTTAATTTTGTCTGATTGCATTAATTCTATAAGAAAATGTTTAATAGTTTTCGAACTAATGCATTTTTTTGTTTTCGAGAATTTCGAGTTTCACGCGAACTTTTAAATGATCAAGTAGGTATATGTGGTTGTTTTTTTTTTGTTTAATTGATGCACGAACTGAAACTACTGGAGAATGGGGTAATAAGAAGCAAGTGGGGTAATAAGAAACATACAAAAATCCCACTGGGTTTGCCTTTAAGTTTATGAAGCTGATTTTTTAATATAATGTATATATCATCATAAGCTTTCTACAAAGAAATAATGCACCTGCTAAGTAAAAATGGAAAGGAGCTATTCATTTGTATCTTATTACCCCAGGCAACTGAATCTTGTTACCCCACTTGGGGCAATTAAAAAAGAAAATGAAAATTACAGTTAAGTGGCAAATAGGATAAATTGTACGTAAACGATACAAAATGCTTGTTCGGGTTCTCGCTAGGACAGTCCTAGAACGTCCAGGAGCACGCGTACAACAAAAAAACGTGCGGTTTTTTTTGTTATGCGCATGCTCCTGACGGCTCTGGACCTGTCCTCGCGGGAACGCGAACAAGCCTAGAAATATAATTTCCAAGTAATAATTTTATACTTACCATTACTACACGTGTAATATGCACGTAGACACAAATAAAAAAATAACGCTATTTTCGAACGACACATAATAAGTACAAAATTTATAATTGCCCACATCGCGCATTTTGACAGATTGAGCTGTATTGTACAGTGCTTCCCCACCTGCTTGAAAATACGAACATGTAATACGGTTGTAATACGTAAAATGTTTGTATAGAAGAGCCATCTCGGAACGCATAAATATAACTAAACTTTCATTTTCAAGCTGTCCATAAGCTTGTCATACGCCTGCAGCAAACTTGGACGGTGCAACTCCAAAATAACAAATATGGGATTTGGTCCACTTCAGCTCTGAGCCCCTCATTTCAAGGTCACCTCAGGGTCACATCGAGGTCATTTCAAGGTCATTGCAAGGTCGACTGATTCTGGAACCTCCTCCATGTCAAGGTCATGTTGAGGTCGCGTCAGAAATAGGCCGATTCTGGAAACTCCTCTGACCTTGACCTTGAATTTTTTGGTCAAGGTCGGAGGAGGTTCCAGAATTGACCTATTCCCTCTACTAACAACAAATTAAACTTATAATGACTGTTGAAATGACCAACTGCAACACATGATGCTATCCTCCGTTTCATTGACTGGCGAGTAGGGCTGTGCAAAAATATCGATGTATCGATAATATCGATATATAAATCTATTATAGAATGCCGATAAGTAAAATTAAAATTATCGATATATCGATATATTCGATACATCGTACAGTGGGGCGAGTCTTAAGAAAAAGTGGTTATGAGCAAGAAAATCAACTTGACCAATCAATGAAAAACATATAGCCATTTCATTTGTAAATGTCCAGGCCACTTGAAATCGAAAACAAAATTTAAATAACTTTGTTCGTTTTTGATATATTGAACTTCAAAGTTTAGTTTATTTAGAGTAGCCGCACGGACAATATTTGTACAGGTAACGGTGAAGCTAATATCTAAGTATTTTAAGAAATTTTTCCAAAACTAAATTGCAGATTAAGTAAGGCACTATTACTGCTGTTTAAATAATACAAAAGATCTAGACAAAATATCTTACTTTGACAAAAAAAAAATCGGTTTGCTGGGGACGATTTATTCAATAAAAAGAAACTTTAATTAGAGTTTCAAAAAAACGCCCAACTTCGCCCGGTCTAAAATTTATACTGGATGAAAGGGCATTATTTTGTGCTTCTACCCTCAAAAAACTAATGTCCGCATCCGTCCGCCTTGGAAGCTATTAGCATTTATATATAAGTACTCATTGTTAAGGAGTAATTTTCGAGCGGTTTCATATCATCTAAGACAGATTTCGGTGGTAAAATTTCTACTGCTATTTTAATTATTTCATAAGGAGCATAATTAGCGATTTCTGTATTACTCTTTAGAAAATCACATATGTAATTATTAATTAATAATGTCCTAATAATTATTTGTTCCTATAATAGATTGGATTATGTGCGATTTGTTCGGTATATACTCGTATATACCGTCTGTTTGATTATAAAGGCCCTAAGCTATAACTCATTTATTTTTGCTTAAACACCCAGTAGAGTGTACATATTAAATGAGACGTTGTTTTCTAGAGAATGAAGTAAAACAATATTTTTTTTGGCTACACTGTATAGGAGTCATGACGTCATCGACATTTTTTTTAAATGGCACGATGAAAATTTTTTTGCGAAATACAATAGAACATCCTTTTCTCTTTTCAACCACACAAAATTTTTATATCCTTACATAAGAACATTTTCGAGAAAACTGAAAAAAACTACCTACATAACTTACCATTTAACATTTAACGCACACTAATATTTCTAGCATGCTATGAGTAATTTTACTGAAATTTGTCATACTTTATCTAATTTGGTAAACAATTTCTAAAATACCGGCACTGTCAATCTGACTTATAATTATTTTGAAATGTTATTCATTTCTTACCGCTTCCTTATACCTAAATGTAACCGATTTTGAGATATCTTCAAATTTATTTAAAAATTTGTTTTGGTGACCTTTCATTTAAGACAATGTATTCACGCCAATTTCAAACTTAGAGATTGAAGTGACATGTCGTTTAAAAGTATAATGTTCAGACTTTCAAATCATATCCTAATTATCCCTGAAAAATTCATAGGGTGGTCACAATATGGTGTCGAAGATCATAATGTTTAACTGCCCAAAACTCTATTTTCGTAAATGGAACACCCTGTATATTTTTACGTTATGAGATACAGAATCAAATTCTACATCGATTGGTTTTAGCATTCCCTATGCCTACTTCTTTTAGTTTTCTTGTTATCAATGATTGTTTATTTTATTCTGTTAATTAATGGAATGAATGCACTTATTCGTAGCAAGCTTTGAAAAAAGAAGCAGATATTGAACTCTCACTTTTTAAGAAATAAATAATTGCCAACCATAACATTATTTTGACGTACATCATAGAATAAAGCTATTAGGTAAAACACCTACCGTAAGTTTACCATTTTCATAAACGAGCGTCTTTAAAAATTAAGCATGCTTTGAAAAACAATTTTCTTTGTCAATTAAACGTTTTTATTAAACAACGAAAGCAAAACTTACAATTGGTAAAGTGGTAAAAATAATAATGAATAATTTTATTTATTCTAATAAACAGTTTATTTTACATTCAAGGAGAGTACAATAAAATGGTTACGAGAGCGAGCAGAAAATTTAATGAAAAGTATCCTCAGTTACCGCCAATGACAGAAAAAAAATATAGAAAATTTGAACGTATTTTTTAAGAAGTGGCATCGTCTGACCAAAGAAAACTTCATCTGCTCCTGTAACTGGCAATGAAGCAAATGAAATTTCTGTATTAGCATTCGTGGAAACTTATTTATTTACTTCTACTTATCTGTTAATGGTATAACTCAATGAATATTTTTATTTTGTCGACACTTACTGCGAAAAATTTCGATAATTCTAGCAAAATATGCCGTTTTATAAACAATTATTGATAACAAGGAAACTAAAAGAAATAGGTATAGGGTATGCTAATATCAATCGATATATAATTTGATTCTGTATCTCATGATGTAAAAATATACAGGGTGTTCCATTTACGAAAATTGAGTTTTGGGCAGTTAAACATAATGACTTTCGACACCATATTGTGACCAACCTATGAATTTTTCAAGCATAATTAGGATATGATATGAAAGTCTGAACATTATACTTTTAAACGACATGTCACTTCAATCTTTAAATTTGAAATTGGCGCAAATACATTGTCTTAAATGAAAGGTCACCAATACAATTTTTTAAATAAATTTGAAGATATCTCAAAATCGGTTACATTTAGGTATAGGGAAGCCTCAACATTTTTAATTTATAATAATGTGTAGAATCAGAATTTGTAATAAAAAGTATAGCATTCTATTTAAAATAAGAAAGTTGACGGCGACTTCCGGTATAACCGGAAGTGATATAAAAGTGAAAGTATTTTAATCTGAAAGATCACTTTCCCATAGAGCAGCGTACTAATTTTCAGAATTTTTGTATATTCCCTTCCCCGAAAACTTTTAATAGGCCACTCTATTTGGGAGACCCTGTATATAATAACAAAACTTAAAAAAATCGGAGACAGTAATTTTTATATACAACATACAACAAATAATTTTAAAACGTTGTTGGAACTATAGACTTATTTAAAAATAGAAATATTAATTGTTCGGCATGTTCTCCTGCGATCGAACAACGACAATCATTTATTACATTGCCATCAGCACTGAATATTCATTCACATGAGACGCTGGTGGCTTATAAACATAAGTATTTTTTGCTAATTGTGCCAGTGACGGAAATCTCATATAATTGCGTTTCCAGTGTTTCCACCACTCTAATGAATCCTCTTCGACATCTATATTTGGTAAACTTTTGAATATTTCAATTTCATCTACGATTTTCTCTGAAGCAGATAATTCAGATCTTTTTTCCGTTGTCTCTAATATAGCTGCCAAATAGGGCTGTTCAAAAATATCGATAATATCGATATATAAATCTATTATCGAATGCCGATAAGTAAAATGAAAATTATCGATATATCGATATATTCGATACATCGATAATTTTATCGATATATCGATATTATTATCGATATATTCGATACATCGATAATTTTATCGATATATCGATATTATTATCGATATATCGATTAATCGATAATATCGATATTTGAAAACTATCGTTATTCGATAGTAAAATCTTCTTATCGCACAGCCCTACTGGCGAGTGCCCTCAAAAATACCGTGGGTGTTTCTAATTATTTCACAATGCAATTTTTTAAATCGTCAATATCTTCAACAGGAGTTGTATAAATTAAAGATTTAAGGTGACCCCAGTGAAAAAGGATCCAAAGGATTTAAGTCTGGAGATCGAGGAGACCACTGCTGTGAACCGCCTAGACCTGTCCATCGATTACGATACACCCCGTCCAAATGCTGACGAGCAACTAAACTAAAATGTGCTTCATCGGTGAAGCAGACTTGCGCTAGAAACTGAGTATTTTGTGAGATTTTATCCTGCATCCATCGACACAAAGCCACTCTTTGTAGGATATCGTTTGGCAAAAGCGCTTGTACCCTTTGTGGTATGGATACAATAACTGACTCTGCAGTATCCTCCAAACTGTGGGCGGAAGCAATCATGCTGGTGCTGGTATTAGGATGTTCCTCAATTTCGTTAAGCATGTTAAGCACCTTTTTTGAAACAGCCGGTTTAACTTAGACGTCGTTGAAGTCTGGCAAACGTCGTATGATGCGGGATTACACGGTTGGGGTGTCTCAACGCCCATTGAATATATAGGCCTGCTCAAAGCAGTGGCAGAATACCCCGAGATGCTGAAATAACGCCGCGCCACGCCGTTAATTTATGTAATGTATGTTTATTTATGTAATGCCGAACGTGTAATGCAGAGTCAGAGTTGACCACAAATTTATTATTGTAAAATTAAATATATTCATAAAACTAACTCCACCATGTTAAAATATATACAATGCACGTGTGCAATATGCATGTAATTATGTAAAATCACGAGCACGATATGAACGATGTAGCAGAATTAGCTGAACTATAATAGTTCTAACTACTATTGTCCAGGAGTCACAGCGAGGACTATTGTGATTCTTAAAATGAAAGTAAATTTTTAATAATACTAAAAAATAAGTTCTCTTAATAATTAAATATGAGATGTAATAATAATACACAATTGAAGTAGATTCTTGAGCAATAGAAATTGTACAAATTGAGCATGAGGTGACCATTTTCAGTACGCGTATGCGCGTTTACATACGCGCTAACAGTTGAACTGCGAGACGCTTACTGACCGAGTCCCCCAAAAATCTTGCAGTACCCCGAAATGTCGATGTTCCCCACTATCTAACTTAGGCCTATATGAAGTTGGGTGTCTTAATAAAGGCGTCTAGCTGCCAAGGAATTACCATTGGCAAGGCCATAAACAGAATGCATCGCATATCTCAACACTGCAATTTTCTTTAAGCTACTCAGTACTTAGTATTCAGTACCTTAATACAATAACGTGAAAATGACATGAAATTGTTATTATGTGTGCCCACTGGATATATATAATATAGATAATAGATATAATAATACTTTTAGATATTGTTAGATATTAATATTGAATTATTATTAAATTAAAATTATGAAACTTACAAAATTGACCTTTTACTTAAAATAAGTAAAATGTTTGACTTATGCAAGTAAAACTCTTGAAGTCTCGGTCAAAATTTTATTACGTCAGAATATTTTCGAACCTGGCCAGGTTCTTCCTCAGTGACTACAAAGACTACAGATTAAGAGCCTGAATATTGTTTGCCACGATTACAAAATTAGCTAATTAAATTTTCTTTCACTGTGCTGCGAAGAGGTTTACCAGGCGGGAGGAATGACCGTGCTACCATTAAGCTGTCAAATAATTTATCAAAGAAAATTAATACATCGCAGACAGTAGGGTCTAAATAATATCCTGATGATGGTGATAATTCATTGCTGATAGTTGCTCTGGAGTACATTGTTGCACCAACCGTATGGCTGAAAATTTGTGTTGCCATTTTCACTTTCATTCTTTTAATCTTACTAGTAATAACATGTTTATAGGTTAGTTTATACAGTTGATTGTAGGGTACTTGTTTTTGATCTATAGATGTGGATAATCATATATACGAACAATTTCTTGGCCATTAATTAAATATCCTTGAAACTTGTTGGCCATATTATTACGTGGACAATAGGCTTATGTGTTCTGCAGGAAAGAATTAATTGCTGCTACATTGCAACAATATTCAAACTAATTTCTTGTGATTTTCGTACAACTTCCTTAATTAAACGAACAAGATCGGCTGTTTGTGTGGTTGATTGGGAAAAAATAAAAACAATAGGCTGTTTCCATTTCGTCTTAATACCTTTAATCATAAAGACTAATGCGTGATCAGCAAAGACAGCCTTTCTATTTCTTCCGCCCATATCCACAAGTCCTTCTACAAAATCAAATTTCTTGTTGTATATCACCCCAGGTGTTAAAGAAATTTCATCAAACATTAGCGCGCAAATTTTGTTTACATCTTTCATTTTGTTTACATTTCTTGAAAGATGAGTGAATACCATATTGTTGCGACAATAATTAATTTAGCATAAATAAGGGGCACAGTTCTACAAAACAATACGTTTATTAATAATAGTTAATAGACTTACATGATTACACAATACAACTGAGAGCCGTTCGCTCTAACTTGAATGATAATCTAATAATGCTCTGCACGACATGAGTTCTAACAGTATATATAGGTTTTTTTTTTTTGGATGTTTTAATTCGGAAAGCTATACAGGCTGTTTCAAATTCGACCCTCACCATTGGGATCTCGCTTATTTGAAGAGATAGACGGCAGGTTTAAATTTGGCAAAGTTGCTAAATTTTATGAGCATTAATAATCCGCAGAGAAATAATTTCTATGTTAACTCTTATTCGAAATAATTGAAAAAAATGAAAAATTGTCATTTTCTTATTTTTCCTCTATCTTCTTTATTTGAAGAGATATCAAAAAAATAAAAATACTTTCTTAAGACACTTTTGAATTCTCTACATACTGATCAATACCATTTTAATGTAACACGTTTCGTCAAATTGGTATCATCATCAAGTTCATTTTTTCTTATGGGCGCCATAATGAAATTTGGTCCCAAAAGAATCTACTCTTCCTATAGATTACGGCAATATAGTACATGTTATCAAAATTATTTAAAATAATGTCAGAATTAAGAATATTTGATATAATATAGGAATTGTTGTAGCTAACAGAAGGTAATTTTGTGGTTAACAGAAGATAACTTTGGAGTCAAATTAAAGGCAGTTTCTTTGATGTAGGCACTAGTTTAATAAATATTACCGGCACAGCAATAAGATAAGAGAAACAGAATATGTGTGTTACGTGTGTTTTATTCCTATAACAAAAAAGCAAAAACAGCAAGTGAACTGTAGGTACTTTCGAATCTACTCGGAGAACAAACAGCTTAGAATAATACTTTTACAATTAGACAAAAATATTGAAGAGCAGGAATCATTTACTAGAATACGTACCTACTCTTTACAGTAACAAAAATGTAGAACTAAATTGAAGAAATAATAATGACATAAATAAATAGAGGCTCTCAAAATAAGATATTTACATTAAATGTTCGAACCAATTTCCACTTTAATTTGTACATAATTGCATTAGTTTGCTTAAACTTATTGCAGCTCTTCGAATGTTCAAAATAAAATTCACTTGCTGTTTTCGTGTGTGGCACGAATACAAGGCACGTAACATCACGTTTTTCTTCAATTCTAAATATTATGCTATTGTTATTATGTTAATATTTAGCAACAAGTATGTATTAATATGACAGATTATACTGTTTTTGATTTGAATCCAAACCCATTAATTGCCAATTTTCTTGTCTCAAAAAAATAAATTTTAATTTTGACCTTATTTTAAAGAATTTTGATAACATGTGCTATATTGGCGTAATCAGCAGGAAGAGTAGATTATTTTGCGACCAAATTTCAATATGGCGCCCATAAGAAAAAATGAACTTGATGATGATATCAATTTGACGAAACGTGTTATAGCAAAATGGTATTCATCAGTGTGTAGAGAATTCAAAAGTGTCTTAAGAAAGTACTTTTATTTTTTTGATACCTCTTCAAATAAAGAAGATAGAGGAAAAATAAGAAAATGACAATTTTTGATTTTTTACAATTATTTCGAATAAGAGTTAACATAGAAGTTATTTCTCTGCGGATTATTAATGCTCATAAAATTTAGCAACTTTGCCAAATTTAAACCTACCGTCTATCTCTTCAAATAAGGGAGATCCCAATGGTGAGGGTCGAATTTGAAACAGCCTGTACATTGGGAAATCGTAGATGCATCGCGCTTATTTAGTCACATTAACATCGCCTTTCTATATATTTTTTTAATGTTTTTCCTGGAAGTATGATGAATTGCTTTATGCAGCTATAATCTCGAAGGTCTTGCATTGGCAGCTTTCCCATCCCTTGTTACATTTTCCCCCATCGCAAAAGATAATTTGGGGCAGATTGTTTTTATACCATGTGGGTATCTGTTTTCTTTGCGGTCTCAACAACCTAACGAGTTGAATTTATAGATTATGGCAATGAGAGACAGTTTAAGCCGAGTTCTTAAATTATAAAATAAGTTTGTTTTTATTATACCTGAATCAAAATCCCTGTTTTTTAAAATCAAAAAGCGTGCGAAACAGGGCGATTAAAGCACGCCGTGTTTTAAAGTTGCCTAGCACGTTGACTGCCGTAATAGTCAGAAATATCTTGTCCCTTCTGGCCAAAACTATTTTATCCTTGAATATGACAGCAATGAGATTGTTTTAAGCGTACATGATTATATTTTTCCCAAAAACATATTTTTCACTGTTTTTGAGCTGAGAAGCATCCTTGATTCACGCGGCTGATATAGCTAAAGTTTGCACTAATGGCCGTAAGAATCATATGTCGATTCAATCAGGTCCAGGCCAAAAGTAGTTTACACAGCTTACAGCCGTGTACTATCGGTTGCATAAAAGTTATATTGATCTGAGAAACAAATGTTGGTCTTCCTGGCCATTAACACTCGCAGTGCTTGAGAATCAATTGTTGATACTCATGGCTACTGAGGTGAATTTTCCGTGCATCACGTTGTGCTTCTCACGGCAGCCAACGTGCTAGGGAACAACACATACAATCTCCACGTTAACGATTCAAAATGCGATCCACAGGCAATTTTACAAAATGAATTTAAATTTTAATGTCGTTCTAATTTTCACATTTTAGCGCAGGTATAATAAAAAATATCGGCCATAAGAGCCTTTAAAGCACTTGCGCCGTTAAAAGCGCTCCGCTGCACGTCGCGCTTTTCAACCCGCTGCGCGTGCTTTAAAGGCTTTCTTATGCACTTGTATTATAAGATACTATTTTATACTAATCTCATTCTCACATAACATACACATTTGATTTGTATTGAAATACCATAAATGAACCCGAGTTGGGTTTAATGTTTTCAATAAGCAAACAAAAACTTTTCGTTAAATTTTTGTATAGTTTTGTCTTCATAAAATATATCGACGAACAATCATTTTTAAATTCATTTGTATAACGTTGTCTCTTAATTCATTTGAGGGACAAAATTTGTGCATCAACATCAAAAATTGGTCTAGAGTTATGTCTTCAAAATTATTCTGTTGATTTTCGATGGTCTCAATTTTGTACTTTAAATTAAAATTTTCATTTCGCAATTGCCGAATACGTTATCGCAATTTATGCTTTCTTGGAGAAGCTTAGAAATACGATACTACTGATTCTGTAAATGATGAGTTAGGAACTATTTCAGAAATGTTTCCTAAAAATGAAAATGAATATATTGGGACATTCACAGTAAAGCATTACATTTACAACTTATTTCTCTTCATTTATTTCCATCGTTCTGTGGATGAGTCGGGTGCTGTTCTTACTCGTGAGATTGTATATGAAAAAGAAAAAGCGATATTAATCGAGTTATATGTATACAGGATTATCCACATAAACCGTTCGTTAAAAGTTTTCAAGGTTGCAGTTCACGTAGATATTTGAAGTTTAAGGAGCAAGGGCTTTCCGTAGAGATCTCTTTAAATAAAATAAAATTGTCTTTGTATCACTTCCGGTTGTACGAATTTGAATTCTACATCTAAAAATAAGAAGAATTGCAATACATTTCCCTATACCTAACTTGCACCATTTTTGAAATATTTTGAATAAACCTAAAATTTTGAATTCTGCAACTGAGTTTCAATTTTTTTTTTGCCGTTATTTCTCGAGCAATTCTAATTTTTCCTAAATCATATTAGAGACAAAGCTTCAAGGTTTCTAAAAATACCCTAATCGTTATTTATTAAATCGCAGATTGTACTTAATTTACATGTTAAACATGAAAATGTTCAAATCCAGAAAAGGCGCTTTTTTCAAATAGAACGATTGATATTTTATTACACCGTATTACATAGAATTAAAAACTGCATGGATCTGTATTAACTTTCCCTATACCTGTTTATTACAGTTTTCGAGTTAGGGGCAATTTTATTTTATTGATAGAAATTTTTTGTGAGATATTAAATTTAATAGATAGCCATGGAAATAAAAACACATTTTTTGACATTTAATTTGGTAGGTGAAAATTGTAATGTAATAACCTTTGAATTGCAAAAATGGAAATTCAAAACAATTACTCAAACGATATTCTGAATTTATTTTACATACATGGAGAATGTTCCAAAGTTGTTGACAGAACAGTACATACTTTTAATGAAAGATTTCTGCATTTGCCGCTTATGAATAAAACAAAGTTTAAAAGAATTCATTCAAACTTTCTGCGATTTGGTAAAGTAACATGTAGTAGAAGAAAAGCTAAAACAGTGACAGGGCAGGAAGAAAATCAGGAAATGGTTTTAGCGTACTTTCATGCAAATCCGGAGAGTTCGATACCAGCAGCTTTCCAAGATTTAGGTTTACCATACATGTCAATCTAGAGGATTTCAGCACAACATAAAATGCATCCTTTTTCGTTCATCTCTTTACAAGGTCTGCAAGAAGGGGATGAACGAAAACGAATAGAATTTTGTGAATTTATTTTAACAAAAACTCAAGAAAACACTGATTTTTTATCACAAATTATTTGGACGGACGAAACAAAATTTTCTAGAGATGGATTATTTAATCGAAGAAATAAACATTTTTGGGCACAAGAAAATCCTCATGTAATAAGAGAATCTCATCATCAAAAAAGATTTAGTTTTAATGTGTTTTGTTTAATTTCAAATGGGAAAGTACGTTTCGAAATTTACGACCAAAATTTAAATAGTGAAAAATATTTACAAATATTAAGGGGACTTGAGGCGACATTTTTAGAGGAGGTTCCGGAAGAAATTCGAAGAGAATATTGGTACCAACTGGATGGAGCACCAGGTCACTCTTCCAGGGCTGTGTATAATTTATTAGTGGAAATGTTTGAGGATAGATGGATCGGTAATGGTGGACCTTGGAGGTGGCCTCCCAGATCACCTGACTTAACACCCCTCGATTTTTATTCTGTAGGGGCATATCAAAAACCAGGTTTACGATACACCTGTTAATAATTTGGAAGACCTTCGTATTCGTGTTCAAACTGCTTTAGAACAATTAGATAGGGAAGAAGTCAGAAGAGCTGCCACTTCCAAGGTAAAAGCTAGAGTTCTACGTTGCTTGGGGCAGAATGGACGCCATATGGAACATTTATAAAAACTTTAGTCCTTGTTTAGATCTGTTCCTGTTTATGTGGATAACACTGTATATTTAACTTTACTGACGTTTCGCTAAATGATTATTTGTTCTACTTAGAGAGTTTTGGTGGTGGACATTCTAAGAGCCCTAACAACTAAGTATTCGGACAGACAGTTATTTTAAAAATATCTGTTAATTTTTCTGGTTATAATTATAAAAAAAAATTATTGTATAGATTTATTTGAAGACATATACTTCCTAATTAGTATTTCGTCTATTAATTTTTAAAATGTTTATAATATGTCTAATTAATACAATTAATTTGATTGATTCATAAAATTTGCTGGCAACTAATTGTTCGGACCTTTTTACGCTTTAAAAACAAAAACCAAAAATCGTTATCAACACAAGTTAATTGCTGATTTTTATTAGAAAATAAAAGAAAGATATAAACATGGCGCCATCTCGGTGTCACGGGAAAAATAGAATTAGGTGCGCGTGTGTTCGGTTTTAGGTAGTCGTGCCTGCGCGTGTGTCTTAAAAAGTCAGATGTTAACCAAGCTCTGTATTTTTGTCATTATTTTTGTACACTTTAAATAAATAATTAACAATTTTGATGCTAAGAACAAAATGTTTATGAAAAATATGGCCCATGGCGTACCAAAAAGTGTGTGAAACTATAATTCGATAATATGCTACGGATAAAACCATTAAAAAATGCGAATGAATTAGTTAATATCGAAATGTTACCACCTTGAACTTCACTGCAAGAGCCGCATTTTATGACGGAGCGAACGATTGATTTTGTAAAAACAACACGAATTGATCTTCTACATGAGAAAGTACATGTAAAAACATAGAATATAATACAAAATTATCGAACTTTGTTATGGGATATGATAGAAGTGCAGCAATTAAATTTTTATACAGCGTGATTCAAAAGGATCGCACCATCGCTTTGGTGTAAATACAGACCATTAACAGGAGCACAAATATGTTTTCAGAATTTTTTTGCCATGAATAGTTTTTAAGATATGAATGTTTAAAAATAACGCAAATAGGCAACGCTGCACCTTGTAGATGCACTTACAAATTTGAAATCATAGATCATGGGTACCCTGTTTTTTGTTGACAACTGCATATGCGCTGGTTTGTCAAAACCTTTGGAAATAAAATTTGACATAATAATAAATGTCATTGACGGAAAAACGTTGTTGAAATGCTCGTCGATGTATTACATAAGGGTTTTATATTGCCCAATAATGATGATTGTGCATGTTAAACAGACTGTCAAGAGTGAAGGTACATTCATCCGTCCACAAAATCAGATTTTGAAAATTTGGATTCAAATTGATTTGATCCAGCATCCAATGACAAAAGTTAATACGAAGAGGAAAATCAGCTTCACACAGTGCACTTTTGTATAGTGGAAAGAATTTTTAATATGCGCTGAACAACATTGTAATCTACGTTTAAATTTCGTCCAATATCTCGAATGCTGACGTTAGGATTGTCTTCAACGACTTGTAGAACAGCTTCCTCGACTTGGGAAGTTCTGCCGGAGCGTGGCCTACCTATCACTTCATGGATTACATCCAATCGACCTCTTTCCCTCACAGCTGATCAAGCCGTTGAAAAACATTTTTGTCTGGATGTCTACGTTCACCGTATCGTTCAGCATAAGCTGCTGCAGCCCGTCGAAAGTTTCCTCCACTCTCTCCCAGAAGAAGATACATATCACAGTATTCATTTAAAGTAAATATTTTGAATTTGAATAAATTCTTCAAATCAATTAAAAAATTTGACTTTCAAAATGTGAACGTCATTGATAAATTTTATTTGTCAGGTCACTCTATGGTAACCATAGTAAAACCGAATTTTCGGTGCACCGTTGCCGGCTTGACTTCTAAAATAATGTTAACATTTCCAAAGACTTTTCCTGCTTTATTACTTAATAAATATTATGTTTTATTAGCAAGGATAATTTTACAGGCGTTTATCTACACCTTTCATTAATAAAAACATAAAGTTACATTATCTAATTACTATAAAATCAACATCAGTTTCATAACTTTGAAAGCCTATATCTTCGTAAAAAAATCATCTAGAAAATTTTTATTTACACTTTTGAGAACAAATAAGTGGGTCTAAAAACCACCTAAGTGGTGGTGCGGTCCTTTTGAATCACGGTGTATAGGGGAGACACAATTTGAAACAATATTTCTAATGTACACTGTAATCAATGCCTGAAGGTCTGCGTCTGAAATATTTCAATTTTTTAGACCGCAACGGATGTTTGCTACACAACGCTGTGCGGTAACCTACTTTCTTCTTGGGGTTTAATGTGTTTTATTACTTCTTATATCAACTTAGAGCGTGCTCGTAGATCATTTTTATTCAACACAACACATGGACGTTTTTATTCAGGACAACAGTATGAAATATAAATTCAAAAATAATAAAATAGCATTTGTATAAAAAAGTAAAATAGATATAAATGTATGTTAACAATATTACCGGCTCACTCCTCCTCACTGAGAACCCCCTAGGATCACCTAAGGACACCCTAAACGGGTTGACTCCCTGCTAGAGGATGACGTGTCCTAACTCGATGTATATCAGTTAGGCGGCTTTCACACCAAAGTTGCATGCTATGTGCTACTTGCATCCTGAATGCACACTGCATGCCATTAATTTTATAACCTATGTAAACAATTGATAATATTCACACCGGTGTAGCATAGCATTCATGCGACCTGCCACTTACGACGTGCAGCTTAGCTCATAGGACAAATTCTATATGTTGCTACGCTACTTCTCAGGGTTCGTACTGAGACAGCGGTTTCGTCTTAAATTAAAACATTGTCAAGCTAAACGAGGGTTCTTGACAACATGCTGACACCAAACCATCAGGAACTACAATGTTGTGGTTCTTGATGCTTTTTCATCATTTCATACACGTGCTACAAATAGTATGGAGGTCTTTAACAATCACACCTTCTTTTTCTTTTTCTCTTCCTAACAACCACCGCTGCAATTAACGCCATAGCTTCATCTTCAGATGACATCTTGATCATAATAACTCGCAAGATACTGCCGATTCGCGAATCGCATAGTCTTGCTATGCTACATACAGTTTTACTTTCAGTCTTACTTTAAAATTTAAAAAGTAAACTCAATTCTAAATAAATAAACAATAGAAAAATACAGTTTAATTTCCGTCTTACTTTAAATCCCACTCCTCTTTATTTAAACAACTTAAAAATGCCTTTTTTTAATCTTACATGTTTAATGCTGCATCTTCTATCATTCATAATATGTCCCACCTTCGAAAACAAGCGGCGGGTACTGAAGACGCTATATTTTGTAGGTATTGCAGTGCCACTTCATGCAGATGAGGATATGTTAGTTTTAATGTTTGCCACATGTAAAGCGGATCTTCTTTTAAATCACTGACTGGGCAACTTAAAAAGTGTCAGTTCCTTACTGATTACGGAATCTAAATCATCTTTTTCTTCTAGGGTTGTTCTTGCAGCAAAGTCAACCACTAATGATTTATGATAATTCCAAATGTCAAGATTGTTGTTACAATCTCGATTAATGTTTCCTTCTATTTCCAAATGGATATCATTTTAGACTCGATTTGACATTCTGGATGAAAAACAGCGGTCCCAACGGTTAGATAATCCTTGAAATGATTTTTTTTAAATCTAGGATCAATTAACGTTCCTATTGCGTATTTTTCAATTTTCTCAATTTTTCCAAATCTGGTTCGTATTTGTTTGAGTACTTGTTCCTTGAAAAGTGCCACCTGTTCATATATGGGAACAATATTAACAATTGTTTCTTCTAAACGTCTTATCAATGGTATAATTTTGCTAACAGTTGGATATTTTTCTCCACAAAGCTCTCTTGTAACATTTCAAGAGGTTTGAGTAAATGTGTTAATTCTCTTAAAATTGACATTTCATTAGCATTTATCATATCTCGAGCGACATGGAACTTTATACGATGGTAATATTGTTTGTAGCAAATATTTAAAGCCTTCATTTTCAACAGTTGATAATGGTAAATTATACAGGCCTACATATGAAAATTTTTTGAACATTGTTTTCGTTTGGATAGCTGTTCTTACCTAATTTACATGCTCTGAATTCAGTAGTATTCACAGATTTTCGCTATCACATCAGGTTTTTCCACAAAATTAAAAAAATGTTTATATGTATTTTCGAGAAAAAAATCAATAATTTATCTAAAAAAAAACTGTTATTTTCAAAATTACTACCGAAATATCCATTTTAATTAAGTCCTTTGGATATGATGAAACGTTTTCCTGCGCTTTAGGGTACTTTTTTTATGGGTTGCGTTTGGAATATCACGTTTTACTGACCAGCAGTAGTTGGCTATGATATTTACATTCCATCGGCCTT
Source organism: Dorcus hopei (assembly GCA_033060865.1). NCBI lineage: Eukaryota > Metazoa > Arthropoda > Insecta > Coleoptera > Lucanidae > Dorcus > Dorcus hopei. The sequence continues at coordinate 65,160,160 of CM065426.1, read as the reverse complement.
GGTATCGCTTTTCTATCTCTTTCATGTCCTATGAAGGCGTTCTCCCTGTTCTTCGCTGAAATCACGAATTTTCAGGGAAGAAATAGATGTGAACGGAGTTTGATGCTCATACAGCAACCCAGTTTTTTGAATTTTTTTAAATAACGTTACGATCATGTTTTTATGGTCTGTATGCTTGTGTTTGATATTAGTTACAAAGTTCCACTACTGGGGGTGGACTCTGCAATTAATATCCATCTCTATTTAGTAAGTAAGTAAATATTTATTTGCAACACCAGGGTTACAAAAAGTCAAACAAAACAAATATCAATTTGTACAAATTAAATTAAAAGACAAAGTTAAAAAACCAAAACTTAAGATGGAAATTATTTAATTAAAACACTTACACTTTGTTATTCCACTAATTTTATTGAGCTGTGACTAGTTTCGACATAACATTGTCATTTTCAAACTAAACTTGACCTGATATATCCGCCTTTCCTCGCCATCTGTACTATTTATGACTTACCCTTAATATTTAAGCAAAAGTGAACGTAAATTATAGTTAGTTTGAAAATGACAATATTATGTCGAAACTAGTCACAGCTCAATAAAATTAGTGGAATAACAAAGTATAAGTGTTTTAATTAAATAATTTCCATCATGTTACACTTCCACAAAGTAACGGCCGCCAGTATTAATTTCCCAAAACTTAAGAGACAAAAGAAAATATCAGTTGATATAAAAGGTACGATACAAACATGAGATGTATGCTATAGTGTGTTACAATTTAGATTTTGAAGTCCAAGAATTCCTGAACACTATAGAAAGCATTCTCCAGGAGGAAATTGTTGGCCCATTTCTTGAATTGGGAGGAGTTCTTTGCCTTGATTTCAGCTTTAACGTGGTTGAAGAGTTTCATGCATAGGTGATTTGTACTCATTTGTGCCCGTTTGACTCTGTGGTATGGGATGCTGTACATGTTTTGCTGCCTTGTGTCATAGTAGTGGAATTCTTTATTCAACTTGAATTTCTCTGGATCATGGTGGATGTAATTGAGACAGGTAAGTATAAATGTTGATGGAATGGTGAGTATACGATGTTGCTTGAAGAGTTCCTTGCAACTTGTTTGCGGGGGAGCTCCGGACAAGATACTGACCGCTTCTTTTTGTTGTAGGAAGATTTTTCTTGCCTCTCCGGAGTATCCCCATATTAGGATGCCATAGGTTACACGAGAATGGAAATTTGCAAAATACGCCATTTTAGTCGCCTGGTAAGTAGTACTAAATTTTAATCTCCGCATTGTGTATATGGCCGTTGCTAGTTGTTTTTGCAATTTAGATATGTGAGTCTGCCAAGTCAGCGTACTATCGAAATATAGCCCTAAAAACTTGATGTCTTTTTATCATACTGGTTTTGCGTGGTTAGTACAAGTTGCTGGGTTTTCCTCTGATTTAGCTGTAGTGCATTGCTGTTAAACCACTCCGTAGCCTCCGATATAGCTCTATCTAATTTACATTGCAGTTCCATTCTTGTATTGGCCGTTACTAGGATTGATGTATCGTCGGCGAATAGACAAATTTTTTGTGCAGGTATGTTACGTAGTAAATCATTTATGTAGATTAAGAATAGTACGGGTCCTAATATCGATCCTTGTGGTACAACTTGGTTAATAATTTTAGTTGTTGAAGTTTCACTATTCCAATAAACTGCTTGTTGCCTCTCCTCTAGGTAGCTTCTCAGAACATCGTGCATTTTCCCCTTATTCCGTAGAAATTTAACTTCCGCAGCAGTACCCGATGATCCACGCAGTCAAAAGCTTTACTGAGATCACAGCATGCAATCTCAATTTCTTCGCCGTTGTCAAACGCCGTTGCTATTAATTCCAGAACATCAGTCATTGCAGTCACTCGATTTCCCCTTACGATACCCGTGTTGTGAATCATTAAATAGGTTGTTTCTTTCAAAATAGTTTACTAACCTTTCTTTTATGACCGATTCGAAAACTTTTGATACTGCTGGCAGAATTGAAATGGGTCGGTAATTTTCCATGTTGTCTTGATCACCTCTTTTGTAAATTGGTATAACAGGCCGTATATGTCCATGGTTCTTTTAGTTTTTGGATGTTGTACGATTTCTTTTATTTCTTCCTCATCTGTTGATCTGATGAATAAAGCGTTTAAACTTTGTCTTCGAATCTGGTTTAGATAGTGCTCTGGCTCTTGCACTGGGATTCGGAGATTACTGGTTATTTTTTTACCAATTTCAATGAAATAATCATTAAATTCGGAAACAGTAATTTTATCACTTTTACGGAGATTTTTCTCAGTTGGTCTTGTGTCCATATGGATTACGTTCCACACCGCTTTATTTATATATATTCTGTGTAGTAATTTTTTTTTACTATGTGACAACCTACTTCTGTAATCCATCTTGAGATTTTTATAGATTTGTTCACTCTCAGCACTTTTTGTTACCTCCATTATTACTGCAAGAGCATCCAAAGTGTTTTTCATTTGATTCAGTCCATTATCATTCTGCCATAATGTGTTCTTCTTATTTTTGTGTGATGTTTTCCTTTCTGTTTCAGGTATTGCAAAATTAAGAATGTCTTGAAGATTGTTATGGAAATGCGTGTATAACTATCGACTGTTAGCTATTTTGAGGACTTCATTCCAATTTTTCGTTCTCACAGCGTTTAAGAAAAGGTGAGTATTTTCTTCGTTTATATACCTTATTTTTTCTTTTAGTAATTTTTTCTGTAGCTGAGCCTCCTTCCAAAGAAACAGTTGTCCCTTATGGTCCGACTTGTGTAGATTCACAGTTTGTGTTTCATATTGTAATACGGGAAAATTTGTAAACACGTTATCAATACATGTAGCTGTTGTATTTGTTATTCTGGATGGCTCGTTGAAGGCTGGATTCAGTCCAAATGAACCGAAAATGTTTAGTAAATTCTTCGCTTCGTTAGAGAAAGAAAGAAAATCTCCTGCTACTATAACATAATATTTGTTATATTCTGAGAATATTTTTGATAGTACTTGTTTGAATTTGTCTAAGAAAACGTTTAGGTCTCCTGATGGTGACCTGTATACGGTAATAACAATTAGACTTTTACGTTTAATAGGTATTCCTGTAATCTCATTATCTTTTTCTTCAGACATTGATTTTATATCACTTATTTCCGATACTGCAAGGCTATTTGTAGAAAATTTTAATACTCCGTCATGACAATACCCCTCTCTGCAGAAAACTAAAGCTATGTTATAATAAAATATATTTATACAACGGATAGCGTTTTCTCGCATCCAGTGTTCCGTGATACATATAATATCGGTATTTGCCTTACTAAGGTGGTAATTGAGGTTGTCTATTTTGTTTTGTAGTGATTTTATATTTATGTTTAATATAGAAATTTGCATCTCTCTGGAAGTCGCTTTTGGTGGAGCATTTTTGTTCTTCTGTGATTGTCAATCATAATCATAATTAACTTTTCTTAGCTGTATAGAGCGAATGCGTTAATAACACGGACATTTGAAGTCAAACGCGGCGTGATTTGTGTCGACATCTAGATTTAATTTAGTTTTGGCATTTAAACGATTTATGCATGTTAAATCTTTTTTCTGGCAATTTTTTCCAACATGATTTCCCCCGCATTTGGGACATATAGTATCATTTTTACACTCATTTGCCTTATGGCCATACGCATAACATTTGAAACATCTTATTATACATATATGCAGATTCTTCTATATTACAGCGGGATCACCCTATTCTTAAAATTTTTTCATCTTTCACCTGCTCAAAAGATTTACCATCCAGTTCTAGTGTCACATTCATTTTATTTCTGTATACTTTTGTTTTATGTTTGATTTCAATAAAGAAACCTTCTCTTTTATTGTGTAGCTCATTTTTGGAAATAATTTTCTCTGTTAAATCACCTTCTGCATTATCTTTATGTACATATACCAAAGACTGTTATCTGGGGGTTTATCCTTTTTGAAATTTTTACGTTGAAATCCAATCCCATTTTTTCGCTTATCATAGTCCTAACTTTGTCGACGTCTTTTTTGTTTTCGCAATTTATTTTTACTGCGCCAGTCTTCGTTTGTCTACCAAGAGACATTTTCGAATTTAACTCTGTTGGATTTACTCTATTTTTGAGAGCTGTTTTAATCTCTTCCTTTTCCTTCTTATCGCTGTCGACCACAATAACGTATTCTGCATTTCTTTTTTCTGCTGATCTGGATTCATTTGAATCTTTTAAAATGTTGGCATAGGACTTTTCATTTGGCTTTGATATTACTGAGGATATACATTCTTTCAGCATAGCTACCTCTTCTCTTAATTCTTTATTTTCCTGACTCAGCTGTACCATCCTGTTTTCCAATATCTTATAGTGGTTGGTAATAGTTTTAAACATTTGAGTTATGGTTTCGAGACCAGTATCTAGGTTAGAGGAAATTATGTTTGACTTGCTAACAGTAGCTTTGTCTATTTTAGCATCTAGTGATTCGCTTTCTTTGATAATATTTTGTTCTTTAACATCTGTCTCTTTTTCTATAGTAGATGCACTTCCCTTTCTAATCGGCTCACATTTAGCACATCTCCATGTGGTTTTTTTCATATGGATGCCCCGCCTGTTCGAGACTCCTCCGCAGCTGCTGTGACAATACTGTTTGCAACCATTGCATTGTAATATATTTCTTGTTTCAGTGTACATCCGAGTTGCTTGACATATTTGGTAAGTTATAAATATTTCATTTACATATTTTACTTGTTAGTTAAGCAAAATAATATTAGTTTCTTCTTATAGGTAAGTGTCTGATTTTAAATGTTCTTAAATAAACATGCACATCAACTAGTTTCTTACGTTGATCGCCGCAGAGGAACGAACTCGACCCGCACGCGCTCGTAAACGATACCGATGAAAGCGAACCCTTATTTACTCGTCTCTTAAGGATCGCACTTTTCGTCACCTAATTAAAATACTTCAATTGACAATTATTGCGATCAAAAGGTTGTTCACTTATTTTATAATTTGAGTATACGTGCACAGTGTATTAAAAAATGGAGTTAGCGGCAAATAGCGATTGATACTGATACTGTGATACGATAAAAATAATGACGGATTCGTAATCAGCGTCTCCTAATTAGTAAAGATCACCGACTATATTCAAAACAATGAAAATCATGTCGGCCTGTGTTATCTTTACACAGCATGAACAGAATTGCATTACTAATTTGTACTTCTTTCTGCCCGCCTTAAAATCAGTGATATTTTCAAAACTTATCAATGAATGAAGTTTTGTACTTTTTTAGCTGATTTTCATTAATTGATACTACATCATGCTCAGGTACATTCAAGTCAAGCGTTATTGTAGAAGCTCTACTTAAACTCATGTGTTCCTTTGCTGAAGGACCTGCCTGTTGAATGCGTTCTAAATTTTCATTATCCTCTTCATTGTTTGCTTTTGAAGTAGTGGATGCTTCAAGAGTGGATTCATTTACTTCATCATTGGTGTGGATATGGTTTTTGTGAACCCTTTCCAAGTTTTAACTTTCTTCGAACATAACTTGCAAATTGCGAAGCCTTCTTCTCTTTTTTCAAAATATTTCCACACAGTACTTCGTTTAGGGGCCATGTCACTACAAGGCATAACTTAATTTATATCAATCTAATTCTAAAAATAAAAACTTACAGCTTTTTAGATTAAGTACTACACACGATTATTTTAGAATTATACACTGCCTGACAAATAATTACAGAAGGTAGTAATTACACCAGATTTTATTTACTTTGTATTCGCAGCCTTGGTTCGATAGATTGTCTTAAGCACGGAAGAGGAAAGCCGAGATGAAAATAAATGAACTCGAAACACACTGTGACGTCAGTGACACACAATCTATACCAATGTCAATGTTACCCCCTGAGTGGTGAAAATTCCACCACACCTCCATTCGCACAAATAAACATTTATTTACCTAAATAAATACATTTAGATAAATGAATATTTATTTGTAAGAAAGGTGTTTATGCATTTTATTGAAAATCAATGATTAAAGCAATTTTTAATCTTTTAGCGGACAGTAAAAATTCGCAGGATCGCTCAGCGTTTAACTACCGGTTGAAAGCTTCGTCAGGAGGAATTCAACAAGGAAAATAACATAATATGACAAACAAAAGAAAAGAGATTTTTATCGAGAAAATAGTATATTTAATTACTTACGTTTCTTTCTGAAGAGAATGTCGCTTAAAAAATTATCAGTAATTATAAAGTGCGTTCAATAAAATCCATTATCGAAACAGCTTGGAACTTGCTTTTATTTTATACCGGCACACAATGTGACGAAGTAATGTAAAATCTTGGACATTTCGGGAAAAATAAAAAATACTTAATACCATAATAATGTAGTTAAAGGTTTAGAGAAATAAAAACAATATTTAGTTAGTTTTTATATCGGGTCTTATTAGCGTAATCAAGGGATTAATTCAGACGAAGTTTAAAACAGTGTTACTATATGGTTAACTAATGTTCAAAATTTTTCTCTAATAAAAATTATCGCGGTAAGTTAATTATTTGAATTTGGTTTTATTTTGATCAAAATAAAATGGGCTTCACAATGAAACCATTTTTAAATTTTGTTATGCTTGTACATTTAGTTGTGCCAGCCCATACTTTACATTATTTAGTACACTAAATATTTTTTTATTTATTTACATTAAAATTTTTTGCCTAAACGAAAAACAGCTGAATTTTGAAATTTTTGCGATTTTACGTATGTGGTCGTGATTGACGACTACAAGCGTAGATATTATTTCATAGTCACAATTTATGATAATATAAATATAATTATGATAATATAAAAATGTTAAAATAACGCTTATAATCACTCAATAGTTTCTTATATCTTTATGGATGTAATTGAATTCTATTTTTGTAACATTTTGTTTTCTGTAATTTCTGTTGTTGCTTTAAAATCATAATTCGTTCTTTTATGTTTATATTATTTTCATTATGGTTTCAGTTAATATTTTGAAAGTTTACTAACTACAATTTTATTTGTCACAATTGAAAAGTTGAGTATAAAAACTGTTTCGTAAATTGTTCAGAAAGTGTGTAAGCCTTATTTTTATATTGAAATAAATATTCCATTTTCTTTCGGCCATATAATAAAACAATTGTTAAAGCTAGTGTATCTGTTTACAGAAAAGTCTAACATTTTTATCGAAAAATAGTAGTTGTTAGATACTATGTAGAAGTTAGCAGACTCAATTTTGCAAAAAACAGCCACACAGCCATTCAATTACTGCAACCTCTTCTTAACTGAGAAAAGTTTGGCGAAATTTTATCAGTCGGCAGATATTTTTTTTATTTGAACTTCAATTTCGATCATAAATAAAGTTTTGTCAACGGGAGAAAAGTTTTGAAGCCCTATTCAACTACCCCTTTACCTACGCCTATGGTTTCTGTTATTCCGGTTTTATGAGAATACTGAATCTCTAAGTATTAATAAACGATGTCGTAAATTTGAACGATATTAATTTAACAGTAATAAAAATATTTCCAGTGCCAAAAAGAAAACCCTATTCAAGCATCCCTTTACCTACGCCTATGGTTTCAATTATTCCAGTTTTATGAGAATACTGAATCTCTAAGTATTAATATAATCGATGTCGTAAATTTGAACGATATTAATTTAATAGTAATAAAAATATTTCCAGTGCCAGAAAGAAAACCCTATTCAACCATCCCTTACCTACGCGTATGGTTTCAGTTATTCCGGTTTTAACAAAATATTAAATCTCTAAGTATTAACAAACGATATAGTAAATTTGGACGATATTCACTTAATAATAATAAAAATATTTCCAGTGCCGAAAAAACCCTATTACCGTCACACTGTGCGTCATGTCGTAGCTTAGTACGTATATTGAATAACTGCGAACTGTCAACGGTGTTTACTGTCAAAGGTTTTGTTTACATTTTCGAGGTATTCTATTCCGTTATTTGTGTTGTTGCTTTAATTCCATTAAAAAAACAGTTCTTTTGGGAACTAAACTGCCAAGAAATGTTTACTACTGAACATAGAGTGTTTATGTTAGTCGTATTTTCGAAATGGACGTAAAATCGACGGCAATTGGGTATACTCTAGATCAATGGTAAGTCATAGCGCATCGTAGCGTACATTAAAATTGCAATCCTGTAAATAGATAGCGTCCGCCCGCTACTGTACGCTAAGTACAGTTATCGTAGCGTCAAAATTAGATTCCCTCTAAAGATATAAAAAATTTATCTACACCTATTTCTTTAGCTTTAAAAGTTTCTTAGTTGACAAATATAAAATGTTCAGTGATTAATTTTTAATATTTACTTAAAACCGAAACATCAGATAAAATTTAACAAGTCTTGTCAAGCAAAAGGACGATCTACGAGTATGTAAAATAGGGTTTACGGATAAATAAAAGATGGTTTTATATTTTATGTTCGGGTGCGCTTTTACTTCAACATGTGCAGCACAGGCAGGTCACAGTTTATGGTTTCGTTTTCGGTGATTTAAATAATTTCTGTACATTTGCAAATTGTTGATCATCGAGATAAGACGTCCGAATATTTATTCAAGCAACTACGTCGGATATTAAAAAAAGAGCGTTCCGCGCGAGGCAAGAACATCAGGAAATAATTTTGGAAGCTTGTGAAAAAATCCTTCATTATTAATAACTATGGACTTTCGTGGTCCAAATGCAAGGCAGAAATATAACGAAGAATGGGCGTAACTTTCAATTAAATTAAATTCTCTTGGATTTAGCGAAAAATGTGTAGACAAATGGAAACGCGTAAGTATTTTTCTGCTCATTAGTAGTTAATATCTAATTCAATTTTTGACAATTACCAAAATATAAATTGCAGGTTCTATCAGACTGGCTTATAAAATATTCGCAAATAAAGAAGAACCGCACTGTAACTGAAGGTGGACCAAACTTTGGTGTAGATTTAACAAATTTAGAAGAAAGATTGCTTGCTTTAAAATACTATTCATCTGTTGAAGGTGATAATGTCACCAAGGAAGCAGGATTGGCTAATTTTAAAAAAAGTAACAGCAGTAGTAACTCAAGTGATACGGAACTTGCTGGAACCAGTGCAACTGTAGTCAATGAAATTGGCTTAACACACAAAAGGTACACTAAAAGTAGTAACAGTACTGAAAATGCTGGTACTAGTTTCACTGAAGTGCCAAATTCAGCAATACGTCTCAACAGCGATGACGATGATGATGGCGAAGTTACATTCGAAAGTGTAGTGTCTCACAAGAGGCTTCCTACAATTCAGTTGCAGCAATAACAAAAAGGCAACGTTTTTCCAGTACACCAACCAAATCTTCGTTAACTAAGGCAGGTAATTTGGACAAAATACATGAAGAAACATTGAATGTACTAAATACAATTAATAATAATATAAATTCTGTAAATGACACATTAGTAAGAATGGTGGGTGTATTGGAAAAATTAGTAACTCTCATTAGTAAATAATATCAATAACAAAATTACTCTATATTTTGTAATTTTTGTTATGCGAGTTATAAGACAAATTAATAAACAGAAATAAATTAAATACATTTTCATCGAAAATAATTATTTATTAAATTGATTCTATTATTTACACCTTCATTATAAATGTTGCCATTTTCCAAATTCCCATAATTTTCTTCTGATGGAAATTAAATAATTTCCATCATGTTACACTTCCACAAAGTAACGGCCGCCAGTATTAATTTTCTTCTGGTTCTCTTTCAAACACTGGGACTCGCATTAATAGCCAGGATTTTTAGGTTGTAATCAGCAATCTGAAAATAATACATATAATTTAATATTTTATATAATATACAATAGTATTAGCAAAGAGGTATATTAAACTTACTATTTGCACGTTCTTTGAGTGATAACCTTTGCGGTTTAAATAATTATGTTCTTCCCGGACCGGCTTCAACATGTGTGCAATCAATTGCGCCAATGGCACCTGGAAATCCTGTTTTTTCCATGAAAATTTGTTTTACTTGTCTTTTCTGCTGCACAGAAATAGGAAATTTTATCCAATCATCACATAAGTGAGTGACTAGACATGCACTCACTTCCGATGTAGCTCTCCCAACAGACTGCTGGCTCATGGTAGTTAAGAAACCTTATCCAGTTGTACGTTGATATGAGCCCGTTGCATAAAACTGGAGTGCAGCAAATATTCTTACAGCAGGTGGAATTGCTGTTGTCCGTTGAGGGCCATGCATATATGGTGTCAATGTGACAATTAAATAATGTACAAGTTCTTTATGTAACAAGTGTAACAAGTAACAAATTTCGTGCATGCTGATTTTCTTCCTCAACTTGCTGGTATATTGCCATCTGAACGGGAAGCATTCTACAAATATATATACATATATTTACTCGAACAAGAATTATATGTAAGAACTTACCTGCAAGTTTATATAAATTTCACCAGCAAATAATTAAAACTAATAACAAACACATTATAACCAATAATTCTCAAATGTCAAACACTAGGGATATTTTCATTGACGATGTTTTTAGTTTACACAGTACCGTACGCGCTAGTTTACGAAAACCTCCGAAGTAGTAAGCGGGCGAATTATAGGATCGCAGAAACGCTACGATGAGTTTCGCTAGAAAGTTAGCGTATGGTTAGCGTAGCGCACCGCTAAAGTTACAAGATCCCACCACAGATTGTTTAGAAGAGTTCAGAGCTGAATTTACGGAGTTGATTATTGACTACAACCATTTTAATGCTACGCTGGATCGGCGTGTTACGCTATTTCGTGAACCTGGAGGTGTCTTAAAAAAGAAAGGTTCTGGTCGCCCTCTTAAACGAAGCCAACAGGTAATCGATGATGGACGAGAAATCATGCAAAATAACCCAAAAACAACTGTTCGACAATTAGCCCAACAAATGGAAGTTTCAGTTGGAACGTCTCATGCAATATTAAGAAAGGATTTACATTTATATCCTTATCGACTAACAGCAGTTCACGAATTGAAAGACATTGATATACCGCAGAGGTTAGAATTTTGTCAATGGTTTTTAAACACTTTAAATAATAATAATAATAATAATAATTGTTTATTGTCAACTTGTCAATGGGACATGGACATTGTCAGTTCGTTAAACAGCATAGGATGAAGATTAAGATATACAGAAAATAAGTTGTACACACTAAAATAAATATTAGGACACGATACACAAGTAAATTAGAGATAGTTGTCAGCTATATTTATGCGTAATGTACTCATCAAAACTATAGAAACAGTGTTGTAATAAATACGATTTTAGTTTCTTTACGAAGCACTTACTATTTTCAATACGCTTCAATTCGGCGGGTAACGCGTTATATGCTTTTATCATTCTATATATTGGACCTCGTTCGTATCGAGATGAATAATGTTTTGGTGTAACTAAATTATTCCCATATCTCGTGGTCATGGCAGTCGACACGTCGCAATTTGTTTTAAAAAGCTCGGAGTTGTAAAGTTCACCATGCTGTCTGTGAAAGAGTAACAATTTGTAAATGTATACGCAAGGAAGTGAAAGGATATCTAGACGTCTAAAGTGATCTCTGCACGATGCTCGTGATGGAAGTTTAAGTATACAGCGAATTATTTGCTTTTGCTGGGTAAAGATTCTATGCATATGGGTAGATGATCCCCAAAATAGTATGCCGTAGGATAAGTGACAATATATGTATGCATGATAAAAGATTTTCATAACATTGAGGCTAACTTCATTCCTCAGTTGATAAATTGCATAGGCCGCTTTTCCCAGCTTAGCACATATGTTTTTGGCTTGCTCTTCCCATTTTAGTTCAGGATCCATAATTACACCCAGAAACTTCACTAATTTACTTTCCACAATAGGGGCTTCATTCACTGTAATGTTGACAAATTCTCCATATGGAATTTTACTGCGGTAATTTATGAAAGTGGTTTTTTGTCCGTTTAGATGTAAAGAATTTATCTCACACCAATCGATCATATTTTTAATAACGACAATACTCTACGGATGACTTTCTTTACTGATGAATCGTGGTTCTACTTGTCTGGATATGTAAATTCGCAGAATATGAGATCTTGGAATTCAGATAATCCTCATATGTTTGTTGAATGTCCATTGCATCCTGAAAAAATTGGTTTATGGGCAGCTATAAGCGGCAGACGATTAATTGGACCAATTTTCTTTGAAGGTGTTTATAAATAAATAAATCATCAAAATAATCTTAAAACTTATATTCGCATGTTAAAATAAAATACCGAAATGAAATTGTAAGTGAATTTTTGGAGAACGTTCACGATGATGAATTAGAAGGGGGTTACTTTCAACAAGATGGTGCAACACTCCACTGTACAGCAGAAACATTGGCCATACTTCACGAGTGTTATGATGACCGAATTATAAAGCCCAATTGACACATACAAGAAAACTTGTAAAGTTACCTTGAAAGTTTTCTAGAAAAGTCCGTTTACACTAGCAAGTTTTTTTACTTCCACTTTATTTTTAATAAAAGCGCCATAAGTATGTTAAGGTGTACCAACTTTTTATACCATTTAATATGCATTTAATTTATTCCAAAGTCGAAAGTCGAAGTAGAGTTTATAACCCTACTTTATTATTTGTTTGCGTATATGTGTATAATATTTAATTTGGATATAAAGTGCGCAAAAGGGATGTAATTTTGTCAACAAGTAAAATTTTGCAAAAATTGACTATTTAAAAAATTTGTGACAAAAAATATATTTCAGTATATCACTAGAACAAAATAAAATGAAAACTGTTATTGCAATGGGAATTATAGGATGGACAGTGAGAATTGCTCAGCAAAAAACTAAAAAAAAAAAAAAAAAAACAATGGGTACGAAAGTGGATAGAACGGCGGGCCTTGTTATCTAATGCAATTTCGTTAGTTCACAATGAATTTTCATTTGAAGATAAATTGTCATACAAAAATTTCTTAAGAATGGATCAACGTGTTTTGAAAAACTCTTGCTTCTTGTGGGTCCCTTAATTCAAAAGCAAGATACTCATATGAGGAAAAGTATTTCGGATCGGGACAGGTTAACTATAACCCTACGATATTTAGCAACGGGAGACAGCTATAAAAATTTAGAATATTCTACACGAATTCCAGCCTGCACAATTTCAAAAATAGTGCCAGAATGTTGCAGTGCTATTTTTGATGTTCTGAAAGATACTTATTTGAAGGTGACAATATTTAAATTTTATTTTATCTAAATAGTTAACCTTTCTGGGACCATGCGGGGTTTTTCAATTACCCCAGGAGTAAATATTTTATAATATTTTCATAATTTTTGTATTTACCGCATTGTCCTTTATGTAACACCCTTCAATAAACTTTGATGTAAGCATATTTAATTTAGATTTTTAGAAATACTTTACGAAAATATTATAAAATATTTATTCCTGGGGTAATTAAAATATTCCGCACGGTCATGGAAGGGTTAATAGCTGCAAATTATAGGTACCAAATACTGAAGATGCATGGAAAACTGTAGCTGCAAATTTCAATTCAATTTGGAATTTTCCAAATTGTTTAGGTGCACTTGATGGGAAGCATGTAAACTTCGAAGCACCAAAAAGTGCAGGTTCTATTTATTGGAATTATAAGAACAGCAACAGCATAGTATTGTTAGCTCTTGTGGATGCACATTACAATTTTTTGTATGTACATGCAGGGACTAATGGTCGTGTTAGTGATGGTGGAGTTTTTAGGGAAAGTGATTTAAATGTAGCAATGTTGAACAATACACTTAATATTCCTTCAGATTCTCCACTGCCAAATACAAACACATATTGTCACGGAGCCATGGAACAGAGGGCTCCGCTAGGGGGTAGCCCAGATAGAACAGCCGCTCATAGTACCTTTAAGGGTGGTTTAGACCCCCAAACAAAAGATATCTTACCTTCACTAATCCAGAAGAAAACTCAGACTTCTAAATAAGTTATTTATTAAGCTACCAACATGTATGTAGGGGGTTTGCGTCGGGACGCACCAACCGCAAGTCACGATCTCCTCTCCCGTTGTCCTTCTAGTCTTCGTTCTTCCTACACTCCCGTAATTTAAACAACCAGTCAACCTTAATGACGAATGTCGAATGTCTAATGATTAATGTCTATCACCGCCCTGTGCTCCGCTCTCCCTCCAAAGATCTAGCATCACCCCCTACTACAATCTTTTAACTCGCCAACCAATAATAATAATTAATAACAACAAAAAATAAATAGATAATGCAGCATTTGTGGCATTTCCCCTCCCACAGGGAAAGACATTGCCTCCTGGTCAATGTAAAATTAGAAAGAAAAAAAAATCATATTGAATAATAAAAAAAAATGATCCAGCCACAAAAGGTGCCTTACCTTTACAATATACTCCTAATTAATTAAAATTAACATTAAGCACTCTTATGTTTGTTTCTGGGCACTTATTAAAAGTCAGACACACTTAAAAGTCAAACCGAAATGTCAATTGTTAAAGAATTTGCGCACAAAATGGGGAACTGCAGACCCAACGAATTCCACTTTCCATGTTTCCTGACCCACTTCACTCTTTTCCGGTTCCATAAATTTTAACGGTTCCTCCTTGGTAAGCCTTTTTACTGGACCATCTTCTTCACTTCTTACTTAACTAACTCCGATCCTTGTAAACACCCTACTTAATTCAGGCGTTGATGTGTGGATCTTATATAATTATAAGATCCACACATCAACGCCTGAATGTAGGAGAAGTTTATTCTGGCCGAGACATAATAGCTTCTTGTTACGACTACCATCAGAGATATCCACTTGTTGTTAGTGATAGACAGGGCGGAAAAGCGAAGATTTACGGATTCTGGCAACTTTGGAATTCTCGTCGTCTCCGTTTAATTCTGCAGCATTCTTTTGCCCAGAGTTGTACGAGTACATGTAAAAATAAAAATTAAAGCAGTATTGCAGTAACACAATATTGTTTAAGATAAATAATATAATAACATTTGGATAATGGATAGGTACAAGATCTTATTTTTTTTTCGATGGACAAAAAACATATATTTTTTTTTACAAACATGAATGAATTAAACTTAACTTTAGAAACAAATGTGGCAATTTTATAGAGAATTACTAATGCAATTACATTCCTATTTCAAAGTTTGCACAAAGTCATAACTTCTTTAATATCAATATATGTACTTTACTATCAACTTATTTATTTGTAAAGCTAAATTGTAAATAACTCTATCAGTGATTAGAAATAATATTCTAATTCTTAATATTGTAGAGATATAAAGTGACATTTAACTTTACAAAATTTCTTAGGAAACTTTATTCTGAAAGCTTCTCATTTATACATTGATATTTTATGCACATCTTATTACATTGATACATTAATTGTTATTTTACAATTTTTCAACACAATCATAAAATTATGTGGTTTTCCTTGTTTTAATAACATAGAATCAATTTCTTTTATGTATATATATGTATATATTTTAAGGCATTTTTTTTAATTTGTAGATGGAAAATCTTCCCAATACACAGCTAATAATGAGACTCTAACACTAGATGGCCAGTCTAATTATGTTCAAGTATCTTCAGAACTCGCCGGTTTTAGATTGACTCTACACCTACGCCCATCTGGTAAAACAAATGTGCCTTCATCATAATTTTTTAAAGTAAAAGCTTCAGACCGGTCAGTTCTTTTTTCCATTCTTTGTGCATATTTGCTTTTTAATTTAAAAATTATTTTTAATGAAATTAGAACAAAAATTAGTAGTACGACTGTACTCAAGCTTATAAATTCCCATTGAGTATTATTTTGAAAGTTTATATTTGAATCTAAAGTTTCAATATCTTGTAAAATTTCTTCTAATTTCTTAGATTTTCCTTTTATTACTTTTCCATCTTCTACTATGTTATCCAATTTATCAAAATTTATCTTATTTAAATCTGCAGTTACTGGATGAAATGAATCCTTTTGAGTAACATTAATCTGACTAAATCGTGGAGAAAATTGTATGTTTTTTGACATTTTTATTGAACGAATTGGATTCAGTATAATATTTTCTCCTAAACCCTTACAGTGTCCCGCAATAGTTAATTTGCCTGTACCCCATAATTCAATATGATCGACAGTCTTTGTTTCATTTTTATCACAATTTATTGAAATAGTTTCTTTATTTGGAACCACAAAAATCCAGGTATTTAAACTATCTGATTGTATAAATTCTGCAGTATCGAAATTTTTAATATGTCTTTCGCATGTTTTTGGTAGCATTTTAATAGGTTTTAACAATAGAACGTCACAAGATTTATTAATGGTAGAAATAACTGGTTTTTCGTGCAGTAAAATATAATTACTATTTTTTAAATGAGACTTTTTTGAAATTCTGTACTGGTTAAATGAATTAATTATAAATAAAAATAATAGCTAATTATGATTACACTCAATATAATAGTATTTGAGTCATTTTTAAAAAATTACGGTGTCCATTTTTCATAAAATGGTGCCAACCGAGACACATGTACTACGTCCGTTTTTCTTCGTTTACCTTTACCTGTTTCTATGACATAACTTAGTTTATTACGTTTCTCAATAATTTTAAACGGACCTATGTACTTAGGTTGTAATTTATCACTTTTTCCAACCTGTCTTATGAAAGATCTCAATTTCACTTCATCTCCTACCTTAAATTCTACATCCCGGTGTTTTTCATCGTAGCGCGTTTTATCAATATGTTGTTGTTTTTTCATGTTTAATCGTGCGTCCTCACGTAATTTTAAAATAACTTCCTGACTACGTAATGCAAAGTCAGTTGCCATCGGTTGCATTAATTCTGCATCAGTTGGAAGTACAGATTCTCGACCGTACACTAATGAAAATGGAGAGCATTTAATTATTTCTTGCCTAGTAGTATTATAAGCAAAAATGCAGTGAGGAAGAAACACGTCCCAATCTTTTTGAGATGTTGAAGTGTACTTACTTAACATATCCGCAATTGTCTTGTTTAGTCTTTCTGTAAGACCATTTGTTGATGGTTTGTATGCAGTTGTGAAGCTGCTTTGACTTCCAAGTAATCTCAAAATTTCGGTAATGAGTTTTGACATAAATACTGCACCTCTATCACTAAGCAATTTTTTTGGAGAACCGTGTCTACAGATAATTTGGTTGACGATGAACTTCGCGACGGCTTCAGCTTTACCATTTTGCAGAGCTTTTGCTTCAGCCCACCTGGTAGCGTAATCAGTAGCTACGACTATAAACGTTGCCCCAGACGAACTTCTACGAAATGGACCCAACAGATCAATACCGACCATCTCAAAAGGGTAGAAAATTGAAATTGGATGTAATAAACCCATAGGCTTTTGATTTGTGGGACCCTTGCGAATTTGACAATCCGGGCATCCTTTGACATACTTTTCGACATCGCGTGCCATACCGTCCCAATAATAACGTTTTTTAATTTTGTCTAGAGTACGTGTAATACCAAGATGTCCACTTATTGGTTCGTCATGATTATTAAATAAAATTTCGGCTCTTAAATCTGACGGAATGACTAATAATTTTGCAGTGTTATGACGATCTGGATATGATTTATACAGCACTCCTTTCATAAGTTCGTAGTTTTTTGCTCCTTTTTGCAAGGAAGGACCCCCGTAATTACTATCGTTTATAGCCGCAATTATGTCGCTAATTCGTTTATCTTTTGATTGTAAATTAATAAGTCGTTCTTGTGAGATGATAAAAGTTGGAACTTCCAGTGCATTACTTTGATCCGTCATTGTAGCATTTAAACATGGATACCGAGATAAAGCGTCAGCGTCTTTATTCGATGATCCCTTCTTGTGATAAATCGTATATGAATATTCTATTAACTTTAAAGACCATCTTAATAATCTACTTCCAGGATTTTTTAGTGACTTTAACCAGCAAAGTGAGTGATGGTTAGTGACAATAATGAAATCTTTTAAACCCCATAAGAATGTTCTGAAATATTCGATTGCCCATACCGCAGCGAGGCATTCCAACTCACTTATAGTATAGTTTCTCTCACTA
Organism: Dorcus hopei; assembly: GCA_033060865.1. Lineage (NCBI taxonomy): Eukaryota > Metazoa > Arthropoda > Insecta > Coleoptera > Lucanidae > Dorcus > Dorcus hopei. The sequence goes on along the minus strand of CM065426.1, from coordinate 65,142,070 downwards.
CAAGTAAGGGTACGGGAAATAAACGCTACTGGATGAAGTTTTTGTGTTACTGAATCATTCTGAAGAAGCACTGCGCCTAGACCGACTCCACTAGCATCTACATGCAGTTCTGTGTTTGCAAATGGATCGAAATGTCTTAAAAGAGGTGGATTTATGAGTTTAAGTTTTACTTCTTCAAAAGCTCTCTGTTGTTCCTTTTGCCACACAAATTTCGATTTAGACCCTATTATATCATATAATGGCTTTGCAATTAAGGAAAATTGTGCAATAAACCGACGATAATAATTACACATTCCTAGAAAACTTTGAACGTCTTTTACTTTTGTCGGAATGGGAAAAGAAAGGACACCTCGAACTTTTTCCATGTCTGGTTCGATTCCTTTGTTAGATATTGAGTGACCTAAAATTTTAATATTTTGAAAGGCGAAGTTACACTTGGATGGTTTTAAAGTTAAGCCTGCTTTTCTAATACATTCGAATACTGTTTCAAGACGTTTTAAATGTTCTTGAAATGTTTTACTAACAATGATAATATCGTCTAAGTAGACCGCTAGTATTTTCCATTTCAGATCTCGGAATATTGAATCTGTTAACTTTTGAAATGTACCAGGCGCGTTACATAGCCCGAAACTTAATCTATTGAATTCGTATAGACCATCGGTAGTAACAAAAGCCGTTTTATGTTTATCTTCCTCTTTAATTGGGCATTGCCAATATCCACTATTTAAATCTAGTGTAGTAAAATAACAATTTCCACCTAAAAAATTCAAAATGTCATCAATTAGTGGAAGAGGATAAGCCATCTTTGTTGTTATAGCGTTTAATTTTCTATAATCCACACAAAATCTAATTGAATTATCGGGTTTTTTAACGAGAACTACGGGAGAGGCAAATTGAGAATCTGAAGGCCTAATTATACCTAATTCCAACATTTCCTTTATTTGTTCTGATGTTATTTGTCTTTCCTTAAGACTGACTCTGTACGGACGTGAAGATACCGGAGCATTATTACTAATATCAATAGTATGTTCTGCTAAATGAGTAAGCCCTAATTTTGTCTTATCCCATGCCATAAGGTTGTTATTTTTTCTTAGCAAATCACCTAATAATCTATACTCCTTAGAGGTTAGTTCCTTATTTACGTTATAACTTTTTTCTGCATTTACATGGAAAGTATTATTTTCATTTTCTAAATTAATTTTTTCCCTTTCTCTTATTGCATTACCTAGTCTATCGTCGATATCTTTACATAAATAGCCTAATATTGTTCCCCTTTTTAATTTATATAGAGAATTGCCATAGTTTACAATATTTAATTTATTTTCAGCTAAGTTTTCAAATTCATTTATTTATAATTTACTTTTGTGTAAAAGACTTATTTTAGGAAAGAATATGAACACACATGTTACCTGAGCCAATAATATTTGATGCTAATGTTTCCAATAGCTGGAAAAAGTTTAAACAGAAGTTTAAAATATATTTAGAAGCATAGAGATTTGTATTTAATAACATAGTACAAAAAGAAGGACAGTCATTTGATAACTTTTTGACTGAACTAAAGAAAGCAGTTAAATCATATGACTACCACGATGAAGAAAGTCTGGTACGTGACAGAGTAGTGTTAGGCATATACGACAAACAGACACAAGAACGGCTACTCCGAGAACCGAACCTAGATCTACAAAAGGCTGTGAACTTCTGTAAAGCAGTGCAATCTAGTAAAAGGCAGGCAAAAGCAATGCATTCAGAAAGTACAATTTATGCTGTAAAAATGAAAGAAAAAGTAAATGACAAGCATGACAAACTATGTGGCAGCTTCGGCTACAAACATGATTATGGAAAATATCCGGCTTACAAGAAGACGTGTGCTAAAAGTGCAATAAGAAAAACCATTTTGCGAAGATGTGTAAATCCAAAGTTGAAAGGGAGGTTAGAGGAAAGAAAGTGAATGAAATCGCACAGGAAATGGAGGGACTAAGTGAAGAAGTAAGTGAATTTTACATTGACTCTGTGACAAGTGCAAAAGAGCATGTACTGAACAGTGTAGAACAGGTAGAAGAGAATGTGTGGTTTCAAGAAATACAGGTAAATGGAAAGACTGTAAATTTTAAGTTAGACACAGGCGCAGAAATAAATGTGTTACCATTAGACATTCTTAGAAATGTAGGAAATAATGTTAAGATAAAAAGGGTAAATTTTAACATAATAGCTTATGGCAATGCGGACTTTAAAATAAAACCATTAGGTTTTAGAATGTGCTTCTAAAAAGGAAAAGAAATTGTTAGAATTTGTAATAGTAAATGTTAAACAACAAGTACCATTATTAGGTCTTAAGGGATGCATGGAAATGAAGTTAGTTAAAAGAGTTGATAGTTTAAAAGTTAAGTTTAATCATGTAGAGGAAATTAAACAAAGGTATAGTCAAGTATTTGAGGGATTGGGCAAGTTTCCTAGTAGTTATAGCATTAGTTTAAGAGAAAATGTAGTACCACATATTCAACCAATGAGGCGTCTGAGAAGCCCAAGAACAGACGAAAGAAGCCCAAGAACAGATGAAAGAAGCCCAAGAAGAGACGAAAGAAGCCCAAGAACAGATGAAAGAAGCTCAAAAAAAAACAAAAAAGAAGAAACATGTGAGACAGGAACAATAGACAATGCAAAACAAGAACAGGTCGTATTATTAACAAACCAGTTAAATACAGGGACTATATGTAAAAAGGGGAGATGTAGTATAAATGATACTGATATATATGTATAAATGATATATACATTGTATGTAATAAGTAGTGTGGCAACACTGTGTACGCATATAGACTAATGTACTTGGTCTTAATAAAGTACATACAGTAACTCGTTAGTTATTATTGTTGTCGCTTGTTAACAACATAATACATGTCATGTCATGGCACCATGGAGTCTAATATGTATGTACCTATAAACTTGAAATGCCTTGTCGGTAACCTAAGAAGCATGTAACTTGAGAAAATTTATTCTTCTTAATAGTACTAACAAGTTTTTAAATTATTAAATTACATCACAAACATCCTAGGGGATAAATAGTGAACGTTACAATACCCCCTGTACCAGAAGTATTAATGAGTGCTACAACTGAAATAGTAAACAAGAAGAACGAGATTGAAGGCGAAAAAGAAAAACAAAAAGTGATGTGTTATTACAAATTCATAGAGAAAAAGAAGAAAACAAAAAAAGACATGAAGAGAAAATAGAATTTATTAACAGCTTAAGGAAGAATGTATTAAAGTTGTTTGAAAACAAGTAAGTGTTATCTACTTTGTAATGTATCACAGACCAAGTTTGATTTTTTTTTATCTGTGGTGGTTGCCCAACGGGGTCCTAAGTCAAAGACTTGTCAGGACCTCAGGAGCGGGAGTGTATTTGAGTGTGTGTAAAGTGATCTCCGACTTATTCAACTTTTTTTTTTTTTAATTCTATTTAAGTGAACCCATTAACCTATCATGTGAATTTATAAATAATAAAGAATTAAAACTATATAATGTGTGAGTTTTATTATTACACAACCAACTATGAAAAAAGTACATTAAATGTTTGCAATCATCATGTAATTTCTGCCCTCTTTAGTTCTGTCAGGTGCCTTGCGTGTTGATTACGTTCCTCAACAACATCTTCATCATTATCTTCTTGATTTTCATCACTTTGCCAAAAACCAAGAAAACAAGAGGATTACTGCAACAACAGCTAACGCCAACAGCAAAATAGTTATATAATAAAGCCAAACAGCTGCAACAAATAGGAAAAAATCAACAATAGTCTGTAAGGAGAAAATTAATTTATTTAGAAAGTAAGAACTCATTATTAAATTATTTAAATGAAATAAATGCAGTTACTGCACATTTTTTTATCACAATTACGAACACAAAAGTATAAACCAAAGGGGCGAAGGTTTACTGTCGTTGACAAAATTTTAGCGTTATTAATAGAGCACGGATTATAAGCACGACATTTATCTGAAAAATAGTGCTTAAATTAACAAGAAAAAAGCAAAAATAATCCATTAAAAAGCAGGAAACAACTAAAATAAGCATAACTTCCAAGAGGCGAAATCTTATTACTTGTTTTATTATAATGAATATAAAGACGTAACTTTATTACTAAGCAATTACAAAATACATATTTACAGATACATAAAGTTAATTATTTAGCTATTTACATGTTTTACTTAAAATAATTGTAATAATAATTAATAATTACATATTTTTCAAAGTTTTCTCCTTCAAAACTTCTCCTTCTATCGCTTAAGATATTTTTAAATAAAGAAAAACTTCTTTCGACATCAACTGAAACTATTGGTGCATATTTGAAATTTGAAATTTCTATTAAACTTAATTTTATGTTGCACTCCTCGATATTATCAGAGTTTGCATTTATGAAATTTGAAATAGTTTGAAGTGACTTAAAACCTACATTTTTGCTTAATACATTTCGAAATTTTTCTAAAATACTACGGCCTAACTGATTTCTAACAGTCATTAATTCCTTTTCAAAATCCATAACTAATTTAACAGCGTCACCTAAAGTAATATCTGTTTTTTCTAAATTTTTCAGTATGTTGGGAATATTCTTATAATTACTATATATAAAACACAAATCTGCTTGAAGTTTCTTATTCTTTAGCAAATCTTTACATGTAACTATACTATTAGCTGAATTATCAAACTGTTCAATAACAGTTCTTATTTTTTCAAAATTTTCTGCATAAAAAGATGCAGCTTCTAACCATGTTCCCCACCTTGTAATAACAGGTTCTGGTGGCAAACATAAATCTGGGAATGTTTGCTAGCTCCTTGCTAGCGATTAAAACTGGCTTTGAGTTTGTATGAGATTTTAGCGGTCCAATTAATAAATTTGCAATATATCGACCACATGCGTCGGTAGTTTCATCAAAGCATATGTAGAAATAATTTTCTCCTACATAATTTTGTACATTTAAAAGTATTTGTTTATATTCGTCGTTCAAATAATTTTTGCGTAAAGTAGACTCTTCCGGTATATTTTCCTTACAATATTTTTTTAAGAAGTTTGTTAAGTTTACATTATTAAGTTTATATAAAGGTATATTTGACGCAATTAACGCAGTGCACAGGTCATGGTTAAATTCTTTCTTGCGTTCTTGGTTCGACTTCTCACTACAAAAGCTATTCTTAATGGTTTGTTGTTTACAAGATGATTCTGATTTCGATCTGTTTATCTGATGTAAAGCAGTTTTAACGTGTTGGTCAACATCATACTTCTTAGTTACTGTTATCTGAGAAATAAATAATGTAAATTAATGTACTTATATTAGGTACCAGCAATTTGAACATTTTGGTTTGTATTCAATATTGCAAATTTTTCTAGAAACACTATTATTCAACAATACCATAAAATTTAGGAACCCACATAACTTGAAGGAAAGCATAAAATAAATTCTCGGTGAAAAAATAAAAACCACTCTTTTATTTAATAATTAAAAAATAGATTTTAAATTTAGATTTTAAATAGGTAACTTACAATTTTAGAACACAGACGGCAGAACACTTTTTCGTTTTCTACTTCAAAATCGTTTTCGAACGGCTTTACCCATATTTTCAAATGCATTCTAGTTTTTGGCATTGTATGGATTTGCAACACACTTCTATTAAAAGCACGTTAATAACTGAATGAGCAGCTCATTCAAATTTATTTGCAACGAGATACGTAGGCACGGGAGTAAAGGCACTAATTCAGCAATTCGTAGAAGTGCGGAAACTATATTTTTGGTAATACCCAAAGCATTTCTCCTACCCACATAAACAGTCATAAACAGAGTCATAAAACTGTGATTCACAGAATGAATATATACCTAATAGACCATCTTGGGAAGTTTCTCCAGGCAAACATTTATTATTACGAAAATTCTTAAAATAAGAACGGAATTTCTAAAATAAGCATGAAATAAGCAAAAACATAAAAAACAAAAAAAAGCATTAAAAAGCATAATGCTTATAATCCTAGCTCTAGTTATTAATTTATAAACAAAATGGAAAAGCAAATAGATACTTGTCAACAATTTTTAGTCTGCCTTCATGTAAAGTTTTAACAGAGAAGTTAAATAAAATTCCATATCATTGTGAAATTTAGTAAATCCATTATTTTTTCATTTCAAAAATGCATTAAGAAAAAGAAACCAATCGATAAACATTGCATCCTTATATTTGATGAGATTATATTAAGTCTTGGACTGCAATATAACGCAAAATAAGATTCTACAGATGGATTTATTGATTTTGATGGAGCAGAACGTCGCTTTGGTTTTGCAGATTATGCATTAGTTTTTCTTCTTTAGATACAGGTTGTATCTAAAACATTTAGCTAAACTTTAGTCGCCTTGTAGACGTCAAAATAAGACTTTTTTATATAAACATGCGTCTGAAAATGCATCCTCTCCGAGCTAGAGGGCTTCGAAATATTGTTATTTTAAAATTTGCAGTTGAATAGATATCAAAATAATAGGGCACGATTAAATACAGATATTTATTTTCCGATCACTATCAATTTCAAAATGCCTACTTCTTTTTGAGTGATTCTCGTGTGCAATTTCGCAGAATTTTGTGAGAAAAATGAGGTTTATTGCACAAGAAATGGCTGATATTCATTTTTCTTACGGACGCGCGGATGAAAACGCGAACCTAACTCGACGGATTCATCAGGAGAGGTACCCAGAGCGTACACTTCCCAATAAACATTTATTAACTGCCATCGCCGACTAGGAACAACCATGGTGGCAGGGATAGGTCTGTCAGAACCCCTGATTTGGAACAAGGTATCCTTAATCGTGTAGAAGTAAATCCTTCCATCAGCACCAAAATGATTGCAAATGATGTAAATGTGTCGCATATGACAGTGTGGCGTATTTTACAAGAGGAGTTAATTTACCCTTATTGCTTGCAAAGAGTTCAAGGACTTTTGCCAGCAGACTTTGAACCTGGAGTGACATTTTGCCAGTGTCTTTTAAATAAATGTACTGAAAATCTGAGATTTCCGGCTCTTATACTTTTTACGGACGAGGCAAGATTCGCACGCGATCTTATGAAATGTATAAGAAACATGCTTTTAAACAAAGGTTTTCATTTTATTCAGCAGGGAATCAGAAAAGCAACGTCGTGCAAACATGTGTTAAGATTATATGAAGTTGATAAAAGTCTAGGTGCTTACAGTAAGTTTACTAAACTAACCGATGAACATGTAATACCTTCAAAAATTAAAAAATGAAGGTAAACAATTGCACGCAAGTGTTCAGTCACACTGTAGATTCAGCAGTGCATGTAGCAGCAAAAGTAAGCACTGAATTGCGCCCAGAATCTCAATTTTATTTAGAATTGGAAGCTTTGGAAACTGCAGACTTGCTTTTGCTTTTTGATAAAGTATTTTACAGTGTTAATGGCAGTGCAAAATTTCCGCCAAATGATTGTATGTACCAATAACTTTTAAAATAAAATATTTAATTTTCGTTGTCATACAAACATAATGTAAATTTATCTTATTTTAAAACTTGCCAGATAAACAGTTATTTATATTTCGTTTATATACATTTAAATATGTAACAAGCCATTAAAAGTGAGAAGTTTTAATTTTACCTCCTCGTTGAATTACAGGTGTTTAATTCTAATGGTATTGCATTATCATTACGTTTAAAGAGGCAGTAACAGATGGCCCTGAAGCTTGATTCTTTATAATCTTTATAGAGTCCCAAAACATTTTCGTTTGAATAGGAGCACAGCAGATATCTGTATAGGTAATTATTAGTCAAATGTGCAACCAGTTTTTCAGTAAAAAATTACCTTTCATCATGACTGAATACCTTATAAATCGTCATCTCTATAACTGTTTTAATAAGGATAAAAGGAAGTTGTATTTATAATTATGTTTTCAATTAGGACTTAAATTTTACTTACTTTCAAACAAATTCAACAAATTCTTAATTACACTTTGGTATCTAGCTAATCAGGAAACCTACCGACAAATAAGCGATCGTTTCAACATCACGGAAAGCACAGCATGGAAAGTTATTAGGAAAATAACAGATTATTTGGTACAAAGAAGTAAAACTGTCATCAAATGGCCTTGTAATGAAGATGCAGAAACAATAGAGCAAGAATTTAAGGAGAAACAAGGCATTGGAAGTATTATAGGTGCAATTGATGGATCCCATATCCTTATTAATAGAAAAGATGTAGATCAACATGCCTATTGCAACAGAAAAGGAACTCATAGCATAATATTACAGGGTGTTGTTGATAGCAGAAAAAAGTTTATAGACGTCTTTGTCGGAGAACCTGGTAGTCTGCATGATGCACGAGTTCTTAAACGGTCAGCATTGTACCACAAAGTTACTAATGGTACAATCGATTTGCAAAACAGATTTATCTTAGGAGATTCAGCTTATCCGGCAAACCTCCATTGGTTGTTAACACCTTTTAAGAACAACGGACATTTAACAGCTGAGCAACGTTTATTTAACCACTTGCTTGTCTTCGTCACTTAGTAACAATTGCATCAAAATTAATCCCAAATTTTACATCATAGCATATTAGCCTTGGGATAAATTGTTGGTGAAATTGGGCCTCATAATTTCCTTTTATTTATTTACCTTTAATTGTACGCAAACCACAAATTATTTAGATATATCTTAACTATAGAATTTTTTTATACTTTGAAATTAAAATTTAAAAGACATTGACGAACAAATTTCTGCTTGCAACTTATGTAAATACTAATTAAACAAATAGAAATGAGATATTTATTTACATTTTGATATACACAAAACTGGAATAAGAACAAAACAAATGTTTCTTCATATGAATAGAATAATTCTGGTTTCAAATCAAAAGGTTGATTTTAAAATTCAACTGAAAAAATAAAACAAACTTTATTTTTAAAAATAAAAATACAGCTCCATATTTACCTAGATTTTCATTTATTTAAATTTTCGGATTTCCTACTATCTTTTGTAATGCAATGACTTTTCTTTCATCAAGTTCTAACTTTTTTCTAAAAGTTTTAATTTTCTTGCTGCCAATTCATTTTTTTCATATATTTTGCCTTTTAAAGTATTTAATTCTTCTCTTAATTTCATGATATTCGTTTTTTTCTTCTTTTTCTTTCCCGGTTGATCTTGCTGTACATTAGGGTGGGTCAAAAAACCAAACTTTGAAATAATCTTACCTAATAGCAAAATTATGTTGTCTTTTAGTGATATTATGACACCTACGAAATATTTTTGAATTTAATTAATATTTAGAGGGTGCGCCTTACGTTTGAATTTTTGAAATTATACAAGAAAGGCCATATAGTTTGCTATGAAAAGTTCGTATTTGTAATAATAATAATAACCGAGTTATCAACAAAACTGTATACTAAAAGGGCAAGAGAAGGTGGATAAAGTTAAAACTCGAATTTCGCAGCAATGCCTAAATTCGATAGCAAAAAAGATTTCAATATTAAATGATTTTCATTAATTTTTCTGTTGTATTATTTTTTTAATTATTAATAAATGATTATTTTATTCTAAAAACCTTATTTTCCTTGAGACATTTATGTTATATGACTACCAGAATATGTTCAAGTTATTCGTATTTCCAAGGCAAAGCGCAACCTGAAGATGAGGTGCTATTTACTTTAAATTCTAGCATTACACTGTTTTCATGTAAAGGCAACATAATTTTGCTATTAGAAATCAAAAGCGCAATATTCGTTTTTTTCCATATAAAAATGACCCACCCTACTGTACATGTTCTTTATTAGTGTCATCTTCTTCTGCATTAGAATTTGTTTCTTGAGAATTTACAGAAATATTATCTAAATTTCTTTCTGAAGAATGTACAGTACTGCAGGATGATGTAGATATTTCTGATACATCAACTGTATGTGGTGAACAAATATTAGGAGCTGTCCCTAATATTTCATCCATTTGGTTAAAAAGCATATAGGAGCTCTTCCTGTTTTTGTTTTATTGTCCTTGGTATTTTTGTATGTTTTTACCAGGTTTAACCACTTTTTCTTACACATTTCTGGAGAAAATATAATTTTCTGACTTAATAGTTCATTGTTTATATTTTGCCAAACATGTTTTCTTTTTGTAACGTGATGTAAATCGTCTTTATGGGATTCCACGCTAGCTATCAGAGCAAGAGTTTCTTCATATGTCCACATGCGTTCTGTGTTGTTAAGACTGTTTAAATCGTGTATTTCGTCTGATTGTAATAACTAAAAAGAACTGTTGTACAATATTGTATATAATATCTAGGAGTCCTCTCCGTTACTATGTAAAAAATAAAAATAATAACAAATAAAAGTTCAAATATCAAACAACTGTAATTTATAAATGCAAACTAATTTCATAGATTTTATAGCTACTTCATTCTGTTCCTGTTCATGCAAATTCAAACATGTCCACATAAAATAGTTTTGAGAAAAACGAGAAAAACTCTTTACTCGTCAGACACTGAATTTAAAATTATGCAATTTATTTGAGAAGTAGTGCATCAATCAGCATTTTTGACAATGTCATTACTATAAAGAAATTTGTATTCTTTAAAGAAAAAACGTGAAAAGACAAATGGACATGTCTGGTTCTGCGTGAACGCAGATGACTTGTCCGGTTTTGTTTGAACAAAAACTAGAATCAGTGTTGTAAACCGATCTAATTCTTTCTTTATGTGAAAAGGAAGATGAAAAAATATTGTTAAGAAATTTATTTCACAAACGAAAAACTACAGTAAGCGAAATTTCTATAAGCGCACTTTAATTATTACGCGTTAATAAGTTATTTATTTTTATTTGAGCGAGCAACTATTATTCCTAAATTACAATTTTGGAAATATTAGTTTGCATAATAAAGCAACGCTAATAATTTTGGAAATGGTTATTAATTTAAAACGAATCGAAATTTTACAATTAAACGAAGCGAAATTCCTATAAACGCACGTAACAAAAATTAAATAACACAACAATTACGATAAATTGATAAATAAATGTAATTAGTATTTAGTATGCCCTCCTTTATTTTGGATTAAAGCGAATATTCGTCGCGGCATGGATGTGATTAGCTTGTTTACTGTTTCAGGAATGATTCTGTTCCAAGAACGTTTGATTTCTTCTTTTAAAGTCGCAATGTTTTGAAATTGGCGACCATTTGCATAAACTTCCCTGATCATTAAACCCCACAGATTCTCTATAGGGTTTAAATCTGGGCTGCAAGCTGGCCAGTTTAATATTGGGATATTGCGAGATGCAAACCATTCTTTAGAAGTCCGAGAAACATGAATGGGTGCGTTATCTTGTTGGAAAGTAAACTCACGATCTTCGACAACATCTTCTAAAAATGGTATTAGGACGTCTTCCAGCATTTCAACGTACATTTGCGAATTTACTTTCGTTGATATGAAACACAATTTTAATATCCCGAAACCAGAAAAGGCACCCCACACCATAACACTTCCGCCGTGAAAATTTCTGCTCAGTCTGACCGTACTATTTTTAGTTAAATCGTGCCAATAATAGCTCAAACCATCGGGCCCATCTAAATTAAATTTTTTTTCGTCGGAAAAAATAATCGTTTTCCATTCGTGAGTCCAATGCATGTGTCTCTCTGCAAACTCAAGACGGGCAATTTTGTGATGTTGTTTTAACATTGGTTTGATTAAAGGTTTCTTGAAAACCACGTTTGGGGTAGTGTATAAAATTTGTTGTACTCGGCGTTTTGTTACCGGGAGATTTAATTTGGAGACAATTTGAGCTGCACTGAAACGATTTCTTGTGGCTTCAATAATAATTTGATTCTTGTTTCTCTGATGAAGTTTTGTGTTACCCTTTGTTGGTCTTCTAACTCCATAATTTTCATTTAATTTAATGAAATTTCTTATTACGCACTCCGAACGACCTATTTTCCTTGATATATATCTGTTAGAAAATCCATGTTCTTTCAATATTTTTATTTTTACTTTTTCTTCAACCGTTAAGAACTTTCCTTTTGACATGTTTTGACATTTCTAATTTTTCACCGTTATTCAAACTTTCAATAATGAAATACAGCAACTTGATTCAAATAATACGTAAACACAACAAATAATTTTGACATTTGAATAGTAAAATGTTTGCAAGTGATAACAATTATAATTTTCATGCGCTTAAAGGAATTTCTCGATTAATAATACTTTTACCAACGTTACCAATTTTTATATGTTAGAACTTGTAACTTTTCTGAATCAAATAACGATAATTAAACGTGATATGGTTGAATACAATAAACGTTTTACATAAAACTAAAACAGCGTACGTTATTTTGAAATTATAAGGTAAAATAATGAAAATAGGTAATGCGCTTATAGGAATTTCGCTCACTTTATTATGCTGAAAATAACAAAAATACAACAAAAGTTTAGATATGCATGGCATGGTCGTCTTCCAAGCAGTCACAATTTTCAGTTTCGTCCTGTGTTTCTTTTTCTTCATTTTGGGTATGTGGGATATCATTAAACAAAATTTCCTTATAAAAATTGAGTTCTTGAAGATCTTGCCACTGAATATCGTCATGACTAAATTGCTTCTCTAACAGAGATTTTACATTATTCTTCTTTTCCGTTGATATAGGATTTCCAAGGGGTAGAATGTTCAATTCGCAATTTTGTTCACTACGACCTTTCTTAACAATAGAAACGTAGTCTTCATTTCCATCAAATTTAAAAAAAAGGACTTCCCTTGAATTTCACGGTCATTCCATTTTTAGAATAAAACTTCCTTAGATGCATTCTTTTCAAGTCTTTGATTCTAGTAATTTTATTGTAAGTATTTGACAGTTTTTTGATATCATATAGGGTAAGTCCGGGATAGATGGCCATAGTTTTTTTTACTGCTTGAAAGAACAGCTACAGTAAAATATTTTAAAAGTATTTATTGCTTAAACAGAAGCTTAAGTACACTTGTACAACACAGTGTAAGCAAATCTGAGAAGAAGAACAAAATCTGAACATAACATACGATTCTTAACAATGAAAGGTATGGCCATCTATCCCAAGCCTTCCGGGAGTGATGGCCATGGGTTTGGAATAGATGACCAGATAAAACTATTACTTTTTCTTGGCTTTTCTTGATTTGTTATTAAGTTTCCCACATTTCTGGCAGAAGTCGCCATAAGAGGTACAACTTTCATGCAACCACAGCAGGCAATTCACACATTTAATCCAATCAACTCCTTTTTTCGTATGTCTGTAATCTTCCCCGCACCCTACGCACAAATTTTCATCAAAATCTTCGCTTCCATTTTCGTCACTTCCTAGATCCATTTCTATATCTTCTTCGCTGCTTGAGGAGTCCATTTTTCTTTTCTTTTTATTCTTAAGAGTGTTCTTTTCCTTTCCTTTGACTTTTTTACTTTGATTCTTGTTTTCTTTTTCTTTTGCTTTTTTCTCTTTTTCTTTGCGTAACTTAACGTGTTCCGGTGAAGTTAAAATAGTCGCTACATGTTTGGCGCGTTTTTTAACGGCAGTTAGTTTTTCTGGAATGGGAGGCGACAAATCAGACAGTATTTTTGAAGGAGTAACTTTATCGATCACTTTCCTAGAAAACGGTGAGTGTTCTATGCTGCTAATAGGCTCTGTTGCAGAAGTCGTCTGTTTCTGAGGTGTTGTCTGTGCTATTTGTTTCGAGGAGCTTTCGTCAGCACTAAAGGCGTAATCGTGTATGATTTGGGGGTTGAAAGGTAGGATTCCAGTGGCTCTAAAGCCTGAAGAACCGTTTTGTATTGTAGCAGCCAAGCCCCAGCTTCTATTCACTAGCTCACCAAATTGATACCTGGTGATGCGTCGTCCGGGATTATTTCTAAGCCACAAACGACACGTCTCATAATAATATGATTTCAACGACTTGAAAAAACTTCTGTCTAACGGTTGAAGATAGTGCGTGGTATGGCTAGGCAAGCACAGAATGATGATATTGTGGCGATTGCGGCGCCAGCCTATCGCGTGCGTCATCGCCGACGCGTCTTACACGAGAAACTTCGGCAGACAAGCGAGACTCTCCGTCTAGAATGATCTAGAAAGACAGCCCCGGTTTAAAAGCATGCGGCCGGATTTAACGGGAATTCAATGTTAGTCAGTTCGATTAGAATGCAGCGTTAGAGTTCGACACAAAAGTCCGCGTAATAAACTTTCGCTCGGCTGTTATAAATAAATTAGATTTAAGGTTGTAAATAAATTATTGTTAAATGTTAGTGTTAAATTAGTGCCAGGTGTTCGGTTAGTGAAAATAAATAAACAATTAAAATTAAATTGAATTTAAACAAATTATTAAACAAAGTGCGGTGTCGAAAAAGAAACAATGGCTTCAAAGAAAGTGCCGTTAAAAGACTTAAAAGTGAACGACTTAAAAACCGAATTAGAAGAGCGCGAATTGGAAATTTCCGGAAAGAAATCGATTTTGCAACAAAGACTCCACCAAGCGCTACTAGAAGCAGGAGAGGACCCGGAAAACTTTCTTTTTGAAATCTCGAGCGGACCTGCAGATTTAACTAAAATATTAGACGAGAAATTTCGAGAACAATCTGGAAATTTCAAAGATGAATTGCTGGAACAATCCAGAAGTTTGGACGAGAAATTTCGAGAACAATCTTGAAATTTCAAAGATGAATTGCTGGAACAATCCAGAAGTTTGGACAAGAAATTTCGAGAACAATCAGGATATTTCAAAGATGAATTGCTGGAACAATCCAGAAGTTTGGACGAGAAATTTCGAGAACAATCTGGAAATTTCAAAGATGAATTGCTGGAACAATCCAGAAGTTTGGACGAGAAATTTCGAGAACAATCTGGAAATTTCAAAGATGAATTGCTGGAACAATCCAGAAGTTTGGACGAGAAATTAATGGAACAATCTGGAAATTTAGAAGCTAAATTAAAGGAACAATCCAGAAGTTTCAAAGAGGAATTGCAAAATAAATTGTTGGAACAATCCGGAAATTTAAAAGACGATCTAGATAAATTAATGGAATACTCTAGAAACACGGAAGAAAACGTGAAAATTTTAGAAGAGAAACTTGAAAATAAATTAATACAACAGTCGAGAAATCTGAAGGATGAATTTCTAGAGCAATCAAAAGGTCTCGAGGATAAACTAGTAGTAAAAATATCAGAGGAGACAAGAAATCTGCAGGAAAATGTCGAAGAAATACTATTCCAGCAGGATAATAAAATTAAGAATCTCGGGCAAATCATGGCAGGGTTGCGAGTGTTCGGGGATCCGTCACCAGCAGGAATGCCAGAAAATAATGACGCCCAAACTGTGGTAGGACCAGCGGAAACTTCTAAATTGAAAATAAAACCACCGACGTCTGATGGGAAGTCTTCTTGGCCTAACTACTTCAAACAGTTTGAAGCTGCAGCAAAAGCGAATGGATGGACGGCCAGTGAAAAAGCCACTTCGTTAATTGTGGCCTTGAGGGGGGACGCTATCGATGTGCTACAAGTGATGCCGCTAGAGGAACAAGAAGACTTCAACAAGCTGGTGAACCGGCTGGAGATGCGTTACGGCCAGGCGCATCTGACCGACGTGTACCATGCGCAGCTGAGAAACCGTTACCAGAAATCCGGAGACAGTCTTCAGGAATTCGAGGCTGATGTAGCGCGCCTAGCCCGGTTGGCATATCCTGCAGCTCCTGATGATTTCCTGCAATGTTTGACGCAGCAGACCTTCGTGGGTGGAATCCGTGATCCGGACAATCAGCAGGCATTGAGAATGTCCCACCCTAAGACATCCAAGAACGCATTGGCGTACGCCTTGGAATACGAGGCGACGAAGCGAGTTTCAAGAGGACACGTCAAGGTACGAGCTGCCATGGACTCCCAAGAAGAAGAACCCGCCAGCGTCCAGGTGCGATCTGCTGCAGAGGAGCGGCCCAAGGATTATACCACCACGGAGGATGTTCGCCGCATTGTAGAACAATTCTTGAGGCGGAAGAATTCGGTGCTGTGTCAGAATTGCCAGGAAGAAGGACATGTTCGCAGGCGGTGTCCCAAGGCCATGCAGGGTCCTCCACGAAGGAAGCCCCAAGGGAAACCAAGTCTCGTCGGTGCAGATGGACAAACGTCGACCCGTATTCAAAGGCCCTCAAAGACAAAAGCCACAAAAGTAATAGCACTGCGGTGATTAACCAGCAGTGTCTTCGTGGATGCCAACATTGATGACATCCCTCACACCATGTTACTGGATACGGGTGCGACGAAGACTATCTTAAGGCCCGTCGTTATCATATCATCAAGACGCACCGAGCCGACTAAGTGGAGACTGAGGACAGCAACCGGAACATCAGCCACTGTCCATGGTGAAGTAGAGGTGACCATTACCATTGGATCGACTCCCATCAAACACCGTGCGCTGGTAGCAGAAATAGAGGATGAGGCGATTCTGGGCATGGACATCATGAGTGCCCATGGGTTCCAATTGGATCTGAAGCGTGGCGTAATGGCGGTTAACAACGAGGAGTTGGTTCTACATCAACGAGAAGACGTGGCCGCTCGAGTTGTTCTCGCAGAAGATGTCGTATTGCCCAACAGAACCGAGGTTATAGTCGACGCCAACCTGAATGGCGCTTTCCAAGATGGGCAAGTCATTATGGTCGAACCTAATACCGACGATCAGAAGATTGGAAAAGGAGTTCTCGTTGGAAAAATGTTGTTGACAGCGAGGAAGGAGATACCAGTCCGGGTAATGAATGTGAACTGTTTCCCCGTCAACATCAAAAAAGGTACGGTCTTGGGAAGCTGTGCCATGGTATCCTCGATCTCCCGCCAACTAGAAGCAAACGTGAAAGAGGGGAAGGTCCCAAAGAAGTTGATGGAAATGGTCATGTCAACAGCCCAGGAATTGACTCCAGAACAAAAGATAAAAGCGAAGGACCTGATATGTCGCTATCAAGATGTGTTCGAGGTAGAAAATGGACCTAAGGGAAGAACCGACGTCGTCAAACACAAGATAGAGACCGGGGAAGAAAAGCCCATCCGTCAAGCTCCAAGGAGGTTACCATAGGCGAAGCGTGAGGAAGCAGAACGCATTATTCGTGAAATGGAAAAAGACAATGTAATTGAGCCATCGAGCAGCCCATGGGCATCACCGGTAGTGCTTGTGAAGAAGAAGGATGGATCCACACGGTTCTGCGTAGATTATCGCTTGCTCAACAACGTCACCAAAAAGGATAGCTATCCTCTGCCACAGATTGATGACACCCTGGACACTCTGGCTGGTTCAAAGATCTTCTCGACCTTGGATCTAAAAAGTGGTTATTGGCAAGTGGAACTAACGCCCGAAGATCGAGAAAAGACGGCGTTTTCCATTGGTATGGGTCTATGGCAATTCACAGTGATGCCATTCGGGTTATGTAATGCTCCAGCGACATTCAAGGGGCTAATGGAGACGGTTCTGAAGGGTCTCTCCTGGACGACGTGCATGGTATACCTGGACGACATAATTGTGGTGGGAAAAACGTTCGACAACCACCTGAAGAACCTGGAAGGAGTGTTCCAGCGACTTCGCGGAGCTGGACTAAAGCTTAGTCTCAAGAAGTGCCACCTGTTCCAGAAGGAAGTGAATTATCTGGGCCATATTGTTAATGGGAATGGAATCGCCGTGGACCCAGTAAAGATTCAGGTCGTGAAGGACTGGCCAACTCCCAAGAATAAACACCAGATAAGGAGTTTTCTAGGCCTTTGCACTTACTATCGTCGCTATGTTCCTGGATTTGCGGACATCGCTAAGCCGTTGACAAAACTTACCGAAGAAGGTCGTCCGTTTGAATGGGACCAACATTGCCAAATTAGTTTTGAACAACTAAAACAGTACTTGATAAGTGCTCCTATTCTAAGTTACCCCCTCCCAGAAGGCAAGTTCATCGTGGACACTGACGCTAGCAATGTTGGTATCGGTGGTGTACTGTCCCAGATACAAGAAGGGCAAGAGAAGGTGATTGGCTACTTCAGTAAAGTCCTGTCAAAGCCGGAACGAAATTATTGCGTCACTAGAAGGGAATTGCTGGCCGTGGTAAAGTCCATAGAACATTTCTACAAGTACTTATATGGCCGACACTTTCTCCTGAGGACGGACCATGCCGCTTTAAAATGGCTCCTCCGATTCAAGAATCCTGAAGGACAAGTCGCACGATGGATTGAACGACTTCAGGAATACGATTTTGAAATCCAGCATCGGGCCGGAACTAGCCATAGAAATGCCGATGCTCTGTCGAGAAGACCTTGTGCTGAAGACTGTAAGCATTGTAGTCGTCTGGAGGAGAAAGTAGCCACGACTGCGAGGACGGCCGTTATAGACGACAAATGGCAAGGTGAAGAATTGCGACGAGACCAGGAGAACGATCAGGATTTGAAATTGGTGCTGGAATGGAAAAGTAGGGAGGCAAGGCCTACTTGGGAAGAGATAGCACCATATGCACCATCCGTAAAATCGTTCTGGGCGCAGTGGGACTCCATAGTGCTGGATCATGGTCTTCTGAAACGAACCATCGAGAACCAGGAAGGCACGGAACAGAAGACGCAGTTACTGATCCCCAAAAATAGGATGCCGGAAGTTCTGAGGGAGCTTCACGATGGAACTTCGGGAGGGCATCTGGGCATCAAGAAGATTAGAAGACTATGGAAAAGGTGCGCGAACGGTTCTACTGGGTGAACTGCAAGGAAGACATAAAGGACTGGTGTAGGAAGTGCATAGTCTGCGCAGCTAGTAACGGCCCCCACCGACGAGGCAAGGTTCCCATGAAACAGTATAACGTGGGAAGTCCTTTCGAAAGAATTGCCATAGATGTAGCCGGCCCATTTCCACAAACGAATAGTGGAAATAAGTACATCGTCGTGGTGATGGACTACTTTAGCAAGTGGGTTGAAGCGTACGCCCTACCAAACCAAGAGGCGATGACTATTGCTGAAGCCCTTGTCCGTGAATGGATCAGTCGATATGGCGCGCCCATGGAGCTCCATTCAGATCAAGGAAGGAACTTCGAATCGGTTTTGTTTAAGAACGTGTGTACTCTGCTCGGCGTCCGGAAAACTAGAACCACTGCACTTCACCCGCAGTCGGACGGAATGGTGGAAAGATTCAACAGAACCATCAACCGCCATTTGTCCAAAGTCGTTTCCGATCATCAGAGAGACTGGGACACGTACATTCCCATTTTTCTACTGGCATACCGTTCGTCCGTTCATGAGACAACAGGAGAGACACCAGCGAAAGTGGTATTTGGGCGAGAGCCAAGACTGCCCTGCGACCTGAAGTTCGGCGTGAAGCCTGGTGAGGTCCCTGCCGACGAAGACTACGTGAATGATCTACGCAGGAAAATGGACGACATTCACAATCAAGTGCGTCACAATATACAGACGGCCAGCGATCGAATGAAGGAGCATTATGACATCAATGCTCAGAATGGGGGATACCAACCTGGAGCACTGGTCTGGCTTTACAATCCTCAAAGACGTCGAGGTCTGTCCCAAAAATTGCAGACATCTTGGGAAGGTCCTTACAAAGTGATGAAACGGATCAACGATGTCATCTATCGCATCAGGAAGATTCCACATGGCAAACCCAAAGTTATCCACTTCAACCGAATGGCTCCTTACAACGGAGAAGAAAATGAAGGGGCAGTACAACGGACGCAAGGTTCCGAAGTGAACTTCGAAACCTTCATGTTTCATCACGCCACAGGAAGTAAGGCGCAATTCGGAGTGACCACAGAGAGACAGCAAGACCTTTTTCAAGTGTCACCAGAGTACAGTCTGGCCCACTGTGTGGCAGAAGACCTAAGGATGTCCAAGGGGATAGCCCAAGTCTTTCGGAAGAAATTTGGTCAGGTCGAGGAACTCCTAAGACAGCACCCCATGGTGGGCAAGAGCCTGCAGATCATCCACACGGAGGCGGAACAAAGACGACACGTGTACTACTTAGTTACCAAGAAGACATCAAGCGGTAAGCCTGACTACCGCAGTATTTGGAAAGCTTTATGGAGCCTGAGGAGACAGCTGGTAGAGGACAAGGAGACGAAATTAGCCATTCCTAAATTGGGCTGCGGACTAGACGGACTGGACTGGAGGGTCATTCGAAGCATGATAGAAGTCATCTTCAACGGAACGGGAATTGAAGTCCTAGTCTGCAGTCACCACCCACAGGCAGCTGTCGGCAGTAAGAAAACCGTGGACTGCTATTTCTTCCAGATCGGAAGTTGTAAAGAGGGGCCAGCATGCCGATTTCGACATCCTCCTTCAAGGCTATCACGAGGAACGTTCCGAGACGAAACGTTTTTAAGAAGGGGGCAGTGTGGCGATTGCGGCGCCAGCCTATCGCGTGCGTCATCGCCGACGCGTCTTACACGAGAAACTTCGGCAGACAAGCGAGACTCTCCGTCTAAAATGATCTAGAAAGACAGCCCCGGTTTAAAAGCATGCGGCCGGATTCAACGAGAATTCAATGTTAGTCAGTTCGATTAGAATGCAGCGTTAGAGTTCGACACAAAAGTCCGCGTAATAAACTTTCGCTCGGCTGTTATAAATAAATTAGATTTAGGGTTGTAAATAAATTATTGTTAAATGTTAGTGTTAAATTAGTTTGCTTGTAAATAAATTAGTTATTAACTATTTCGTGTTTTGTTTTAAAATAAAAATTAATGAACCTTTAAAAATCGTCACAATATCATTTGACTCTGCATATTCCAACATTTCAATAGAATTAACGTGAGACGCATGTCCGTCAAGTATCAATAAGACTTTTCCTAATGGTTTTCTAGGAACAAAATGTTCACGCATCCATTGAAGAAAAATACTTGCGGTTACGTACGCAGATTTTTGTGACATGAATAACACTGACCCCGGTGGCAAATCATCCTCCCACTCCTTCTTTTTATTTTTACCTTTCATTATTACAGCAGGTGGTAAGAAGTTACCTTCTGCATTGCAGCAAACTACCAACGTAATTGTTTCGCCTCTTTCTGTGGACGTTACTGTTGAAACGACTTTTGATCCTTTCTTTGCAAGTACTTCACCTGGTCTACTGTTCAGTTGAAGACCAGTTTCATCAATATTAAAAATGTTTGCAGGCTTGTCGAACAAGGAATTTTCTTCCATGGTTTTTTGAAGCAAACTAAAATATTCTTCTATTTCTTTTCTATTCATTGCCGTTGTTCTAGCTATGGAAACCCCTTCCGATTTACGAATACTAATTTCAGGATGTCGCCTTAAAAATAAACGAAGCCAGTCGTATCCTGCTTTTTCAGTTTGATTGTTGAACCTGTGTTTTATATTTAACTGTTGAGCAAAATTATAAGCAATGGTTTTCAGATCGTCTCTGGTTAACGGGAAACCACGCTTTTGCATGGTCAAAATATGTTGTACAAGTCGTTTTTCATTTTCATCTCCGAAGACGCAGTTAGGCCCCATGTCTCCCTTTTCAGAGTTTCCGCTTTTACATCGCCGCTCTAAGGTTTTACGTGGTATCTTAAATTCAATAGAAGCTTGACGAACAGACATATTTTCATGAACAACACATCTCATTGCATTTGCCAAATCTTCTTGAGACCAGTTACCACGTGTGTGTGCAGCTTTTCTTATGTGATAGTTTGGCATCTGCAAATAAGCACATATTTATGAGCTGATACTACATTATTAATTAATTTAACTAATTTAAACTATGGCCATCACTCCCAGAAAAATTTGGGCCATCTCTACCGATTGTCCGGGAGTGATGGCCCACGAGATATTTGCATTCAGCCTTTCGATTCGAATTGTTATTTGAGGTTATGTTGAATCCTAGAACGTGGTAGTAACTGATTTCACCGAAATAACTCGAAAAAAAACATTGCAAATGCAAAAATTAAAGACCAAACATACTTGCCGCAAAATATTCACCGAAGTTAAAGCAAACAAAATCAATTTACTTACCTTATTTGCAATTTTTGCGCTCAGTAGAGCCAGCAAACGCACACAAATGACTTTTAAACACGCTCACTACACTACCCGTACCAACAAAATAACACAAATAGAAATTATTCCATGTGGCCATCTCTCCCGTATGGCCAACTATCTCGGACTTACCCTAGCTGCCAGTCTATACCTAATGTACGAACTTGCCCAATTTGTTCATAAAATTGTTTATACTCGTCCGCGTTAACAATGACAGTATGCTTTTTTAATATTTTTTCAGCACAACCAAAAACACGGTCGGCTGGCAAGTAGGAGTGGCCTCTGACGGGAAAATGTAGAATCAGATTAGTGACACTGGTTGGAGCTTCAGTTCTAAGCCATAATGCTAAAATGTGGATTATGTGGGCCTTTTTGTTTTGGCCGCCACAACCATCACAAAATAGCCTTAGAGACTCTACATCTTCAAAATCCAGAGATCGAAGGTGTGCCAACAAAGCTGAACCAATTTCCGTGGAGCCGCGGCCGGCCTGGTTTTCAGTCCATTAAATTGAGACACATACCACAAACATCAGCTGCAGGGGACGAAAAACCGATGCTAAATTCGTTGTAAAAAAACCTTTTAAACATTGATAATGATGCTTTAAAGTCAGAATTTTTGGAATTGTACAATTTGCTTAATATTGAAATATTCAGTTCACTAGAAACGTATACCCTGCATGACTTACTTCTGTCGTAGTGATTTTCGCACGCCGGTAAGTTCTTTAAAAATTCCCTAATTTTTTCTTTAACTGCAAACGACTTTCGAACATATCTATCACCACCCCTTCTTTCTTTCGGAATTCGACCCTCGTGGATGTTCTTCAAAATTGGTATTAATCGGTTTTTTGTTATACCAAGAGCAGCTACAAGAAATTCTCTGCAAACTGGATAAACTGATTTTTTATCTTTAACGCGAAAGTAGTATTTTGCTTGGAGGGTTTTTGTTTTTCTATTTTCATCATTTCTTGGTCTCCTTCTTTTGGGTTCAGCAGCTGATATAATATGGCACAATTTTTGATCTTGAACATTTTTAATCGGTTCTTCATAGAAGTTTGCCCTCGCTCTCTATATCGCTTATTTTTACTAAACTGCATTTAAAAGATCTTGTATTATGTTCACAAGGTCGCCGAAAATTTCGTAAATTGGGATCTGCATCCAAATATCTAAAAAATAGCACCAAAAACTAACGCCATAACCTTATACAAAAATCACTGTTACCTCTGCCTTTTCAAATTTTCTGGTTGTGATGTTCCAGGTTTTTTCTTCCTGGCTGCAGTATTAATGGAAGCCACAGTAATATCCATTGTTCAGTCTCACACTTCACAAATCCACGAAACTTCACAAGCCGTTAAATCACTCAACCACAAGTCCACGAAACTTCACTTTAAAACACTCAACAAGTGGCACAACGCGAAGAGTTAAGTAAGGTTATGTGTAACTGCCGTTGTAGCAGAAAGTAAAAACACACACAATACATATGGATATGTCTGATTTTGTAAAATTGCGTGTATTGCATACAGTGCGTTAATATATTTTTTAGATAAGGGGAGGCTATGAAAAACAAAATCAGTCTCTTAGCTTAATTCGAAACTTTTATTCTGACATTTGCTTCCTGACCCTTGTCAAATCTGTTAGTTGTTTAAACGCTCATGAACACCATAGTCATGGGTCAGTAAGCAATCCAACGGCATTTGAAATTAGTCGTTATCATGTTAAAGAGTTTTAATAAAACCTTATGTATTCAACTGGAAGATTTTTTTCTACTATCGTCAAATGTATCTTGACATTTCAATTTTGACGTAAGTTAATTTCATTTAAGCTACGACTTAGGTTTTACTTTTCATAGACTCCTCTAATCTAAATATAACTGGACATGTCCTGTTATGGTCGATTGATTTTTTCAGATGGACATGTGTGGTTTTGGCTGAATTAGCGATATTTAGACTTAAATTACTACGGGACGAGTATCGTTTTAAGTGATTCTGAATATAGGAATCGATAGAAATGGTTAAAAGCATTCCAAAACCATATAAAACAAAATTTTTCACAAAAGTGGACATGTCTGAGTTTGAATGAACGCTCCTCAATTGTAGTAACTATAAAAAAAAAATTGTACATGTAATAATGCAAAATATATTATAGATTTCATACTTTATTTCCCATCAAATTATTATTATTTGATGCAACAACATCATGTCCAAAAATAACTTTTAATTCAGCTTCAGGTAAGTACATAAGTTCTTCATCTGAAAGAATAAACACAAACATAAATGAATGAAAACTTGAAAAGTATTCTGTCCTTACCTGTAGCCCGCTGTACAAGAATATCGTTCTTTACATTTCTAATCAAATCGTTATTTTCATCGATAATTATATTATAATCTTCAGTATATTTCGACATTGTCAAAATCGTACTGGTTGCCGAACGAAATCTAACCTCAACAAACAATATCACATAAAACTCACTTCAAAGTACTTTGAAGAGCAGACTCAGTTTAATTGAGAATTGAGTAAATTGTCTCAGTTAAACTCACTTACTACAAGTAAAAGAAACAAGCAATTTATCTAAGCTATTGAGACAAACTCAGTTAAAAGTGGTAAAAGAAATACAGCTTATATTACTAGAGTACCGCAAAGTAGCCATTTTGGCGGCAAACAAAAGGAGGGAAATCTGAAATCATTTGAAAAAATGTCATTTGTCATTTGTAACGCAATTGTCGTTCACATAGTAATTTTTTCTCAGTCTATTTGTCTGATTTCTTATTAAAATTTGGTTCTCCGTGTGGTGTTTACTGTCATATGTCACGTTCATTTTGTAAACAAGCCCTTTTTACTTGACTCGGATTAAAAATATGAAATATTGGGGTGATAAGTTCTTTTTTAATAAAATCATTCAAACTGATTTTGTTCAAAGTGTACCTGAAATGAATGGAAAAAGAAAATGGCATTTATATTATACTATGAGGGGCCAGATACAGTTTCTTGATTTGAGCTCAGAATTTTGCTGTCTTAGTCAAAGCCGCAGAAACTGAGCGAAGCATAAATAAGAGGCATTCTATTCTAAGAAGAATAGAAAAAAAATATTTTAGTGCGTAAATATTTACTTCACAGAGGAAATATTTTCCTTAGGAAGGCAATTCGCCGCGATTTTATTTTATTTTTTATATGTGGTGGTTGCCCAAATGTAACCAAATTTTTCGCCTAGCTTTATTCTTTATACATACCTGCTGGTATTCGAAAGGGGCGGAACCCCGTTTTGTTGAATTGTTTTACAACTCAGCAAACAACAACCCGGCATATTTGCTGGAAAGAATGACCAAAATATTAATTTGATTTATCAATGCAAACACTGCATTCCCCAAACGTCAAATATTTTCCCGTTAGTTTGCGTTAGCTGTTGCAACTACGCCATTATGGCGCAGAAATAGTTGCGCAATCAATTGAAGGCATTATTCCAAAAACCAGACAAGTCCAAAATATCTGGTTTACAAGTTGTCGCTATTTTATATACGTTAAGACAATGGCTGTCTAGTGGTATAATTTGTTTCGCTATGAAGCAGACATGTCCGACGATTTTGCACGGAGAAATATGTGCGATTCTATAAAAACAAGGCAAATCCCACTTGTTTCCTGCAAAAGCCAGACAATTATCATTTTTGGACTTGTCTGGTTTTTGGAATAATGCCTTCAATTATGGTACTCTAGTAATATAGAGAATTATAATTCTTTATAAAGTCCCTAGATAATATAAAGGATGGCAATAGGGTAGCCATTATGGTCCATTATGCGTGGGAATTTTAAAATGAAAATTTTGGTTGATTTTCATGACAATAATAAATAGGGGAAAGTTGCCTATATTGGATCGGCTCACAGTGTGTTGAAACAGTAAAATAGTGGACATTCCACAAAAACAAAAATTTTGGAATTCGAAGGAATTTTTATTCAGATAGTTAGAATAATGTTTAAACTTCATGAAAATGACAATAAAATTTCTGGTAACGCACTACACCGATTACTTTTTGTCGAATGAAAATGGTGCTTTAGAAACGCGCTAGATGAAACATAAACAGACGCCTACTTTGAAATCGCATTGTTTCTTCTGGATATCATTTTTAAAGTTAATTATTCTAGCGTTTATTTGTCCAAGGTTTAAGCTTTTAATTATCGAGGTAACAAAATAATAGCTTATCAATTTGTTGACTTTTAAAAAAATGTCCAAATTTGTCCAAGTGGATATTAATATACATTGATTCTCTGATATCTTTCATATTAATATTTCATATTCATTTATTCAACATTATGTTACAACAGCAGTGGTACATAAGTTATGTCAGGTTTCTATATACTACACTAAACTACGTAATTGTAGAAATAAAAGATTTTAAAAAGATTTAAGAGAACAAAAGAGGAAAAGCTTTTCCTAATTTAGTTGATCAAATTTTTTGCGTGCACTACATATTCGTTTATATTATAAAAAGGGTTTTCCAGGAGGTGCTGTTTTAGTTTTGTGTTATTAGTAGATTCTTAGGCTTAGATCAGTCAGTGAGCGAGGGAGGAAGTTATATAAGTATAGATGTTGATGCTTTGCGGCTGTCATGTTGGTTCTTTGGAATGGAATGTCAACTGCGTGGCTATTTCTTAAGTTTGTTGTAACTAGGTCGCCTCTCTTGTGTATGGTAGTTGCTTCACGTCTGGCTCGGATCAGTTGTTGGTATAAGTACGACGAAGTTAAGGTCATGATTTTTAATTTGAGGATAATCGGCCTGGCATGTGTTCTGTAAGGAACACCTATTATTCGTACTGCTTGTTTTTGCAATTGAAATATATGATCCGCGTGAGCTGATCCTCCCCATATTTGGATGCCATATGTTATACGCGAATGGAATAGCGCATGGTAAGCCGATACGGAAGCTTCTTGTCCAGCGATTTGCTTGATGCGACGTATGGCATAAGTGGCAGATGACAGTTTGTTGGAAAGTTCGGAGATATGGGTTTTCCAGGTTAAGCGGGTGTCCAGAGTGACTCCCAAAAATCTTGCAGCCTTTGTAGTGATTGAGGTATTGCGCTTTGTTGTAAATGCTATTTTGGCTGTTTTACTTTCATTTAGATGTAGACAGTTTGCATTGAACCACTGACTCAGATGCTGTTGTGTAGTTTCGGAGGCTATGTGTAATTGCTCGATGTTCGGTCCCTTTACGGCACATGTTGTATCGTCAGCGAATAGGATGGTGTGTGATGGTAAGTTATATGGTAAATCGTTTATGAATATACTAAAGAATAGTGGACTATTATTAAGGTAAACTAGTTGTTTACGATTGTGGAGATATGATTTTATGAGACTTAGTGCTGCCCCACGTATACCTAGTGTTCTAGTTTTGACAGAAAGATTTTGTGGTCCATGCAGTCAAATGCTTTCGTTAGATCGCATAGAATTGCCTCGCAGTCGTTATGATCCTCAAGGGCGTCCCAAATGAAGTTCAGAAGGGAGAGTACTGCATCGGTGGTGTTTTTGTTTTTCCTGAATCCAAACTGACTATTTGACAAACAATCTTGTTTGTGTATAAAATTATTTAGGCGCGAACATAAGGCTACTGCCAAAACTTTTGAGATTATGGGTAGTATCGAGATTGGCCTGTAGTTGTTTATATCAGACGGATCTCCTTTTTTGTATATAGGTATTACTTTTGCGACCTTTAGTCCATCAGGGACAATGCCGTGTTGGAAACAACTATTGATTATGGTCATTTTGAAATGACGTGTGCGCAAGCTTTTAAAAGTTTTGTGTTGAGACCATAGATGTCGGTACTCTTCTTGTTTTTAATTTTTTGATGATCGCTTGGACTTCTTCATCTGTTACTGGTGTTAGAAAGCAAGTGTTGTTGACGTAAGGTATTTTTTTAAGATAGCTTAGTGGGTCGTCGTTATTGGTTGGTTTATTCTTAAGTATGTTGGTGGCTACGTTGCAAAAAAAGTTATTGAAAGCTTCGGCGGAGAGGCTTGTGCTAGTTGTACGGCTTGTACGGTTTGGTTTCTTTGTTAATTATGTTCCAAACTGTCTTTTGTTTGTTTGTGGAGTTTTGGATTTCAGTTAAGTTCTTGCGCTTCTTCTCTCTTGTAGATTCCTCTAGGTAAATTTTTTTATAACTGTTGTAAATTTGCTTCAGATCGTCGCCGCCACGTCTTTGATAGGTATCGTGTATTAAGTTTAGGGTTTCTTTTATTTGCATCAGTTCCTTTGATACTTTCCATTGCTTTTTCCGTTGTGATAATCTTCTTTTAACTATTGGGAAGGCTGAGTCAAGGTGTTTCATTAAACAGTGGGAAAAGAAGTTATATTTTTCGTCTACACTTCCACCATTGATAACAAGGTCCCAGGTCGCATTTTGTAAGGAGTGGGTGAAGAGGGATATGTTTTGCTCGGAGAAAACTCTTCTCTTGATATAGTCGTGGTTTTGCGATTGCGTGACATTGAATGTGACACATATAGCCCTATGGTCGAAGATGACTGTGTCAATTATCTCGACATCATAATTGATTTCGTTGGTAAAAGAGTTATCTAAGCATGATTTAGAATTGTTTTGAATACGTGTACAGTCGCGAGTTATGTATCGTAGATCACAACATCTTATCATGTTATTTAAATTCATAGTTTTATTATTAATTAAGGAGATGTCTACATTGAAGTCCCCTGCTACGAATATTCTTGTGGAGATATCCAACTCATCGAGTATATGGTCTAGGCCCTAGGGCTTTTGATAGAATTTCTAATGCTGAATTTAGATCGCTGGATGGTGGTCGATAGCATTCTATAATTACTGTATTGTACTCTGTAAGGTGTATTCCTACAATTTCGCAAATCATTTCTTGAGAGTACTCATTAACTGTAGTGAGCTCGCGAAATTTTATGTCGGATTTACTGTAAATACAGACTCCTCCGTGACTCGACTGGCGCCTTATGAAGCAACTTGCTTGGACTGAATGTTATACAGTGATTGGTTTTTCTGGTTTAACCAATGTTCTGAAATACACAGAACGTCGATATTCAAATTATTTGTTATGCTCTCAACAGCTTCTAATTTATTTGTTAGGCATTGAGTATTCCAATGAAGGATTTTTAGGGTATTTTTGTTTTCAGGCTTTGTGTTTGATTTCTGCCTATTTTCTAGGTCTGTTGTAAATTGGAGGCTTGGTTGATAAAATTTGTTTGTTTCCTGAAGTAGTACCGTGCAGGCCAGTTTTCAGGCTTTGTCGCTTTTTCGTAGTCCATGTAGGTGACTCCAATTTTAAAACAGTTTGTTTTGGACACTGTATCAATTTTTTCTACTATATAGTCGTTATGCTTAGTAAGCTGTTTAGATGTTCCTTCAGTTCGTTGATTGAACATGCCTGACTAACTCGGCCAACAAAAATCCATTTCCTTCTCATAATCCCACTTAATTTTGAACTATTTTGTGTCGCTGTATCATATACTATTGGGTTTTCCCTATTTGGATTTTTCTTTCTGGTAATCTTTTTGTAGCCGTCTTCTTTGGTGCTACTATCCTTTTTTGTGTTTTTTTTCTTTTCCTTCTACGTTATTGATATCGTCTGTTAAGTTAATTATTTCGTGTACTTTTTGGGAATATGCATTTAATAAATTGATCTGTTGGTTAGGTTTCGTTGTTTCGTTGTTTTGTTGTTATTTTCCGTTTTGTTGGTGGTCTGCAGTCCTCTGTAATTCGGATCGCTCTTGCTCGAGCGAGGGTTTGGATGCTTAATTGCAGCGTCCTTGTAGGATCAAGGTTACTAAAGAGAGAAGGTTGCCTGGTAAGTCGTGGAGTGACGCGTCATCCAGTAGGCCATCTATTTGTGTACATGCATTAAATGGGCCTACTGAGTGACGTTGCGATGACGTTGAAAGTTACCAGGCAACCTATCTCTTTAGTAACCTTGTTGTAGGATATGGTTTTCGGCTGCTTTGCTGTAGTGCCGGTATTTGAGGGACAGATGGCCTGTTGCTCAGGAGGTGCGGTGACAGCCTCAGGCATCTTTGTCGTAATGTTTTCCCCAGTTTTTTCTAATAACATATTTAATAAGATGATTTGTTGTTTTAGCGTAACTATGTTATCATATAAATTTTGAATTATTGTATCTTTATCTGCCAATGATTTGCGCAAATAGAATATTTCTACCTGTGTGCCGTCAGTAACAGCTGTGGTCGGGCCATGTTTGTTGTTGTTAGTGGGTTCACTGTCCGCCATTTTTTGTGTAGGTTTAACACTTGGACAGCAATTTATATGGTCATCATCGATGATTATTACATCTTTCAGGTATTTTACACACCCCGGGTGAACTCTTGCGCCGCACGACACACATACGGGTCCACTTGAGGGTACATTATAGAACTTTTTACACTTTCATTTCAGAGCAGCTTCGGGCACGTCACTACCCGTCGCCATCTTACATTGTATATGTACATTGCTTCATATATTCGGTTTGAACAAGTGCGACGAAGCGCGACCAAGGAAATTATTTAATTTTTTTTTTCAGAAAGAATCAAGTGGCCGAAGTAACATTGTAGGGTAAATGTGCCAGTGCTCAGCCACTTAGGGATGCCTTTCACTTTAAGAACACTGTAAAAGTGTTTTCTGCCCAAATTTTGAGTCAATTTCTAGTGCTAGAGATAGAAAAACTTATGACTTAGATGTTAAAAATTGTTTCCTACTTATTAAAAGCTGTATAAAAAGTAAAAAAAATATATTTCTTAAAAACAAACCATTATGCCAGTTGTCAGCCCAAGAGAATCTAATGTCAGCCACACTTATCCCAGTAGTCAGCCACAAGTTAAGTTACAGGATAGGTAGGTAATATGTAAGTCAATGAAAGTATGAAAAGAATATTTAAGTAACCATTTCACGTATATGTAGGATGTAACATTTTTATTATATACATACAGGCTGTTACAAATTCGAGGCTCACTATTGGGATCTCGGAAACGGTAAGAGATACGAAGTCGGTTAAATTGGGGCAAAGTTGCGTATTTTGGTGCTTAATAATAATCCGTTCTGAAAAATCCTCTACGATTTGTAGTTTTTGAAATATTCCCAAAAAACAAGAAAACGTAATTTTCTTTTTTATTTTTTTCTGAAGTTATTATTGCAGGGATCTTAACAAAATTAATACATTCTACAGGCACTTTTTTAAGCTCGTTACGATGATATCATTAGATTTTACTTAAAACGTTTCGTCTCGTTCTGACCATCATCAACTTCATTTTTTCTTATGGGCACTACATTGGGTTTTAATACCATTGAATAGATCTATTTTTTCTGATGCTTTTCCATATATCACATCCCTATTTAATAATTTGAAATAGCTGGAAATGAAAGAAATTGTTGAAAATAACACTGCAACGAAAAACATGGTATGCAATGAAAACAAAAACCAAAAAAAGCGTCATATACCTTCGGAGTTTTATTTCGTTTATCACAAAAACAGATTTTTGAAAAATTTTTAGATATAAAAATGAAGGATGTGAATCCAAGAAAGACGTAGACTTTTAAAACGTATTGTGCTGACAGCAACAATTTAGTAATAGCAAGAGAAATTTACTTCCAACAATGACGATGACGCAGTATTTAACTACTTTCGTGATTAAATTATACATTTTTATGATTAAAGCAAGAAAGTATTACAAGAAATTATGTCTTTAAAAATCTCTCATTCTTGTAAATTTAAAAATGTATTATGCTAACAATAATTTAGTAATAGCAAGATAAATTTACTTCCTATAATACCCAAAAAGATGCCATCCACATAGAACAATATTATTAAGTTAGATGGAAACATTGCACTTTATGGATATTTTCATAAAACTCGAAGGACTTATCGAGATCGCCTTAATGATGATGAGAATGGAGAATTATTAGAAGAGGTAATTCATAGTTATTTATAAAATGTTTAAAATTATGAGACTACAGGAAATAATATTTCCTCGAGCAGTAACATCTTTTAAGATACGAGTTTTCTAAAGACATGCGCATAATTTATTTTGATATTTTCTAATTGATATTTAATAATAATAATGTATAATTTAATTACAAATCTAATCAACTATTATTTTGTAGTTGTCTTTCTGGATACTGTTGGAAGGAAATTTCGCTCGCTATTACTGAATTGTTGTTGTTAAGACCACAAACATTTTTTTAATTTTCTTGGATACGACATTCATTTTTAGATCTAAAAATTTTACTAAAATCAGCTTTTGTGATATATGAAATAAAACTCTGAAGGTATATCGAACTTTTCTGGTTTTTATTTTCACTGCATACCATGTTTCTCTTTGCAGTGTTATTTTCAAGAATTTCTTGCATTTCCAGCTGTTTCAAATTATTAAATAGGGATGTGTGATATATGGAAAAGCATCAGAAAAAATAGATCTATCCAATGGTATTAAAACCCAATGTAGCGCCCATAAGAAAAAATGAAGTTGATGATAGTCAGAACGAGACGAAACGTTTTAAGTAAAATCTAATGATATCATCGTAAAGAGCTTAAAAAAGTGCCTGTAGAATGTATTAATTTTGTTAAGATCCCTGCAATAATAACTTCAGAAAAAAATAAAAAAGAAAATTACGTTTTCTTGTTTTTTGGGAATATTTCAAAAACTACAAATCGTAGAGGATTTTTCAGAACGGATTATTATTAAGCACCAAAATACGCAACTTTGCCCCAATTTAACCGACTTCGTATCTCTTACCGTTTCCGAGATCCCAATGGTGAGCCTCGAATTTGTAGCAGCCTGTATATGTATGCTGTGGTGTTCTTCCGGGTTTTCCTTCGCGTAGGGTTCTCAAAAGAACCGAACCTCGTTGTTACGCGAGTAGAACTCGAGAAGCAGAGCTAAGAAAGCAGCCGAGAAGACCTGAAGATGGCAGATGTGATTCTGCCGAAACGTCGTCAAGACAACAACGGTTCTTTTGAGAACCCTACGCGGAGGAAAACCCGGAAGAACACCACAGCATACAATACCCGCGGAAACCTACGTCGTAACATACATATATAACTAGGTATTAACGAAACGTTATCACAAAAAATAAACTATAAATAAAGGTACCCAAGTAAGTAGGCACAAACTAAATTTTTAATTTCTTTCTAAACAAAAAAAAACAAATAAAATCGGTCTCTTGTACATCTTCATAGATAACTACCTTGAAATGATGTGCATTTCAAGTGAAACCATCTGGGGCAGTGATCACATCCAATGTTTTTCAAATCATTATCCTCAGTATCACTTTCAAGAATTGAGTTGCATGTACCACATGGTTCTTTCTTTCTAGACTCATTGCTCAATTCTGTAGTTTTTCTTTTTTTAGTTTTCTTTTCTAATAAAATATCTTCGCTACTTTTATCAGCCTTTTGTGGCTTTCTTTTGGTAAGTTTTTTTCTTTGCTTTTTTGTTGCAGATCCCTTGCCTCTTTTCTTTTTTGCTTTGCATTTTCAGCATTTTGCTTCTCATCGAGTTTTCTTTGCAAATGTTCTCTAAAAAGTGCCGATGAAATGGCTGCTGGTGTTCGTTCTTTAGTGTCTTTTTTTGTACTTCCCGATAACGGAATTGGGAAAAATAAGTGCTTCTTTACACTTGTGCTCTCATTCTGATCAGCGCTTTTAATAATGGTATTTTGAAGCACCTGTATTTTATTCATTTGTTTAGAACTATTTTCTTTATTTTTAACTCCTTCATTCATTTCAAGTATATTTGATGAAGAAGTGTTTAATTTCAGCTCATTTATTTCAGTGGCAATACATTTTGACGAGATATAATTTGCTAGTTCGTTGGTCTGAAACTTATTTCGTACTGGCTCAATTTCTTCGTCTTTTTTACATTCGACTCCAGAAAATAAACCTTCAACTGCGGATGCTGATTTATTTCCATTAACTTGTTCTGATTTTCGGTGTTCTATTTCAGATAATTTAGGTTTACGCTCCGTATCCCTACCACTCAATTGCTTGTTTATTGTTACTGTTTCTGTCCCATTTATTTGTACTTCTCGTCCTTTGGTTTTTATTTCTTTTGGTCGAGGTTCTGTTTCTTTCACATTTATTGTTTCATTTTGTATTTCAGATGAGGTTGATTCAATTTCTCGTTCACTTAATTGCACTTTTCCGTTTTCTCTTCCTGGTAGTTTTGATTCTGTTTCTCTTTCATTCGTTTGTTCTTCTTCTCTAATGTTTGTTTCTATTGGCGTAGATTCCGTTTCAGATGGGTTAGATTCAGTTTTTCTTTCAATCAAGTTCTCTTCTTCTTTTCCTGTTTTTGGTAGTTTTGATTTTATTTTTGTCTCATTCCTTAGTTCTTCTTGTTGGAGAACTATTTTCAATTCATTGCCAATAAATCCTTTGTTTTCTACTTCCGCAGTTTTGCTTTCTATCAATCGAAAATCATCGGAAATATTGACATTCATATTCGATGTGACTGCACGTTCATTATATGAATCAAATTCGAACATGAGAATATCTGAAGGTTCATCAAATTCGAACGTGAGAACATCTGAAGGATTGTCTATTTCACGCTGCAATTCCAGCATCCCATCTTCTCTTACTACATAAGTTTCAGATTTATTTAACGGAAAATATTCCTCTTTTATTAAATTTAAATGTTCAACAATATTATGCACATTAGGGATGCCTCTATCTAAAAGTTTATCACTTAATTTTAACAAAACTGTTCGCGTAGTTTCAAATTGCTCTTCTGTGATGTCAGTTCCATTGTTTTTCTGGTTGTGGAGATTTTCCAATCGATTTTTTATACATTTACTAAAATCTACAGCTTCGGGGTTAAAAGGGAACAGGCCGCATCTTCTGAAACCGTTTCTGATAGTTTGTGGTAATGAGTCATCATTTAGAACCTGTTTCAATAGAGGACAAAACGTAAATTTTGTCAATACACAATTACAATTTTCCGGTTTAGTTTGCCATTCTCTTACAGTCTTCTTCCAATTAGTTTTTGCGGTTTAAAGACACTAACATCTGCTGGCTGCATAATGTGTGTTGTATTCGGTGGAAGGGCATATAAAATAATGCTATGATCATAGCAAAACTGGCTCAGTTCTAACGACAAATGTGACTTATGCCCATCCACCAAGAGTAATATAGGTCTGAGTATTTTATTTTGCTCAATCCATTCGTTTAACCCGTTGGCGATATACTCATAAAACGTGTCGCTGCGCATCCAGCCACTTTCTGAACGGCCTATGAACCAATTGGAGGGCACAGTCTCTACGAGAGCTTTATTAGGACAAACAAATGGAAAAACTACCATCGGCGTTAAAGTTCTCCCATCAGCTGAAAATACCAAAAGAACAGTAATGGTCTCCTTTTCACTTCCTTGTTTAATTTCATAAATATTTTTATATCCCTTTGGTGCTAAAACTTTTCCCGATTTGGGACACATTGAGAAACTAGTCTCATCCCCATTAAAAATCCTCGACGAATCTACCAATATCTCTAAAGCATTGTTTTCTTCTAAATACTCCTTCAGTTCGCGGAACCATTTTCTTATTAGCTCTTCTGTTATTACACTTCTTGCTTTGGAAAGTCCTTCTGCTTCACGTAACCTTAGATTATTGTGCCTCCTTAAAAAAGCTTTATACCACGTCTCACCAGGTTTGTTATTTTTGAAAGGATTCTTCCTCTCTTTTTCGCATAATATTTTTTGTACTGCCTTCAGTAAATCTGCCTTTCTTTGCGGAAACCCACATTTTGCTAGTTCAATTAACCATTTTTCGAGATCATTTTCTTCTTCCTTTGAAAGTATGGTGCTAGGACCCATTTTCCGTAGTCCCTCTTTGACACGGCCATGGAGGCGATCTTGAATTGTACCTCGCGGTACCCCAAATTTTCTGCTAGTTTCCCGTATGCCTACGTTCTCATCCCTAATTGCTTTTAGCGCACTTTGCAGAGCCTCTTCTGGATATTTATGGATACTGTGATCTTTGTATCTACCCATTTTTACCTTAAATAAATTTAAAAAACAATGCAAAAACGTCCCTAGTTGCAGCAGGCTGAGTACTAAAATGTGAAAGTCAAAAGTCAGCCACCTTAAAATCCGTAACTATTTATGGCGGCTGACTACTGGATATGAACATTTTATTCACTGAAATGCATACACTAACGTAATTATAATATATCGACTTTTTTCCCAGTACATATGGCTTAAAATTGCAATTCTGGTAAAATACCCAATAGTCAGCCACCCGGCTGACAATTGAATTTTCATACATTTGAGCAACCAGTTCTCAGCCCCCTATAAAAAAACGTTAAATCCGACTTTTGTTACCTCAAAAATAACATTAAACACTATTTTAATATCTAATAAATGCTAGAAAAATTGTACTTCCAATATGTTATTCAAAATAAACTCTTTCAAGCTAATTTGAGATGTGCGGTTTCTTAACAAAAATGTAATATTTCTCACCAAATCTCAGCCAGAGAAAACCCTTCTTCGTTATACGTTAACTGTCACTACGTATTATAGGTTAGAAATTTGAAATATTTACAGTTAATGGCGGGAAAGACGGCTGACTACTGAAATTACAAATACATAAGCTAAATGTACAGGGAGATCTTATTAAAATGAATTTAATGCCTCGGTGGCTGACTTCTAAGTGGTGGCTGGTATTAGGCACATTTACCCTATATAATTTCACTGACGTTTATTTAATTTCGCATATGTCATCGCGTATGTCATTACCTCTGTTAAGGAAATAAGTGCAATTTTTTTGCTTGTTTATAATTATTTCAAAATTAACTAACCAATATGGAAAATTTATTTACAAATCGCGACTTATTTAGTACCCTTAAATCAAGAAACATCGATCTCAAAGATCATAAGCAGTTGTGCCACATTAGTCTGAGTAAATTTGAAATTATTTTGACAAACAAAGACTTAGAAATTCTTCACCAGTATTTACGAAATTTTTGTATGTACTAAAGTGCAATTGAAATGGATTAACTGTTGTCGTAATGAAAAGCGTGTCATCGACTGTGAAAGTGAATGGTTAAATCGACAATTTATTTGGCCCGATTGTGTTTTAGTCGCAATACTCGGACGATCTCCAACAACTTCTACTGAAGAAACAATTAAACGAAAAGCTTTTTGTGAACTAAGCAACAAACAAAAGAAAAGAAGAACTGAAAATCTGAGAAGCCAGTACACTTTAGAAGAGTTAATTCTTGCGACAAAAGAACAATTAAAAGCCAATGGACATCACGAAATTTCTAAAATTTTGAATCATCTTTTCCAAAATTCTGAAGAAGTACCTAAAATTAACAAAATCTTATTTGGTTCGGATGAAAAACGGTCGGTCTTGTCTCCAGATAAAGCTTTAGCACTGGTGACTTCTGTAAAACTTTCTACATGGCAGTATTTAACTGTAAGACGAATTGCTAGCGATGAAAATTCTTGTCATTATCTGAAGAAGCATCAGAAGCACGTAACAAAGAGTTTAGAAAATTTCGAGAATCACATTCAAGAAAATGCACTTCAAAGGATACAAATGAAGAAATTTTGCATAATTTATTGATATCTTCTGACCCATATATCTCATTTTTACGTCCTAAATATATTAAAGAGAAAAAAGATATTTTTCCCGAAACTCTAAAACTAATAATAGATTCATGAAATAATGAAGATGAGAATTTGTTAAAACAGAAATGATGAAAAAAATTAAGTTTTAGTCAGTTTTTAGTTTTATTTTGTTTTGTGTTGATTTATTTTTATATAAACATATTGTTATTTATATGTTATATATTGTTATTGTTAGTTACCGTTAGAATTGCAAACATTTTTCGCAGCACATTTTCTTTTTGAAATAAAAGTTTCAAATAATACCTGTTTTTATTTTAAAATATACCAGATGTACAGTATGTCCACGGATTGACTTTACAAGAGGGGAAAAAGTTTTAATTTTATAAAAAAAATAATAAAGAAAAAAAATTTGTTTGATTCAATTGGATAGTTTAAAACATTGATTTTTTTTTCGATTTTAAGAACACACTGTATTAATGTTACAGTTTTAATTACAGATATGTTCATTATAAATCAAACAATTTCTTTTCGCTTTGGCATTTTATTGTAAAATTAAAAATATATTTTTCCCTCTTGTATATTCAATTCGAGGACATACTGTATATTACGTAATACTAATGCACATTCTCAGCAATATTCAAGTATACCTATAAGATTATTTTATAACCAGAGAATTTCAAATTCGGCCCTAACGCTTGATGTTTCTGAACTTAAATTTCATTATTCTCACTTATTTGGTCTAGATGATGACAGATTTTTGGAACAACTTTCTATCTCTTTCTACATAGTTCTCTTAAGTAATTTCCTAAATTGAATTTCGGCTACGCTAAATACGTATAATATACGGCTAATTTTCAGAAATAACTACAAATAAAATTATGGTAAAATAATGAGTTATTATATAACGCCCTGTACATTTCTTAATTTTAAACCTAATACTATGCAGAAGTGTGTTTAAAATTAAACGTTGTTTAATACAGTACCAACTGAGGTATATGCAGTGCTTACTGTTATTGAAGTTTCTAGTTTATTTTTATTTATTCAAAAGCGGTCCAATTTAGGAGCCGGTCCAATATAGGCAACTTTCCCCTAAATGTAAATGTCAATTTTTTTAGAGCCTTACTTCATAAATCTGATTGTTCGTCGACTAGTAAAATTCTCCTAAAATTTTCTTCTTTCACAGTTTATCAAAAGCAAGGAAAAATAATTAAAAAAAAAAAAAACTTAAAGCAGGTTCTTGTCCGACGAAAATTGTATCAAATTATTTAAACGGGCACTGAAAATACGCTAAGTGATAGTGTGCATTTTCTGTGTCTGTGTAAAGAATATATGATTTAAGAAACTGTAATAACGTCCTTACAACCCTTTAACACGATTAACCATTGTAAGTCGATAAAAATAAACAAAATCCATTAACCGTCACAAACCACAAATGAACAAACCAGGAGCCCTTGGGGCACGGATGAGCACCTTCGAGTTTCGAGCAAGCACAAATATTTTACATATCGCCTGTAAGAGTGTCATAACTCAGAACTGTAATATATCTGTTACCTGCAAAAACTACTCCCTTTTTTTCTATCACAATTCAAAATTTTAAGCAAAATTGTTTTAATAATCATATCTTCAACATCTTTAGATAAATATGGCTTTTTTATTATCGTGTAACCGAGGAAATCAAACATTTATCGAAATCTTTAGCGGAAGTGCAGCGGTTAGACAAGCATCTTCAAAATGAATGGTACCATCAACGGTTTATAGAATTCAAAAAGCTTATACAATTATACAAAGTTTATACAATTCAAACAGAATTATTTCTTGCTCCAATGTTAATAAGGAATGTTGGAGAATCATCAACGAGGAGAGAATTGGGAGTATTAAATATGACATTTGTTTGGGATGAAGAACGCAATGAAATTTCGGATAAAAGGCAAATTGCTGATCTATCAAATAATTGTTTTGCTCAACTTCGCCCCAACATTTTGATCGAATACGACACTGTCACACTGAGAAAAATAGGACCAAAGAATACGTTTATATTAACAAGAATTCCGAACATTTTATTCGGATTCGTGTTAAAAACCGACTCAGCGTATTACTGCAAAATTAACACTGTGGTTTGTTGTTTAGAATATCATTTCCTGTCATGATAAAATTACCGGAATAATTAACAAAAAGTCAGACATGACATTTTATTACTAATTTATTCAGCATAATATTTCATTATATGGTTTATTATTTTAACAATACGTATTATGCAGAATGATAATTTTACATTCTTAAACTTAAACAGTTTCATTGTGCTAAGAATCATGATTAATTTAGAGTAAGATGGATCTTATAACATGACAGCATTATACTTTTACATTATACTTTTATTTTATCGATAGGAATGATGTTTTATCAAAATCGCAAAATTCCATTTTTCTCAGTGCATGGAAGCGACAGTAACGGATTCTATATTCCTCCAACCTACAGATATTCAAGAAGTGAAGAACGTCATTCACACCAAATGTAGGAAATCTAGCGCCGGTTTAGATGAATTCCCGGGAATCGTATTGCAAGCGGTGGCAAAGGTTATTGTCACCCATTCAACTAATCATCAACGAATCTTTTTCCGAAAGTAAATATCCCGAAGCACTTAAAACATCTAAAATTGTACCAATCTACAAAAATAAAGGTAGTCGTTTCGAAACATGTAATTACAAGTCGATTGCAGTGCAAAACCAATTCGCAAAAATATTTAAGGAAATATTTAATATTAGATTAATATCCTTCATTAATAACAATAATATTTACATTTCAAGTAGCGACATCTTTTGATCACTTTTTGACCTGACATTGCAGTAGGATTGACAAATTGAAGCTAGTTCGCCACATAATAAGTCATCCCATGCAAGGCGGCCATGCTTGCTGTCAAAGCATATGAGAATTTTAAAAAAGTTTTGTGCAAATCGGTTTCGATTACAGCGGATTCCTCGAGCAGGCTCTGTACAGCTGTTTCAGGCCTAGTTGGGCCTACGTCAGCAGAACCGTAGCTCGAGAACTCCACTGCAAACCAAAACGACTTGTCCAGTAGGGTGGGTCGAAAAACCAAACTTTGAGATAATTTTACCTAATAGCAAAATTATGTTGTCTTTTAGTGATATTATGACACCTAGGAAATATTTTTGAATTTAATTAATATTTAGAGGGTGCGCCTTACGTTTGAATTTTTGAAATTATACGAGAAAGGCCATATAGTATGCCATGAAAAGTTCGTATTTGCAATAATAATAATAACAGAGTTATGATCAAAACTGTATACTAAAAGGGTAAGAGAAGGTGGATAAAATTAAAACTCGAATCTTGCAGCAACGCCTAAATTCGATAGCAAGAAAGATTTCAATATTGAATGATTTTCATTAATTTTTCTTTTGTATTATTTTTTTAATTATTAATAAATGATTATTTTATTCTAAAAACCCTATTTTCCTTGAGACATTTATGTTATATGACTACCAGAATATATTCAAGTTATTCGTATTTCCAAGGCAAAGCGCAACCTGAAGATGAGGTGCTATTTACTTTAAATTCTAGCATTACACTGTTTTCATGTAAAGGCAACATAATTTTGCTATTAAAAATCAAAAGCGCAATATTAGTTTTTTTTCCATACAAAAATGACCCACCCTATTGTCCAGGTTATTCGCCAATGCGATGTGAAAGTAATCAACATTTGAAGCAGCGACATCTTGTGTACAGAGCCGTATGTATTTTTAAATTACAAAAGAAAATTGTTCGTATTTCTGGCGAACGTTCCTCTTAATGCAAACTGTAAAGAACTTTTTGTCGGTTTACGGATAATGACTGTCCCTTTGTGTACAACTTAATTCTGTACGGCCGCTCAATTGAGCACAGTGTATCCAAAAACAGTGACTTTCACAATTATGAAACGAGGAATCGTGACGATATTCGACTTCCCTTAAATCGTCGGACAAAATGGTCCCATTTTTACGAGCCTATTGTGTCTTCGGAGAATGCTATGGAATGGAGAGGTGCCGTTGAACGACAGGCTGTTCAAACAGAAACTGAAATTCTCACTCACTTCTGTCGCATATTACTCTGTAGATGCATTTTTAAATCATGTGCTATGTACAGTTTAGCTGTATTTTTGCGATTACTTGACTAAATATATATTAGTAAATATTAGTGTTTTTAATATGATTTATTTGGTATTTCTAATTCCTTTTGGGAGCTGACATTTAACAACTGCCAAAAAATCTAAAACTCCTTCGTCTCCTTGACAAATATTTATTTATTCAACTCAAATACACAAGTCTGTTTGTGTCACGTGACACAGATGCCATGTATTGTGCATTGCCGTACTTTATATATCTAGGGACTTCTTTACAAAGCCAGTATATCTACTGGCTTTGTAAAGAATTAAAGTCAGGCTAAATTCAAACTGAATGACATAAGAAATTAAGATTTTAATCTAAAATTAAGCAAATTTACATATTAAACAAAACTTAAGTAGTTGATATTATCGTATATTTGTGATCATAAACTGATATTCACGTGAGGAAACAAAAACCATCCATTAAGCAGCTCTTAAGTCTGATTTTACTTGCCGTTACAGTTCACTGTTGCACTGTTAATTTAATTATTGCTCTATTTTCCTAAAGATGACTAACAGATTCTCTAACAGTATAAAACCAAAATAAAAAAATAATTTTATATTTTATTGATAATTTAATACATCAAAAGAAATAAATTATCTTAAAGACTTGCTAGCAAAACTATTTTGTAATTTTGTATTTTTCTTAAAACTAATTTTTAACTTAAACACTAGAAATCTGAAAATAATTTTCACCATCTTACCATTAATAGTGAAACTAAATAGTAATAGTTATTTCAACATATTCAGCGTGGCGGCACTGCAGTCACTGCACGTACAATGATGGTGACTGGGGCACAGCAGGGGGCACATTTATAGGACCAGTAAGTAGTAAATATTCTTTGGGATCAAGACACAGCATTGCTATTGTATCGGGTACATAAGTCTACATACAATCTACAGTAAATAATCACTCATGGAAGGTAATTGCATTGAAATAATTTATATACCTAGTTATATTCCAAAAGAAAACGTTCTTATATTTTTTTATATTATAGTTTAAGCTTTTAGTCATATTTAATGTTATTGAATACAAGGTTATTATTCTAATATACAGATTTTTTTCTATTACATTTGCAGCCTTGTTCAATCCAAGGCCATCGGCCCACGATACGCGCTGCTTAATTTATCAGAAGGCTATTAATCAAAATCCGTATGAGCATTATAATGAACACTTAAATGAAATAAACAATAAACGGATAACACAAAGAGAAAAACTCAGACAATTTAAAAAATAGGAAGCAAAAGAGAAATAGAGCAAAAGTACAGGAGAAGAACAAAGAAAAAGAACTGGAAAAGGTACATTCTGTTAATTTTTATTTGATATATTTATTATATGTAATTCTATTTAATTTGTAGTTAGAAAATGAACGACAATTAGCTGTAGAAGCATTGTGGCAATTAGGAAACGAAAGTGGAGGAGCCAATGGCGGCTAGTTGTGCGAGGATATCCAGTATGATAGTGATTAGTCTGTCTGTATAATTAGTTTTAGAGATAGACGAAAGTGAACGAGTAAATATGATGAAAAAAATAGTTTTTGAGATAAAAGTGTTAAATAAAACGCGACTGCGAACTTAAGGAACAGTGAGCAGTCTAGACTGCTATCCTGCTAGAACTCTCAACTGTTCTAAAAGTGTTAAATATAATGATAAAAATTGTAAATATTGGTAGAAATTAAAGTAAAATCTGTAAATATAACTATTCGTACTTGTTCACATTTTTTTAATGTAATTTTGAGGTGTGAACGAGTAGATATGCTAATAATTATGTGTTTTTTCAGCTAATCGTGTTAAATTAAAAGAGAAAACTGAGTAAATATGAATATTTATATTGGTTAACAATTTTGTGAGGATTAAATAAATTCAGTTTTTTTACGTAATTTTGAGGTGTAAACAAGTAAGAATGGTAATAATTGTGCTTTTTTAAGAAAAAATGTATAAAATTATAATAAAAGGAGATAAAATGTTAGAAAAATTGGTAAATATAGCCAATTTTAGTGGTTCACTTTTTCGTGGTCCCAAATCGGCGAATTATAGACTACTGAACTTGACAAAAATGAAATTAATAAAAGTTGTAAAAGCCCTAAAATACGAAGAAAAAATAAAGTCAATTAACCATTAAGCTAATGCGACACAGAGCTCGAGAATCGTGTAATAGAAATTAGAACAAAGTTGTTGAAATGATAATGCCCTTAAGCAAGACAAACTTTAATAAATTTATTAAAGAGATATGTTAGTGTATTAATAATTAAATTAATGTGAGAAAAACATCATTATTTTTGGCGGAAAAATTTTTCTGCCGCAATGAGAATCGAACTCTAGTCTTCCAGTTTCATGCCGGACGCTTTTAATCAGTATATGAATTCCTTCAGAAAGGAAATAATTTCTTCATATACTCCTAGGTTTGTCTTACTGAGAGCATTACTTCGTGATTTAGTGATCATAATGTAAAACCACTTCTCAGTTTGTTTATAAATCAAACTTTGGTTTATAAACCAAACTGTAGTTAAATTTTCAGGTTTGTTTAACTGTCAGATATAAATTTAAGACCATTACTACTATCATGACTAATGACTTTTA
Source organism: Dorcus hopei (assembly GCA_033060865.1). Lineage (NCBI taxonomy): Eukaryota > Metazoa > Arthropoda > Insecta > Coleoptera > Lucanidae > Dorcus > Dorcus hopei. Next base: position 65,097,768 of record CM065426.1, on the reverse strand, counting down.
TTGCTTAGCCTTCATTTTGTTTTAGTGCGCAGGCATTAGGTCTTCTTCTGATAATTTAGGAAAAAATTTGAAACATAAATTTTCTTGGTACTATACAGAATCTGTAATACGTTCTGGACAAACTTTATTAGTAGACCACTTAAATTTTTGTTAAATATCTCCGTGGATCTTTATTACTTTATTTGAAATTAACATTCCCTTCATTTTCTTAAACAAATGTGGCACATCTGCTAAAATCCACACTTTCTGACCAAATGGGGTTAAATGTCGAATATAATTTTTTGTTTTACCAAGTCTTGTTGCTGATATATCCCAAGTTTTCCACAACTGCCTGTTACTACTTCCAATATCAGACGTTATAACTAGTGTTGGGCAGAATCGAGTTCTTTTAAGAATCGAATACTCGGTATTCAGGTACTTTCAAGCAGGGTTTGAGGATATATATCAATTGATATATATCCTATCATATCCAGATTTAATAGTAATAGTGGCAGCTAGATAAACAGAAATATTTTTCACCCAAAAAAGAAGACTGTTAAATGATTGTGATGTAGTGTCTAAGAAAAAAATTCCAAAGTTTAACTTCGAAATTCCAGAAGCAGAGAAGCAGGTTGAGACAAAAATGTAAAAAATCAGTGCGAAGATGAGTTGCAGCTACCTCAAAACGAATTATTTGAAATATTTTCTCAACCCTTTTTCACGGATGAAGATTTTCATCACTGTGAGGTAAGCGAGAAAGCATGTTCAAAAATATCCGAAGCGAGGGAAATGGTAGAGATCGAGCAATTACCATTATTAACACAAAGTGTGTATTTCTTAAACAAAAGCTGCACGAAATGCGTTGGATTATGCATTGATACGATGAGATAAACCCATTGACGTTGTGGCTCATAATGGAGTTATAGTTAAAACGAAGGCGAGGTTAAACACAAATCATCTCCTTTGTAAGGTGAAAATATATTGAAAAGGGCGCTACATATATGTTACATATATAAGCCTCAAGGTGGCTCTCGCCACTATGGTTTAACAAAACTAACTTTACTTAGTACTTACTTACCGACACAGTCATTTTGACACCAGTGTTTGTCATTCACATTTTCACACACGTGGTTTTCTCTTGTTGGAAACTTTCAAACATGTTCTTAACTCATTCACTTGTAAAAATCCGGTTAAAATAATGAAATTAACTGGCTTATAGTATTTAAAAAAAAATTTCTTTATTGTTAAAAATGCTTCACATTTTCATAGGTAGGTTAACCTTACTAACCCCTTTTTGTCGTATTCAAACTAAACAACAAAATTTTTGTAGCCTGATAATGATCTAAACTTATATTCGAATAGACCGAAACATATATGTAGCACCCTTTTCAATATATTTTCACATTACAATGGAGATGATTTGTGTTTAACCTCGCCTTCGTTTTATTATGCATTGAAACATTTTTTGATCCTGTTATACGTATTATGGGTACGAAGAGGCAAAGTATATCATTTAATGAAAAAGAGTGGAAACAATTTAATGTGAAAAATTATGCACTGAAAACATATTTCACGGAGAAAAGAAATATTTATATATATATAATTTATATAAACAGCGGAAGGTAGTAACGGGTAATACGGCAATTTTTCAAATGAATGATAATCCTTTTTAATAAATGTCTATATTTCGCGACTATTTCGTCGCTTCTTCAGGACAAAAACTGTAAAGAAGTTACAAAGTGTTACGGTTTTGGCAAAAAATAAAATGAAGGTTAAGTTACTTACTTAAGTGGTTACAGTAAGTTGTACATCGAAAGGGGAGAATGCATTGTAAAGCTATGATGCTTACAGAAAATTACAAGGTGCAACGTGTTCACAAAAATTAAGGTAAAATTTGATTCTTAAAACTCGGACGCAAGATGACAAGTTTCACGGACGGAGGACGGCGGACGGAAAGATGGGCTATTGCAGCGTTGACATGAGGTAAGTTGGTAGCATTTTCAATGAACTTTTTAAAACTTAAATGACTAACAATTGATTACTGGACTAGAGGCCTGACTCGAAAATTTAAAATGTTCTGGTATATGTTGTTTAATTGATCAGTATCATTTTTAAAATTAACAGTTCTGTAATTATTTTTCTGAATATGTGCCATTTATAAGAAATTGCGGAGTTTCTGATTTTTATCACGCTCAACAATCTTTACATTTTGAAAATCAAATGTATGATTGTTGTCAATACTATGTATGGATAATGCGCACGATCTTTTTTCTATTTTAGTGTCGCTTTTGTGTTGTGTGAGGCGATTTTTTAACCATTGGCCTGTCTGTCCGATATATATTTTATTCCAAAGATTACAGGAAATTTGATAAACGACGTTAGAATTTAATTCCAGTGGAACGATGTCCTTACATTTAGTGAAGATATTGTTAATATTAAGACTGTTGTATGTAGCTATTGCTACGTTTTTTGAATTTAGAATATTAGTTATTTTCGGTGTGATGGATTTAATGAACGTAAGTTTTTTGTACACAACGGGTAAGTTACTCTTAGTCAAGTCACTCTTAGTTACATCAAAATTTGGGTGTGAGTAAATTAGTTTATTTAAAAGAGATCGTGGATGATGTAGTCATTTTTTCAAAATCCCTTTCATGACCATATAATACATATTAAACATATATTCGATAAATTTAGGCAATATAACCTCAAGGTACTACTTGACAAATCCGAATTCTTATGCAAAGAAACAGCGTTTCTTGGCCACATCATTACCCCTGAAGGCATAAAACCAAACCCTTCAAAAATCAAGGTAATATAAAACTACCCTATACCTAAAACCACAAAACAAATAAAGGCATTTCTTGGATTAGTAGGATACTATAGGTTTATTCGAAATTTTGCAAAAATAGTACAACCCTTCACGATATGCCTTAAGAAAAACACAAAGATAGATATAAACGACGCTGCATACATAAAGTTTCCATCAATGTAAGGAACTGCTAACAAACGCCCCTATCCTATCATATCCAGATTTCGACAACACATTTCATGTAACAACTGACGCATCCAACGTAGCCGTAGGAGGCGTATTATCCCAAAACAACAAACCTATTAGTTTCTATTCTAGAACACTAAATAGCGCGGAAAAAACTATTCCACTATTAGAAAAGAATTGTTAGCTATCGTTGAAACTACTAAGCACTTCAGACCATACATATACGGCAGGCAATCCATAATTGAAACCGACCACAAACCCTTAGTGTGGCTATTTCCATCAAGGACCCAAATTGCCGTCTAGTCAAATGGAGATTACGTCTCGAGGAATTCGATTATAAAATCGAATATAAAAATGGCAAGGAAAACCTTGTCGCTGATGCACTCTCTCGCATTGAAATTAACACAAAAGAAACCAATTACGAAGACTTAGACCTCCTATCCGTGCTACCTCAAGTAGACACTGATGAAAAACTATCACCCGAAGATGCTGACGAAATCCTGACTTATAACGAAAATCGAAATGAACGACAAGAGGAAAAACCGACGACACCCAACACACTTCCATAGAAAATCCAATATTTACTATGCCAATTTCCGACAAACCAATCAATCAATTTACGAACCAAATAATACTTAAACTTGGAGATCAGTACCGAATCGAATATAAAAGACCCTTCTCGAAACATAGTTATACCATTACTATTAGACAAGGACAAGAAACAGAAAATATTATGAAAGCATTAAAAGAAATTATAGATCCGAAAATCATGTACGGCGCGTATTTCGAAAATAACGACGAATTAGAACTCATATTCCTCGATATTACACAAAACTTATTTAACAATAAAATACAAATCATAAAATGCCCCACTCTAGTAAAAAATATAGAAAAGGCAGACGCGCAATCCAACATCATTGAAAAATATCATTCCAATAATCATAACGGCGTGATCGAAACGTATAATCAGCTAAAAATGGAATACTACTGGCCCGACATGAAGACAAGAATCAATAAATTAATAAACGAATGCGAAACCTGCCTCATTAACAAATACGAAAGAAACCCCTACAAAATTCAATTATCCGGACCTTTACTAGCAAAGAAACTATTTGATGTTATACACATAGACACATTATTTAGCTTTGACGGCAACAAATTTCTAACCATCATCGATTTATTTTCCCGCTATACACAAGCCTATTTCGTTAAAGATTCTTCAGGTATAACAGTTTTAAATTTAAATGAGTTAAGAGATTACTTTTCCCATCATGGGTACCCAAAGAAGATAGTGTGTCTCGAAGGTAAAGAGTTTAAAAATAACGTTTTCAGGTAATATTGCCAACTATTTAATGGCAAGTTCCACTTCTCGCATTAAAGTTGCACTAAATCTGTGCCGGTGTTGCTCGTAGCTAGTGTGCACTTTGTTCGAGCGAATGAATTCTCCGCGAATGTAGTGTCACGTGCACTGGAACGTATCCAATCCTAAATACGCCAATTTCCGTTACTTCAACGCACTTCAACGTAACCTCAAAATAAAATAAAAATGTGTAGTACCGATGAAGTTCCTACAGTAAACTTCAATGTTAATGGATTAGAAATTCCATTCGAACAAGATGAGGCAGAACTTCGATACAAATTAATAAGTAAGTTATTTAAATTTAAAGAAAAGTGTTTTTCATTAATTAGTCTTTTTTTAGCTTACGATGAATTTGCTACTAACTACATACGACAACTAATCAACCAAAATATATTGATATTGAATGAAGAGGTACATTACATTTCTCGAATTGGAAAGGCGGGCAGAAAATTTTGTTCAAATCAGACAATGTCAGTACGTTAAGTAATATAACAAATATTTGCACTGAAGAGCGAATTCAACAACCAAGTACATCACACCAAAGCAATGAACAGAATGTAGAAGAAACAAGAATGCTACTTGATAAATATGAAAAGTATTTCAGCTCAGTAGGGCCTTTAAAATCTTTCAAAAATAAAAAACAAATGTGGACAAAAATTGCTCAAGATCTTCTAAAAGCCTTTAATAAAATTAAAAGTGCTGAACAGGTGGAGAATAGGTATAAGACAATAATGAAAAGGAAGAGAAAAACAACAACTAATAATAAAAAAAAACTGGTAATGTAAGACACAAAAGAAATAGATAAAATTGCAGCAGTTGATGATAGTTTGCAACCAGAAGTCTTACAAGGAGTTAGTAATATTGTTACAAAATCTGTACCTGAAACAAAAAAAGCAGTTAAACTGAAAGAGACACCTGCTTTAATATTACGAAATACTCTTCTTGAAATCCATAGCAAGAAAGAGGAAAAAAGATGTAAAAGACATGAGGAAAAAATGGAGATGTTGAGCAATTGAAAAACGTAATTAGTATGTAAAAACTAATAATAATAATAATAATAATATGGTCTTTATTTTCGGTAGTTAATAATAACAATTCACCTATAAAAGTAAATATACTGGGTTGGCCTGACCACCTCTGGCTATGCGTTTATCATGAGTAAATGAAGGATAGAATAGTAGAAAACGCATGAGTAAACGAAATAGTTACATCAATCGACGTTGCCGATTGATAACGCGGGCCACGCTCTGGCCGCAGCATTCGTACCTTCGCACGCAACATTGT